>CM039681.1:68988005-69503433 GCA_022537955.1 Schmidtea mediterranea | reverse complement strand
AAGGAAATAAAATGAATTAAAAATTATGGTTAATATTGAAATAAATCTCAACGGTAAAGCATTAATATGATATAAAAGAAATCTTATGTAATTGGATAAGTACTTAAAGAATAAACATTGTACTAAGAAAAATTAAATAAAATTTTTGATTATGAAAATAAAATCTTGTTGATAAAGTAAGTAAAGTAGATAACTGAGACGAAAATCAAATTTTATTTGTTAAACAATTATAGAAAATAAAAACCGTACCTATTAGAATTAACCCAAATTCAGATCATTCCGGTGAGATAAATAAAAGTCTATCAATAATTAAAATCCAATAGATAGTGGATAAATGGACCATATTCGAATTAACAATAAATTGGACATTAATGAATAAGGTTCGACAGTTAGGGCTGTGACGTAGTTTTGATTTAAAATTTACCAATTAAACAGAATCATAAATTAATTGAGATCTTTAACGACTAATAAATGATGAATTTGACAGAGAGTGTTAACATAAATCGAAGGAATAGAGGGGGGATTGAACCAAATACGATCAAATTGAGTAGCAAGACGAATGTAATAACCACTGGATGTCTGAGAATGAATAGATAAGTCTCGACTCCGAGTAATGTATTTTGAAATAATGCGAATAGTTTCCTCCATCCACTTTTTCTATGAGGGAAGATAAAAATGATATCACAATTATTCGAGGAAAACCCCTCGACGAGAGCGAATAAATTCCAAAAATTATGGATCCCCAAACACGACACGAATGGCGAAACATGCTCATACACCGAATTTTTTGAGAGAGACCGTTATTAAAATGCCGAGACGATGAATTCGTTAGGGCGGCTCAATTTACCGTCCGAATTAATTATTCATTACACGCCGGTCCGGTCGATTAAATAAACCACAGCAGTGACCGATATTTTAAGCTCAGTCAATTTTAGAATTTTGTTTATTTTATAAATTCCGAATTCTTTCAAGTCACTCGAAATTAAATTCAAAAAAAATATGAACCATCAGGGGTCCTAAAAATACTTCAACCAGAACCAAATAATTAACAATAACATACAAACAGCAAGATTTAACTAATACCTTCTAATACCTTAATGATGATCCTACGAATTTCACAAAATAGTGACCTCTTTACCACTAATTGTTTGAGTGGGGTTATTCATCACGGATAAATCGAGCCTAGGAAAACTCAATGTCAGTCGTAATGCCACCAAACCTTGAACCCACCTAAACTCTCTTTAACTAATATGTAAAGGCCCTATTCCCACCTGTTATTTTCATAGTTTTAAATTCTCAATTGTTACAGAACATTGTCCACAATCCGATCCCTCTCAGTCAACGGGAAAGAACGTCAAGAATGCTGTTACGATCCACCGAACGGAAATAGCAAGGACCCGGGTCACAGTGGCATATTCTATTCCTCGGAAAGCACGAGATCCGAGAGGACCCTCTCGACAGTAAGACAAGAACCCAGCCGCTGAAATCTTTCGATCATGCGCAGGAGCTCCTCACCCATTGGGAGCGGTGGCAGAGCAGGTGGACTTACACATAGATCAAGCAAGGATGTCCTTGCAGCATGTGCTGGATGGAATCCTTGCTGGGCGGATCGCCGCGCCCATCCACTTTGTCCGTTCGGGACACTAGGCGGTCCATACACAAGTAGAGCTCTCAAAAGAGCCTAGGAAAGATTCTGCCCGGACGAATAAACTGACGACGAGACATCATAGGATTAAATAGCAATTAAAAATTAGAACCGTGTGAATTTCTTTTCGTATTTAGCTGAAATGAATGTTGAGTTGTTTGAAAGATTTTTAAATATTTTAGGCTGATATAATTGACGAGTAAAAATCCCCTTATTCAGTAATGGCTTCTCTACGATCTTGCAGACGGATTAGATCACGCGAGGACAGGCGAATGCCGAAATCTACTTAGTCAAGTCTACAACTTAACCCGTGAAATCAACAGATCAAGCGATACGTGCTTAGATCCCAAACGAACCAAAGTCCTTACCAACGACTTACTTGCCAGCTCAAAAAGGTGGGCCGAAGAAGCCAGCTCAACGGAGTTTGCGAACACAGGTCAGGGGGCTAGAAGTCGCACTAGCTGTATGCGAGAGGTGAAGCGGTCACTCCCGCTCATCTTCGCCCCCAACTCAATGCCGCAACAGCATTAAGACAGCAGAGGCAACCCATCGGCCACCACAATCGTCGACCGGACGTAAGACTGGCCGACGTCGAGCAACCCAACTCCAAAATGCCAAACCGAGATATCTTATTCATGTGATTTGATTTAATAGAGTAGTTTAGCTTATGGAGTCGTTTTTCTTTTGAAACTACATCCAACGGTCTAAGTAACCCTATTACGTCCATTTTCCACATTAATAAGCATAACTTAAAATTATATGAGGACAGAGCAAAGCGGCATAGTCTTCTATCGACAGTCGTGAACCCGAGGTTTGTCCGGAGCATTACAGTACTAGCCATGGTATTCAATTTTGCGGACAAATCCACCACTGAACACATGTCAACGTTGCTTAGCAACGGGTGCCAAGTGGTACCGAGTAGCTTCATTTTGTATGGCGTTACTAGGGTCGCCGGAAGATAAGCAGATCTGAAACCTGTAACCCACCATACAATTTGGGGGGCTCACCGGGATAAAGCTTTGTTTATTGGAAAAGCAAAATAACCAAGTCAAGAAACCACAGAGAGTCTGTCTCAGTAGACACCCTCAGCCGGGATTGAATGATGTTTTTGCGAAAACCAAGGAAAAAATAGACATAGGCTTAAGGTTTATTGAATATGTCGAGACGACCATTTTGCCGACCCGGGGATGAAATTGATTGTAAAGATTGTGGAAATAGATTAAAGTACCGAGAAAAAAGAAAACCGAACAACCCGATACAATTAAAGACGCCAAGACACCAACATCCATCACTACTTGAACGACATGACACCCTTGTAAGACACCAACAACAATGACAAGACGCTTAAGTAATTAAAAGGGCAAAATTAGGGATAAAATGAAATGGGGTAAGTAAGGGGGTAATGTAAACAAGAGAAAGCAACCGGAATCCCAACAAGAGGACGCCAACGGTAATAGAATAAAGCACCAACAGGTAATGATTAAAATAGTATAGATTAAAATGAAGCAAACTATATTAAGAGGTGATGAATGTAGTTATTAGATAGATAATGTAGAGGGTAATGGATTTTGGATGGAACCAGCAAAAATTTGGAAAACTAAAGGGGATCTAAACATCGGGAAATGACAATCTTGGGAACTAATTATAAAAAAGTTAATTAAACGAGCTAAAGAGATATATCAGCAATCTCTTTAACCTGTACTCCGATGAACATTGCATATTAAATAAACTGAAGCGATATTGATAAAGATGTAACTACTGAGAGAATGATATGAAATTCTATCATTAGATTGGAGATAACCAAATTTGGGAAAAGCGGTAACATTATGGAAAAAGTCAAGAATATTGAGACGAGATCACAACAACAATGAAAGAGCAAACTCAAGGCTTATGTGGAATGGTTTATACGTGCAAAACAGAGGAAAGCCGAGAATGGTGATACCTGCGGACACCTGATTATTGTTATGGCATGCGCACAAGAGTCGCACTGTATTTTATTTGCAGCGAAAGATAAAGAAAGACTTAACGGTTTACTTCCCATGAATGTTTTTTGATGAAATGAAATAAATGTGTATTATTTTGAATTATTATTAGACGATAGAAAATATAAAGAAATATGCAATGTTATAAATAATAAAATAACCCGACAACGATAAAACAATGGTAATAGACCAAAACGTAAAAGCCGATTAGGAAATAAGGTCAAACACATGCACAGAGACACAAAATATGACGAAAAAATTTCGACAACCGAGTTTTCCTAGTGTAGATTTTTTTCTATTGATATTATATTTATTGATATTATATTGAGATAGGACGAGGAAAAATGGTTAACCGAGTACAATGATTAGTACGCTCACCAAGGGAAACCCTGATCAACCCTACCTGAGAAAAGGAAATGTAGCCAAGGCGCTATTGTCAGCAGTAAGTACGGCGAGAGATTGATCACCTCTTTTGGGGGAGCTTGTTGATGCGTTACCACCAAATTTTGAAGGGAGTGAAGGATAGACCGGAGGTGAGGAAAGAGTGCGCACGGAAACAGAATAATGTTAGAGTAAAGGTAACCTAGAGATTGACTTCTTTCCCTTACTGGTGGTGAGGCACCAGGGACAGCTACGGACTGTCGTGCTCAGGTTGTATTCAGCCAAGGGACTTGATGACGCTGGCCGGTTCGATACAGAAAACCCGGAAATCACACACCGAGTTATCGGAGGATCTTTTTTTTCGCTGGGAGCACTCGAACACCAACCCGGATCCACACCGAGTATAGGGGCCAAAACGGTAGGGTGAATGTGAACTAACCGGTTAAAAAATGTTCATACTCAATGTTCCTACTAAAGCCAGATGAGACGCTCGAATGAGCCGAGAATCTGATGATTGGAGCGGGGCAGAGATTTGATAGTTTATTCCCCGCTTCCATTTTGAGGCACTTCCTTTTCTTTTCACTATTCGGGAAAATCAAGTAAACCGCTTTTGGAATGATTGAACGTTAGGCATTTCCATATTATATTCTTTCGAGGTACACAACCCGGATCCCACCACGAAGTACGAGGGGAATGTTTATTGCCCAGCGAGGAGTTGGTACAATAACCCGGGTCCCACACCGAGTACCAAATATCCGAATGGCGGTGAGTAAGCGTAACCGGAAAGAATGCGCGCCAAAAGACGCCATGGCTTGGGGTCAGTGTGAGCATCAACATACCCAAAAGTCAACTGATTGAGCTCAAGTGATATAAGAGATAATATGAAATAGAGGGCCGGGATGATTATTTAATCAGATATTGAGCATAAAGGGCCTGGTGTTTAATCAGATACTTGAGCAATAGAGGGCGGTATGTCCATGATCAGATACTTGAGGCATAGAGGGCGGATGATATGATCAGATACTGAGGCAATAAAAGGGCTGGTATTGATTATAATCAGATACTTGAGCAATAGAGGGCCGGGGTGATTATGATCAGATACTGGAGGCCCATAGACTCCAGATTAAGATATTGATATGAGTAAGATTGAAATAGTTAATGAATAGATATTAAAGGTCACAATGACCAGTAAAAAAAGTTAAAAGCCGAGGCCGAGAGCCAACGGAAATCATAGAGGGCATTAAGACCGCTAGCGAGTGAGGATTAAGTAAATGAATTTTTGGGAGACATAGGGAAAAACAATTAATGGAAGAATGAAAGTATGATGAGTATTGATATTATGATATAGATAATGATACGACTTATAAGATAACTGATAAGCTATATAGATAATTGATACGAGATTAATAGATAATTATACGAGGTATAGATAATTAAAAAATGGGACTTAAAAATGAGGGGGGTGAGTCAGATAAAGAAGCCACCACGATAAATGCGAACAGGGGATGGATAACAGAGATAGTATGTGTAAACGGAAGGGAAATTAGTATAGAGTATAGAATATTGGAGTGTTATTTATTTTTAGAATCGATAAGTCAAGCAAGAACCCAAGTCAAGTACAAAGCAAAGCAAAGGAGAAATATTTCGAACCAACGACAAACAAGCGATAACAAAGGAATTTGAATAACGAGCAGAAAAGATTTGAAAACGTCGAGTAGTTACGACAAAATAAGCAACCAGAAGTTTCAAGACCAAAAAGAAGTCTAAAGCAAATCCAAGCACAGAGAGAGAAACCAGTCAAGCAGACGAATAACCGTAAACATTGATTAACATCAGTAACCCACACGAGAAAAGCAAAAGCCAAGAGAATAAAGAAAAAAATTTATTAAAAGAGGAAGAAAGAAAAGTTCGCACAGTAGAGTTCAACACTAAGTATCAACTGTAACCGAACAGGCACAGATACGATTGACCGATTTTGAATTAATAGCAGCGAGGAGAACGAATTACCGTAATATACGAAATCAATTGACAACGGATAGAATCAGTGAACGAGAAAGATCTGGACAACAATCCAAACAGACGACTTCATAAACTCTTCATTCCGGATGCAAATACAATGATGAATAACAATAATGTGATGACAGGAGAATTCAGAGAAAAGTTTAGAGGAGAACCGTTGACGAAGTCTCAACAAATTGGATACATTTATAAAGGAATTTGAAGTGTATAAAAATATTTCACTGGACAGATCAAAAGTAAAAGAGGACTACCCTTGTATCTGAAAGGGAGCGCACAGAATGTATTTGTAGAAGAAGAAGAGATGTACAAAATTTGACAAGTGGACAGGTTAAGAGATCTATAAAAGATATTCGAATAGAGAAAAAAGGGATAGATGATACTAGATTCCTACACGAAACAAGACGAGGAATCAAATGCAGTCTGTACGCATGCGAATAAAGAATTGTGTAAAGAAGCCTTCGGAGAAAAAGATTTGCCCGAAGATAAAATGGTAGACGTCTTCATAAGAGGAATCAAAAGAGAAGACATACGAGCCAACCTGGGATGTTTGGCACCAGAAACGTTAGACAAAGCAGTAGCAATCGCAAACAGATGTGAAGCCCATCTAGGACTGGGATATCAAGTGGCAGTCTGGCACAAACCAACAACATAACAGTCAATGCCACAATCAAAACAACAATACCAATCCAGCATGAAATCAATTCATTCAGAGCCAAGCAGATGTTCAAGCCACCGCAACGAGACCAATTCGGAGGATTAGAGGTAATAACCAAGTAAAGTGATAATAATAATTTCAGGAACAATCCAATAAAATTGAAAAATGCTCCATATGCCAAAGAATAGGACATCGGTCAGAGAATTGTTTCCGAAACTACACTTGTCAAAAATGTGGTAGACGAGGGCATACTGAGAAAATATGTAGACAACCTATTAACAAAGCATGTTACAATTGTGGACACAAGGGACATTTTGAAGGCAATGTGCATAAGACGAACCAAACCAGTTTCAAGATTAAACAACTCTCATGGGAAACCCCACAGAGATTAACGTGGATGCAAGATTAGACTGTACGAAAACATTACAACGAATGCCATGAATTAAAAGAGTGATGCAACAGATGCCCACAATATACACAACACGAATCAATGTATATGAGAAGCAATGAGGAGATTCAAGAGCTGCGAATATGGGAATATCAAGGCAACAACAAGCGAATGGCAAAAGACTACAAACGGGAAGCCAGGAAATCCAGCAAAGATGGGAAATCGAAAACAAACCCCGGAAAGAATTATATGATAGAATGGAAATTCCAGATGAAATTCACACTGCGGAAGCGGTCGGTTGAGAACGAAGGGGGACGGAAATTGATAAACTGATAAACCGAGAAAAACAGTTGAATTAAAACGAGTGGAGAAAATAGAGGCATCAAAGAATTTACAGAAGAGGAAAAACAGAGACGTCGACAAACTAAAAGGAAATGACAACTGAGAGAAATAGACGAACCAGAAACGCAGGAGTAATCGAGCAAGTGATTGATAACGGAAGATCAAACGAGGGAACACTATGTACGAGATAGACGACTCGAAAACGAAATTATGACCAACAAACATAGAGAGTACATCGAGAAAATAAGCAAGAGGAAGCTTTTAGAACAGAGAGGAATCAAACTAAAAGAAAAGACAGCAATCCTGAAACAGAAGAAAGCGGAAACTAAAAAGAAGGCATTAATAATTAAAAATAAGGAGCGCTAAAACATTTAGACAAGAGCAGCACTAGATCAAAAAAATAGAAGTGATGACAAAGAAAGTGCTATCTCAAGAAAATGGAGAGCAAAAATTGAACTACAAAGAGAAGCAGGAAGCTTCAACGCACAAGGAAAAGAAAAGATAATTAGAACCAATAATAACAAAAAATCGATCCAGGGGTACTGCCTACAAAAAATAGAAAACAAGAATCAGAAAAGAAAAGCCCACGTGGAGAAAGCTCAACGAGGAATAAAATAAAAGAGATATGGTGCCAAATAAAGGGCCAACAAGATATGAAGAGGAGGAACAACACCATTAATTATGTTGAGAAAATACCGACGATCAAACAGACGAAGATGAAAGCGGATAAAGCAGGTCTGGGCGGAGAAATATTTCAATCATGCAGGAAATAAAATATAAAGATGAATCAAATTCCGAATTTAGAGGAATGGAACGAACGTGCCAAGAGAAGATGAAATAGATTTAAAAGAAATCAACGAGATCGGTAGAAGAAGGTAGACCGAACCAAATGTTCTTTAAACCTCAGAGAAGATAGAATACAACCGCATACAGCAGAATAATGAAATTAATTGCGAAAGGACATCAACGGGATAATGATACATTTACGACATCATGGAAAGGATATTGATAAGAAAGTACCAGAGAATTCTGGAAAGAATATGATAAGAAGTATCAGGAATTATTGATTTTCCAAGAATACCGAGCGATAATGCACAAGAGGCGAAAGTACCAACATTATACGATTGTGTAGTGATTGAAAAAGCTAGACCCAGTTATAAAATAAACTTTATATTATCAAGGAAGGAAAATAAAAGCGAGATATACACCTAGTGGATCTTTATCTGGCCAAAAGGAATAAATGTAGTAACATTAACAAAAATGAAAGCGAGGAAAACGACAGCGAAATATGGCAGGAAAATCAGCTGATATTGTACAACAAAGAATAAAACCCGATTAGAAAGAGAGACAAGATATGAGGCAGAACCAGATAAAATGACAGAACAGCAATAGGACCAGGCTAGAAATATGATTACCGATTATCGTTAACCAAGACCAATTCAATGAATATTGTAGAAGCCTGTACGTGATACAGACTAATGAGATTCGATAACGAGAGAACAGATGAGTTTGATAGCCAATATGGAGAGCACCAAAGAGATATGAGAGGAGATGAACCAATAAAGATAAGAATAAAGCTACCAAATGATGAAATAAAAGAAATACTAGTAGATCCTGATTGTCAAATGCACGAATTATACCGACGGATAAATCGACAGAAATTATCCAACCAATAATCGAAAATAAGTGACGACGGGTATGTGGAAGACGGGCCATAATGTACACAAACGGCCAAATAAGTCCGCGGAACGAACCCGATATATCGATTGGTATATGGAAGACGGACAAATATTAAATTATCATAGCCATGGATGAACCAGAGAGAAAAAATACAACAAAAAGGGAGCAACAGATCCAAGAATTTCAAGAGGAAATGAAAAGAAAGATGGACCAAATACTAACCATCTACCAGTTATGGAGACAGATGCGAAATTAAGCACGAAATTACAACCAATAGACGACTCAAGATGCCGATCAACACCCTGGAAAAAGGTGTATGATGAACAGACGAAAGAGTGGAAATGGAAAAGTGGAGAGAATTGGAACCAAAAGGAGAGAAGAAAATATATTTAACCAGGAGAAGGCCACAAGATGCAGCTAACGAAATACCTAGGAGTTATATAAGATAGAACCATTATGAAAATCTAACCAGAGAAATGATAAACGAAATGGAATGGCAACCAGAAGAAGACGAGGAAATAAACGATAGAGCTCGACTAGCCCCATACACATGGAAAATAGGTGGATGGGCTGAAAAAGTAAAATCGGCTGAAGAAGAGAAAATCATCGGTATTCACGCCATCAATTCTATACAGAAATCGGAGGATACCGGATGAAATTGAGGATACCCAACGGGACGGGGTAGGAAAGGAACACACCTAAGTGTATCTATTAGCAGAGGCAGATATGACGGAAAATTTAGGCCATGGCCGTTAATCGAAAAAGTCACGATTTCAATCGCTAAACCCGGAAAAGGAAGGCGACATAGCGGAAAAATTGGGAGTAGACAAAGATCAATGAAAGTCAAGCCCAAAATCCACCGAAATGTTGCGGGAGGGTACCCACACTTTCTGCTGAAAAAATATGTAACACCTCAATTTGTAAAAGACGCACGAATACATTACGATCGAAGTAGAAACAGAACGAGAAATGAAATTGCGAATCCAACAAGAACAAGCGAGACCGCGAATCAGCGTACTCGAGAAACGAATACCAGGAACAAAATACTTGCCCACAGATATAGACGACCCTGTGGAGGAAGGATTAACAAGATTAACGGAAACGCAAAAATGTAGAGAATTAGCAGCGATATTTGGCGGGCGCAAAGAATCAAAGACGAACTGTAACAGAGTTAGCAAATTGGATAATCGATCGGTAGCAGAAATAGAGAATCTGCGAAATAGTAAAGGAAATAGAGGAGTATCGCGAGAGTATGGGCGTGGTACCCAGAACAATCGAGAAATTATCAAAATTGGAAACATACCGAATGGCAGCCGAAACCAAGAGAAGTATAGTTTAAAAATTATGATGCCAGATTTCGAACCAATCGAAAGAGAATTTTATATCACTGCCAAGGTGAGTGAAGTGAAAAAGAGAATACCGTATGAACCGCCATTTCATTTACAATACCAAGGACGATCATTAGACGACGATCTCGAAATCGGAGTTACGCAAATGCAATTGGGATTAATAAATGTATTAACAGTAGCAAAGATCGCGGGTAGAGAACTCAATAAAAGAGAAATCAAACAAAAAGCCAATGGACGACAGAGACTAAATAACGCCAGAAGTTCAACCTGCGCAATGAAGGTATCGTTATCACAACAGGAGATGAAGAGATATTAATGATCAAATGATATTGTGGACGAGGAAACAACCCGGGAATCCAGGATCAAGAGATTTTTTATGACAGAAGATAGAAAACGATCTGATAAACAGATGAACCAAGACGAGCTAGTATTGTGGTCAAAGACAGCAGTCAAATTATAGAGCCAGATACCGAAGAGGGAATAAAAAGAAAGAGAGAAGACGCCGAGCTCGACAGGAGACGAATGGGTATTGGGATAAAAATGAACGAGGGCTACAACATCCAAAGAAACAACAGGCGACAACCCAAACGAAAAAGAACAGTACGGCATGGAAAAAATCCAGGAGTCGGACCGAAAATCATAAACCAGCTTCAGAAAGGGAAAACTAAAAAAAATGCAGATGGATCAATTGACAACGAATTGACAGCGTTAGCCAAAGTAACGAAGGCAGTTACAGGGGAAATAAAGGCCAAGAACAAGGAGCAAAGGATCAAATAGATGATAAACTTGATATTGCTGGGATTAGCAAATCCAGAAATAAAGAGAAATTTAAAACTCAATATACGGAGCAGAAGCGAACAGCTTTGAGCAATTTAAGCCATAATAAATAAAATCATGGACAACAAGTCGAACCACAAACCAGAGATCCAGAGGAATACTGTTGATAATAAAATCATTTAACCAAAGAGATCAGACGCCCAATAGGATATTTGGGAGGGAGGCTTATCATGATGTACAATACGATAGTGATATACAGAAAGCGAACTCCAAGATACATCCAAACGGATATGAATTCGCAATAAAGACATTATCAGGAGTAATCGAACCATTCATCTTGACTTCAGGTGGATGGCAAAGCTTTTATAATTTAAGTAAGTTAAGATTGATCAACTGAAGTGTAATGCCAGCGAATTAAAAGATTATAACGGAATTCGCAGACGACATTAATGCAACGATCCAAAAACAGCAGAAAAGGGATGAATATGATATACTTTACAATACTCATATGGATGATGTGCGTGAAAAGGGTAGAAACCGTTTGTTGTATATGATTGTGACAACATAAAGATTGGTGATAAGTACTCATTAAAGAAACGAGAGTGCAAAGCTGCCAAACCTGGTAAATACAGACAACGCAACCAGCGTTATCGTTAATGTTCATCAAGAAGTTAGATTTCATCACGGAAATTAAAGGATGTTCAGTAACGCGGAAATTGTAGCAATCATTGCGGACATCATCTCGCATTCAACATTATAAGAAGCTGGACGGAAACAACAGTGGTTTCAGCTTAACGCGGAGCGAATGTGAGAAGATTACACAGGACGATATTCTCAATACTGGAGGAGTAATGGTAGCAGCTGAGGAAGGAAAGATAAAACTACCGAGTTACGCTGCGGAGAACTAAAACGGCTGAGACGGAACATGCAAAGGAGGGAGTACACCCATTGGATCAATTAGTCAAAGAGTAGTAGTAGTGATTGAAAGTTATCAAGTAAAGTGGAGAAATACCAAGGTATTCGATCCAGATACGCAAGCAATGAAAAGTTACCCTCAATGTCTAGCAAAGATAGATCATGCAATACGGAATTGTCAACGATGTATATACGCCGATACAGAACTTGTAGGACTCACCTTATTAAAAAGTGCAATATTTGATGAAGTGCAGGCAAGGCACAGAGAGAAGAAACTAATACGCAAAAAAGCGCATTAGACGAAATACGGAGACCGGAGAATCGGAAAACCAAACGGATAACACAACTATCGATCAGTAAGGGTCACACCAACAGTGTATATCAACAGATACTACAATCGGAATGAAGATTATAAAGGGACGGAGGTGAGTAAATGCGACGAAATGTAGCTAGTACGAATTTATAAAGGAATATTCTTATCGCGAACAGCAATACCGAACGCAAAAGCGCAAATAGACCCCAAAGATGTAAAATTATATCTGTATATAAATAACAAGATGGATTTCCTATATCATAAAGGATTGGCATCAACAGAGAAAAATTATACTACGACTTCAGTTAAATGACTGGTATCTTGAACAGAGGAATATAAACAAAATTGCAATGGCAATCACAATCCGGATAATGCAAATTTCCCATTCATTACCCTCCAACGGGGATATTTTGGAAGAATCGTGGAAGAAGTTATTGTTCGAAAATGCGAAAAGAGACATTGCGAAACTGCCAGAGAATTCAACAATCCGAAGAGATAAATGCATAAACGAATTAGAAGAAATGCATAAAGGAAAAATCAGATTCGCTCAACCGGTAACAAGGATGATAAACCCAGAGAAATTTTAACCCACATGTTCAGTTGCAGTAATGTATATGGACCATTATTCGAAATAAGAGATGGAAGTTGGTTACAGTTTCCAACCCGAGTAATTGTAGCACCACCAAAAATATTTGGACTAACAGGATTGGCTAGCGAAGCAGAATCAACAGTGGATAATCGCAGAGTGGATATACCAAACGAAGATTCTGGAACGATCCAGAGAACATTATTATTTTCAGCACAAAGGGCAAAGCAATATTATCAACATTGTAACTATAACGGGAGGTAACAACTATGGAGAGAAACCCAACTACGAATTGTTACTATCACCAGACCATTTTCAACACGCTACAGCAAATATGATGAAAGCCATGTGGGGAAGATTCTTAATCTTCGGACAGATGATGGCAGGAATTTTAGGAATAATACTTATCATTCAAATCGTAAGAGTAATCATAACACAAATGTTAGCATGTTTCGATATTTATAAAAGAGAGAGGAATTAACCTGGAAAATGGCAATGGATTCTTACCGTTTTGCTAAGACAATGGTATACATGGACACTCAAAAAGTATTCACAAGATTAAAAGACTAGTAGGAATTCTAACTAAAATGAGGTACGATGAAGAAGTCGGCGAAATTTAAAGCAATAATAGACTAGAAGCCGAGAAACCAGGAATGAAGCGACAAAAAAAACGAGTTAATGGAACGCATGATAATTCAGAGATGATAGTACAGCGACAACGACGAAGACCAAGAGGAACGCAGATGCTAACTCGAAGGGCAACTAAACAATGGGAAAATCGAAAGACAAGACAGGTGACATTATAATCATCCACACCAGGTATTGAATGTTTAAGGAAAGCAAACAACATCGTAGAGAGGAAACGCACCAGTCGAAAGAAGTACCGACACCAAGATCAACAACATTACGAAATAGTTATCCAGTACCATACGGAACCAAATTGGGCAGACCTTGCCAAGAAAACAGCCAAGATCAAGAAGTGGTAGAATAGGATCCAGAAACTCGAAACTATAGCAAATGTTGAACATAGCTGGACCAACACTAACGGTACCCTAGAAATAAATGGCGGGTAGAAATAAAAGCAATGATTGATAGGGAGCAAACATCTCAGCGATAAAATGAAAAATACCCGGGAAATTGTGGCCATGTATAGAAGAAGCCAACATGGATGTAATAACTTGCAGCAAAGAATCGGTAGCGGTTATCGGGAAAATCTGGTCGATAATAGAATATAAAAGTGTAAAAATCAATACGTATTTAGCAGTCATCAGGAAACTGAGCGCAGATTGTATAATTGGAACAGATTCATGCCAGAATTATTAAAAGAGATAATATAGAGCTAGGATCAATGAGCTGAGAGATAAAAAACCGGACGGATATGTATGTTGAAATCCAGAGGGAGGATGCTCAGAGAAATAGTAGTGCCAGGACGCCAAAATGATTTGTTTACGTAAAAGTGAACGAAGAATAGAGGTGAAATGATTTTCGAACCTAATCAAAAATTCGAGAAAAAGAAGGAACTGCCATTAGCCAGAGAAATAGTGTATGTAAACGATAACAGTGAAATTCCGATCAACATTACAAATTTCGATGAAGAAGATAAAGTTATCTACGAAAACGAACGATTGGAAATTTACACCAATGATGGACATTGAACTCCAACAAGCAAAAACTGCAGAACTGAGGAAAAATTGGACTATGACAGTCAGCTACTTAAACGAGCGGAAAAAAAGAGCAACTACAAAACTGCTATGAATTTAAAGATTATTTGCAGCATCCAGACTTAGATCTCGGATACAAGCATTTGTAACGCAACACACGATACCACTAACAGATGGTTACCCCAATAACACTACGGCCATATCGCATTGGGGAAGCTCAAAATCAGAAGCAGAGAAAGGAAGTACAAAAGATGTTAGACGCTGGAGTAATCGAACCAAGTTGTTCGCCATGGCAATTCCCAAGTGGTCATGGTAAAAGAAAAAAGACGGAACACAACGGTTCTTGTTATAGATTACCGACGACTCAATGCTGGTAAACCAAAACGGGAACATACCCACTACAGATATAAAAGAAATGTTACAAACGTTACACGACAGCTTTTTTTACTCGCTAGATTTAAAAAGTGGGTTGGCAAATAAGGTCAAGAGGAGGACAGGGGAGAAAACTGCCTTTACAATTTGGGAAAAGATCTATATCAATTAAGAAAATGCTTTTGGACTAAACCAACGCACAGCTTCATTCCAGATGATGTATGAATTTTGTAACTCACGGCATCAAAAATGTATGGTATATATGCATGATTTACTAATTATTCTAGCACCTTCGGGCAACATTTAGATATCCGTATGTATTCGTTCGACTGAGACAATGGAAATTGAAATTGAAACCATCAAAATGCGATTGGGCAAAGGAAAAAGTCACCTTCTTAGGACACATTGTGTCGGCGAAAGGCAAAGAACCAGACCCAAGGAACATCCGAAGTAAAGAAATTGCCCTGCACCAAAGACACACACAAGTGCAGTAAATTCTTAGCTATGTGGATTATTATCGAAAGTCATACAAGAGTTATGCAACCATCGCGAAAACCAATAAAGAGTTAACCAAAAGATACCCCGTTTAGTATGGGGAAGAGGACAACAAACAGCTTTTTGAACACTCAGAGATAAACTGATTCAGCACCAATACTCGTACACCCAGATTTTAAGAAACCGTTTTTGTTAGCAACCGACGCAAGTGGATATGCGTCTGGAGCAGTCCTAGGACAATGGGATGACGAGAAAAGAGAACGAGTCATTGGATATTATAGTCGAACGTTCAAGAAACACGAAGATACTCGATGACCGAGAGGAAGCATTAGCAATAATCCAAGCTATTAAACATTCAAATATTATTATGGGGTCACGAGATATATTCACGACTGTCATCAACCATTAGTTTGGCTAGGCCAACACAAAAGAAGCCTCTAGTAGATTAATGAGATGGGCGATGCAGCTACAAGAATACTCACCATACATCAAATTCAAATCAGGAAAAGCGAACGCCAACGCAGATTGCATGTCAAGATTCGTATTTGAGGAACTAATGGATCGGATGTAGACGCATATTGCATGATTCATCGCAGAAGATATAGATTTCACAAACTGAGAATGTTCAGAAGGAAGACAGGAATAAACAATAATCGAATGTATGGAACTAATGATATGAAATTCTTCACAACAAAGTAATAAGGCATGGAAAAGCATAGACCATCGATATTACCTTAGGAGGGATGGTTATTTACTATGGATGGTGAGAAACGACTTATGTTTTACCAGAAAAAGCAGACGAAAGAGGTATTGCAATATCCCACGATTGGAAAAACTGGAGGACACATGTCAGCAAAAAAAGACGAAGCCAGACTGCTCAAAAATTTATGGCCAATATCGGAGAGGACGTAAAAGGATGGATAAAGAATTGCCTAATATGTGCAACAGAAAAGCACAGGAAGTAAATTGAAAGCACCGGTTAAAAGCCAATGCCAATCTCCACCAGAACCATGACAATGATCGCAATGGATGTAGTAGGACCCTTACCCGAAACCAACGATGGAAATATCTATATATTAGTAGTGACAGATTATCTATCAAAATTCCCGGAAGCATTCGCAATACCAGATCAAAAAGCCAGAACAATAGCGAGAAATCCAAGAGGAAATTATGTGTAGATATGGAACACCCAAAACAGATCCTAACTGACCAGGAACACTTTATGAGCAAGTAATAGAGGAAGTAACGAATTACTTAAATGCGAGCTGAGAACATCACCGTACATCCGCAAACAACAAATGGTCAACGAAAACGATTTACGGAATTTAATAAGAAATGATGTCAATTATGTAGCAGACACCAAAAAGATTGGGATAGATATATAAATCTATGCCTTATGGCTTATAGAATGTCAATACACTCAGCAACAAAAATGAGTCCATTCAAATTGATGTACGGCCGAGAATGTAACATGCCGATAGACTTAGAATATCAACCACCAATATCACAGTATATGGAAAATTGACGATTATGTAACAGGATTTTAAGAGCGAATGCAAGAGATTCTGGAAAACAGCAGGTATGAATATAGATTAATAGAGAGCTACAAAGAGGTTACATGACAAAAGCGAGATGTGCTGGCAGCACAACTTCCAGTGGGAGATTGGGTTAATATAGCAACGCCAAAATTATCCCAGGAGTAGCCAGAAATTACCAAAGAGTGGTAAAGGACCGTACGAGATAATGTACGTTAAACGAGAATAATGCGCGAGTCAATGGTCAAAACCACTCACTAGAACCTATCTACGCTAAAGTGAGTAAGATGTAAAGCGATACCGAGAACATAACGAAGAACCAGAGAATCGAGTGGGTATGAAACCAGATCAAAGACCGAACGGTTCTGATTATAAACGACTAACGTGAGCCGAAATAGAACAACACAAATAATGACCGTAGAGGAACCTAAGCAGATGAATCTAAATACTCTAAACGCAACTCAAGATAATGTAGACAAGATGGAACAATAGTTAAAAAGCCATCAGAGATTTAATGCCAGATGGTTGAAGGAAAAAGGATGGATGAGATAGTAAACAAGCGGGAAAATCGCATGGATTAGCTAAAGGAGCTATAAGTCCACAGAAATAGAGACCGTTTATAAGGAAAGTATACCCATGATATTCACCTATGGCAGATTGTGAAGGAACGTACCTTACATTTGCGTACAACACAGAAACACTCAAAGACAATAGACATAATTCACTTATGTTTAGCAGAAATGCGGACACGCTCTAACATTACCCAACGAAGAGACAAACACCATAATGTTCGCGTTGCAGCCAGATGCCTCTACAACAGTTCTGAGAGAACTAATAAAAACAGGATCATCGTTCAAAGAAAAAGACAATGGAGAAAACAATGTACTACACTATGCACTAAAATCCACGAGTCGGGCCAAAAAATTATATAACCAGTAATTGCGACACAAGAGAAGAGAAATGATGGTTAAAACACCGAGAAACAGAACACGACGCAAACAAGAACGAGCAGCAGCCAAACCTGATGAAATGGACCTACGAAAGTTCACCACTTCAAAGTATTCAACATAAATGTATATGTTAAGAACAGAAAACGTCCTATTGAAAGAAACGATATACGCTCACTATCCCTTCCCAAAGACAATAAAAGCAATGTTGAAGTGGGAAGGACGAAATTTCACCAATCATCCGAAAGAAGCAGTACGAATCGGAGATAGAAAGGAACACTATTAATGATAATACACAGATGGCATCGAAAGCAAATAAGATTCCAAGCGAGCAAACAAGAAATAAAAGTTATGACGATAAAGCAAGAAAAAAGAAGTCAATAGAATGAAATAATAAATGTCGAGGACGACATTTCAAAGGAACCCCGGATGGAAATAATAATGGAGGAAGGGGAAGTTGACAACAGCAAAACCAAACGATCGAATGCTAGAGAGAAATTAAACCACACAACATGGAAGAAGGATCATCTAACGAGGAACGTCAGGAAACGAACAACAGCAATAACGAGGGAAAACGAAACAGAGGGATGATGTTACTACAACAAAGGAAAAATCAAAACCGACCGACCCTGCTACAAAAAATAATGATATTAATCACGTCCTCAATTAACGAAGCTGACGAAATATCACTAAAAATGAGATCGTTCAGAATACGAACAATAAACGATAAAGAATTCGAGCAAAGGAATATGCTTAGAACTGACGATGAATACAAGCTTAAGTTGCCAATTGTTCCAGAGAAACCGGGAAAGATGGAAATACGACCAGAAACTCATCATCATGCAAACCACCAAAGATGTATGAGAGATGCTACAGAGGATAGAAATGTAAAAAAAATCCAAGTAAGCCAGGGGAATAGGCAAATTACGAATTAATAAACAGAGGGAATAGAAACAATTCGAACAAGTAGTATACAAAACAAAATTATCGATTGTTGGAAAAGAAATGAAAGCAGGAAAGAAAGTGATGGATAGCCTAGAAGGAAATTGCGGAATATGTAATATGTGCCAACAATCGATATAATAATAACGTGCACCACTAGCCAAAAACCCTGGGGGGAGAAAAATTCACAACACCAAAAGAAGAACCTTATTCAACGACGAGCACGAGAAAATAAAAGAAATAACGACATAAAGTGGAAGCAGACCCAAAAGTGGAGAAGTGATAATGTCGAATATGGGTAAAAGAACCCCATCACAAAAGTTTGTATATTCGAAACTAAAAAGAACGGAACGATAAAATGAAAGAATTAAATGTCAATCCAAATGGAGATATTCCAAAACCAAAATACCGCAATCCCAACCAAAAGAATAGTAGGAAAGTACATAGTACACGATTCAGAAAGAAGAGATGATTACTGGAAATCAATAACCAGGAAGAGTTACTTTAGAATCAATGACGACAAACGTCCGGAAAAAGAAACAAGAGAACAACATCAACGACAGATCAGAGAAAGAAAGCAGTAATATAAACATAGAGTTAAATGCAGCAAACGAAGAGGAAATAGTAATTGAGAACACAGGTGAAAAACCTATCACAAAATCTGCGTATACGAACCTAAAAGAAACGAAACAGTAAACAAAAGAATACAATTGTGAAACAAGCAAAACGATAATGAATCGAAAGTATCGCATACCGACGAAAGGAAACTTGGAAAATATGTAATAAACATTCAAAAAGGAACTCGATGAACATTGGAGAACGAATAACAAGGAAACCACTCAAATCAAATGCGACAGATCAATCCACAACAAGACAATCTGAGAGAAAAACAGGAAACGAAACAGGGAAAAAAGGAATGATCATGGACGACAGCCACCTTTCAATTCATGAAGCATTACAACTCCAGAAAGCACTTAAAAAATGTACAACCAAAAGAAGGAGTAATGGAGACAACCAGTGCAAGAGAAATACAACCATGCAGCCTAGTGAAAGAACTACATGATTAAAATGATTCTGGATAACAACAGCAGTAATAAGCAGCGTGGTAATGCTGATAATAATCCAACTAGCAAGAACTACCAAATGCAGAAAGAAGCCAGCGAAGAGAAGATTATGGCCAGCGGTGGAAAAATTCAATTATGACATCGAATTAGGACCATATGATGTAGAAAGAACTGAGGAATATGAAATCATAGGAAACTCTAGTACAAGCGGACTATGGTTAAAAGAACCGCCCATTATCGAAGCACAACAATGGTCCAACGAATCTGATGTATACCAGATAATGAATGAGAAATATGGGGATATACGGACATTGCGTATAGAGTCCCCGGAGACGATGGTGTAAAACGAGAAAGAAACGTTGTAAATAGTGTAAAATATTATGTAGTGTAATAATAGTAATGGTATGTATATTTATAAATATTGTACAAAATGCGTCAGAAATAGTAAGCAAACAGAGAAGAATGCGATGAATTAATGATATATTATAACCAACAGATGAATCCGAATAATGTAAATCAACCAAATCAAGTGAGAATACCACCGTTTACAGAAGCAATACCACAACCAGCAGCTGCCAATGCACCTATAGAAATTGTAGAATTGAATCAAGGAATATACCAAGATCAAGGAGTCGAGGCAACGTGGAGACGACAATGTGAATTAATGACATTAATAACAAACAATGCGCAAACTCAGTGGACAAATACTCATCTAGTATTAACAGAAAGTGTGAACAGAGGTCTACAACAAGCTATAAGACTAGAAGAGCAACAGAGAACAATACTACAATTACAGAGAATGAAATGAACAATTAGCAGATCAAGTTAGATGGCAAGCTGACGAAATTAGAAGACTTCGTAACAACCAACAGCACGTAGACCCAGCAAGTTGGGTGGAATGGATAGCATCAATGCCAGAATTCACCCCAGAACCGGATTCAACAGTAGAGTAAAAATAAAGCGTACCGTGTAAATATGTATAAATAAAGCGATAGAAGTAAAGCAACGCCAAGTAATCAGAAAATTTTGTAGATATGCAGACAATCATCGAGAGAATTAGAAGAAGCGAGAATCCATCCGAAACTACGAGACGAATAATGAAAAATAAGATTAGAATGGTGAACGATATCAAGGAAAGATTAAAGTGTTGTAAATGTAAAGAATTACTGATTGGAGCGAGACAGACGAAATGCGGATGCAGAATATGCACAGAGTGTACGATAGAAGTGATAGAAACACAAACAATAAAATGCCCTGGATGCGACGAAATATTAGAAAGAGATGAAGACCCTACAACAATGGATAAAGCCACCAATAAAGAAATCAATAATCTACTAGTTCAATGTCGAGTAAAGAATGTGAATGGAAAGGACTTATGAAGGAAGCAGAAAGTCACGCAAATGAATGCGAATATAACGAGATATATGCGAAAAATGTCAAACCATCATAACGAAAAAGACTATAAAAGACCATCACAAAGTATGCACCAAGAGAGAAGAGAAATGCGAATTCTGTGGAGTCATCGATGAATGGATAAAGATAGAAATGGAACACCGGAATCCAAAAGAGGAACAAATATGTGATCTATATGAAGGGATATGCGTAAACAACTGCGACAAAAAAGATAAAGTCAAATTAAAGGAACATTGGAACGAATGTAGCGGCAAACCAGTCAAATGCCCGTTAGAATTATTCAATTGTCAAACGCAACTACCAATTGCGGAAATGCAAAAACACATGATGGAAAATAGCATCGAACATACCGAAATTATGATGAAAACGATAGGAATGTTGGCATGGGAGGTAAAAAGCCTACGAACAGAAAATGATGCACAAAAAGCAATAATAAGAGAAATACTAGAGTCCAGAAAGAATTTCGAGAAAAGCCAAGGAGACACACTCAAGAAAATGGTCGAAATGGAAAAGAAAATGCAACAGATGACCAACAACATAAAGGAACTAGAAACCAACAATTCTATAGCCAGAAAATATCTTACAGCACCATTTATATGGAAAATAACCGAATTCGCAGAAAAGCTACAGAGAGCAAAAGATGGAACACAAAGAATTCTAGACAGTCCACCATATACAGTTGGAAAAATGGATACAAATTGGGCATTAGATTATATCCGAATGGAGATGGGACTGCAACGGGCACCCACATCAGTGTCTTCATCAGAGTAGGAAGAGGAGATTACGACGAGCTATTAACATGGCCTTTTAAACAAAATATGATATTAACAATGAAAGGACAAGAGGACTATCGCAACCCAATCAGAACAGGAAATGAACCACAGATGGGAAGGCCAACAACTGACTGGAATACAGCAATTGGAACACCACGTTTCTATCCACAACAACGATTGAGAGGAGAAGGATTCTTGCGAGAAGATAATCTGTATATAAAATTAGAAGTAGAGAGGCCGGACAAGACGTTGTAAAGAGAGAAAGAAAGTGTAAATAAATGTAAATAAAATAGAAAAAACCAAATAAAAATCAAAAAATTACAAATAACCAGAAAAATCAGAAAAACAAAAATTCAAAAAATAATGACAATATTTAGATGGCAAGCGGAACCAGCGAAGAGATAATGATACAGATGAGAGAAGGACCAAATTCGATATGGACGAGACTATGGAAAAAACCAGAAGAGGAGGAAAAACCAATATACTAACAGCAGCAATAACATACTATGCGGATTTTGATGTAGAAGAAAGACCACAGCAAATCAGGACAAAAGTATACCCACCAATGAGAGTAAAAGACGAAAATTTGAGAAAGAGGAACAAAGATACCTAACTTTTAAAGATAATAAAGTATTTACCGAACGACAAAGTCAAGAAATGGCCGCACAAGGATTCTACTTTACGGGAACACCAGAACTACCAGACGAAGTAACATGCATCTTCTGCCAAGGAAAACTCGCACAATGGAAAAAAGGAGAAACAGCAAAACGGGAACATCGAGAAAAACTCCCGAGATGTCCATTTATGTTAAATTTAGACGTCAGAAACCAAGCGATGAATAGATCAGAAGGACTTCGACAATCAGAAATAGACAGAGATGAAAAGGGAGGTGAGAAAAAGATAACGATAATAAAGAATTTCGAAGATCCAACAGAACTAATCTGGGAAAAGGAGACTATAAATAGAACATTCGAAGAGAGAATTAAAACTTTCAAAGGAAACCCAAGAGCAGCGGAATTTGCGAGTCAAGGATATTGCCAAACCACCAGAGGAATAATGTGCGAAGGATGTAAAAATCAACAACCAATACCGGATCAGAATGTTAAAAAGCTAAAGCATAAAGGAAAATGCATGTATAAACAAGAAAAAGAGTCAAAGAATATCGAGATAATAATTTCCAACCAGCAAATAGAAGATATCTTAGATCGACCAAAAACGAGAACCATAATGCTATTATCAGGAGTGGATACTCAAAAAATGAGGAAAATAATCCAGGAAAGATTAGCTAATAAGTTGGAATGGTACGACTCGACACAAGCAATAATCCGAGCAATCAAGCAATATCAAGAAAAAACCGAAAGAGAATCGAGACAAATCGATGATAAAAGAAGCTATTTTGGAGCAGTATCAGTGTGTGACATGTTGGCAGAAACATGTAGAAATAATTTATATGCCTTGTGGACATATGGTCACATGTGAGGCATGCGGGATAAAAGTCAATATATGTCCAGTATGTAGAAAGCCGATCAACGGGCGGATCAAGGGATTCCGTTTCGCTGATCAGTAATTAAAACACGAAAACAATGTGTAAAAAGTGTAAATAAAGATAAACGAAAAACAAAAAATTATAAAAACTCAAAAACCACAAAAATACGAGATGATGTAAAATTATGATAAAATTTAGAGATGAGTGAAAAGAGAGAATAACCGATTATAATATTTAGAAAACAATGATGAATCCCAATGAGACAAAGGAAATTGTAGAAGAGGCTGAAGAGACAAAATCAGCAGTCAAAGATCAACCAGAATCAATAAAAGCAATAAATGAGGAAGTAGAATTATGGAAACAAAGAACGTTACAATTAAAAGAAATGCTACTAACAGCAGAAGAGGAATTAGTACAAGAGACTCAAAAAACGAAAATGATGAAAGAAAAGTGGGAAAAACAACTAGAACAAAAAATAATTTATCCGGAAGGAAACGAGAAAACGTACCAAGAGCGAGAAGAGGAAATGATGAAGGAATTTATGCAGAACCAAACTAGAATCAGAAATCAAAGGAAAGAAATACAAACTCTAGAGCAAGAGAAGCAAGACCAACAAAGTGAAATAGAAAAATTGAGAGAAGTGATAAAAGATAAAGAAGTAGAGATACGAGAAGAAGGAGAGGAAACGATAAAGATTATACAACAAATGCAGGAGGAAATTGGGCAAATTAGCACCCAATACCGAATAGAGAAGACAAAGAGAACCCATTTGGAACAAGCCAAAGAATGGGCAAAACGACAAGCACTCCATTGGAAAGCCAAATGGACGGAAGATAGAGAACAGTCAAGAAGCAATTGGGAATCGCGAATCAGACATTATATTCAGCAAATAGCCGAAGAGGAAGATAGAACAAGAGCTTACAAAGCTAAATGGGAAAATGCGAAAGAGGAAGTCAACAAGCTGAGAAATCAAGGGTCAAAACCATCAAGGAAAATTAGAGAGCCCAGAGACGATAGACAAGAAAGAATGCTGACTCAGATAACTGATCAAGCAAGAAAATGGCGAATAGAATGTAGAATATTTGAAGACGCCAACGCAAAACAATTCAATCATATAGTGAAATTAGAGCAGGAAGTTGAGTATCAACAAACTAGAGTAAAAGAAATGCAAACCGAGCAGGACGAAGCTCGCCGAAAAGAACAAAAACAACAATGGAAAACGGAGATCAAAGAAAAGCAATAAAAAGAGAAGCGAAAAAATGGAAAGAGCACTTTCAAGAAGCCAAGAAAGAGATAAGACTGTTACCCAAAAGGATACTAAATACGGAAGATTGGGAGCTTTGGGAACAAGTCGAAGTGCAGAAAGAAACAATCGAGGAACTAAACGAGCAGGTCCAAAACTTAGAATTTCGGGAAAAAATCAGACAAGGCACAATAAGAAGGCTCAGGAGACACGAGAAAGAATATGAACAACAATCCAACGATATGGACAAGAGAGCAGCAGAAACGAGAAATCAACTAACTGATGAAAGACGGCAAAACCAACAATTAAACGAGAGAATAACAGAACTCCAGCAGGAGGTGAATGGACACCGAGGAGTTGCAGTATTTAAAGAAATTCAGTTGAGACATCAACATGAAGTCAACGAGCAGTTGAAAGAACAAGTAGAAGCAGAGATAAAAGCAATAAAGCAAGGATATGAGGAAAATGAACAGAACTTGAGGACAGAGATCGAAAAGTTAAAAGCGTTGGAAAACACGCACCGATTAGAAATACAAGTAGAAGAGTTAACAGAAAATACGGAATATCTTGCCTATCTCTTAGACGAAGAGATACAAATATCAAACGCTTTACGTGAAGAGATAAATACCTTGCAAAACCGACCACCAATCCTGCTTATGCCGTTATATCCGACGGAAATGCTAACTCAAGTACCCGCCGAACCCGATGAAGGATTCGGGGAGACGGACGAAACGATAGTGTAAAATCAAAGAGGAAACATTGTAAAAAGTGTAAAAAGATAATAAAAATAATAAAAACGATAAAAAACAAAAAATGGTAATCGATGTATATTTAGCATGAATTTGAACGAAGTAGAAATCCAAATGAATCCAGAAGACGGAGAATATGTACCAAGCCCAATTCAATTAGTAGAACCAATCGAGCAAGACCCACTGAGATATTACAGTAAAAGATGGAGAGCCGAAAGAAAAGAATGGCAAGAATTAGTGGAGGAACAAGATTCAGAAATCGCCCGGATAAATCATCAGTTAACACAATCAAAACAACTAACCAATATGATAAAACGAAAACTAACATCTAGCATGGGAGAGAACAGAAACCAAAAGAGAGAAAATGAACGATTAAGACAAGAATTAGCAGAAATAAAGACCCGTGTAATCCTGGAAGATTATTGGAAAACCGAAGCGGAACGAATGAGAGATAGTAGAAAGAGCGAACAGAGATATGTAATACAACTAGAAGACAGTTGTAAAGAAGCCAGAGAGATAAAAGAGAGCCATCAACAAGCTCAAGATGAGATTAAAACGCTAACAGAACAGCTCCAGGAAGCGAGACGAAAGCTGGAAAAGCAAACAGCTAAACGAATAAATAGTAAACGTCAACTTAAAAGAAAGCAAGCGAAAGAAATAAATCTTCAGATAAAAATAAAAAAGCAACAAAGACTAATCAAAGAAAACCAAGAGCGAATAAAAGAACTCCCAAAACTAACCGAGCGATTAATAAAAGCCCAAGTCCTGATAATGAGATTCTCAGAAAATAAAACTAAAGAGGAGTGCGCGATACACTCAACCCCAGAAAAAGAGAAAGAGGAAAAAAGGGCTAAACTCCACTGTAAATAAACAAAATAATCTTGTAAATAAATATAAAATTGAGTATGTATTCGAAAATAGAAGTTATGAACCCAAACCTGTGGATAATAATGATGATAATAATGAGAAAGTGTAATACTGAAAACCCATTAGAAAAATGCGAGAAATCCCAACCCTTCAGAAGAGAGGACAGCACCTGTGCCGATTTTAAAGAAATTTGTAGTAACCCCAATAATGAGGAATGTCAACAAATAAACCTCCAATGTATGCAATGCCCCACAAAAGAAAATAAGGACGAGTTAAAACTGAATATCGAGAAAACCCAAATAATGGTACAAACCCTACTGAAAAATAACGAAGAGATAGCCAATATAAAAAATGAGAACCGAGAGATAAAGAAAACCCTAGAAACCCTCATCCGACAAATTCAAAGAAAAGCCAAAGCGAATCCCAATAACAAACCAATTCAAGAAATTCAAAAGATCGTCCTATCAATCAAAAAGCAGCAAGGAAAACAAATCAAACAGAAAAATGAACCCCATGCAATGACAAGTCTATTAATCGAACTTATACTACCGATTAGTGTAACATCCAACATAATACTCCTAATATGCTGTCTTATCCTCGGCCTAACAAACAACAAGCAAAGGCAGAATCCCCAAATCCAAAAGGTCAGAAGAATGTTCACCCAAATGCGAAAAACTACCAAACCCAACGAAATGACAAGACTCTCGCAGATTTCCATCAATCACCCTTCAAGATCAACCCAGCTCGAAAGCGAAACCCAAGCCGTCAGCGATTCATTCGAAAACAAGTACAATTGAGTTACAATAACCGACATTGATTTGAACTGATTTTTCTAACTCGAACAAATTTACATTGATTTGAACTGAATTTACCAACTTATACTGATCTATAATGATTCGAACTGATAAAACTTGAATTGATATAAAAACTGAACTATCCAATTTTGATTATGTATTGTAGCCGGACCTTAAGTCCATCTTTACCTTGATGATTTAACCTTACCGTAGAAACTTTTTATGAATGTGGATGTTAAAAATGTATGTATCATTTTGAAATCAATTGAAATTGCGGGTCGCAATTTTACGGACCCCCGAGTGTTTTATGTTGGGCCAGAACATAAACGGCCTTGATAAGTGTTTAAATGGATCAGAAACACACACGCAGATACAACACGCAATTTAAAATAACTGCGAAACACCCAAGTAACCCAATTTAAAATTGAGAAAAAGGAGAATTAAAAATAAAATAATAAACATAAAAATAAAATAAAATAATAACAAAATGCACCAAGATAAATAAAATATATAATAATAAAAAAAATAAATTAATAAAAAAAAAAATTAAAAAAATTATAAAAATTATTATTAAAAAAAAAAAAAAAAATTATAATAAAAATAAAAATAATTTATAAAAATTAAAAAAAAAAAAATAAAAAAAATAAAAATAAAAAAAAATAATTTAAAATTAAAATAAATAATAAAAAAATAAAATTAAATAAAAAATTAAAAAATAAAATATTAAAATAAAAAAAAAATTAAAATTTTAATTAAAAATTTAATTAAAAAAAATAAAAAATTTATTAAATAAAAATAAATAAAATAATAAATATAAAAAAAAAAAAAAATAATAATTAATAAAATAAAAAATAAGAAATAAAAAATTAAAAAAAAAAAAAAAAAAAAAAAAAAAAAAATAAAATAATAACAAAATGCACAAGATCGACGATACTACAAAATACAACAAGAAAACACGACAAATTCGACGAAATTAGAAAAACAATTAAAGTCATTAAAGTAGAATTTAATTGAAAAAGAATTAGCAATAATCAAAAAAAATTTAAATAAAATTATAAAATAAATCAAGAAATATAAAAATTAAAAAATAGAATTTGCTAGAAAAGAACAAGGTCGAATTTTGTTTTACTGCATCAAATTTTACACGTCACACAATTAGGTATAAATACTGATCCATTTTCACATTTAACAACCATTTTTCGAAAATTGTGAAATTTTTCTTAAAAACCATTTTAATCGTTTTCGGAAACACACATTTTTCCAGAACATTCTGTTGAACTACTTAAAACTATTTTTCAAAGAGAACCGTTTTAAAACTGTTAGAATCGTCTTGAAGATTTCAATCATTTATCAACTAGTGTATTCAATCGAACTTTTTAGGTGAGAACCAGTTATGTTGGAACCCTCTTTCCACATCACGACCTTGCATCTCATTTGGAGCTCTGCTCGGCGTCGATGTGGGGAGAGAGGTATTTATGCTATTTTATGTTCGATTTTATTTTGATGTTTTATGGAATGGTCAAAGGGGTAATTTGTTTGTTTATGATTAATAAATTTATTGATATGAATAACTTAAATTATATATCTTTATAAATTATAAACCGTAAATGTCGAAATTTTTCCGGCCCACAGCCGAAACATCACGCAAGTTAGTAAAATCAACATAGTGCAGATGCATGTAAGTGCGTGGAAGATCGCCAATGATATGCACCCGTGAAGACTCAGCGTGCGCAACGCAGCGGTCGGATCGTAAATATTTATCCCTATAGCTGAAGCGAGAAATAAGGAAGAAGCCTCTGGCTGCTTCCTCGTTTCTCAATTCTGTAAAATCGACCTAAAATTATCGTACAAACGGCTTAAAATCACCACACCGAGTAGTCCAGTGGGCACTCAATAACTATAATATAAACATACTATGCCTTAAGATCAATTAAAGGAAAAAGGGTACGGGGGTAACGTAAATTGAGATTGCTGATGTAACCACTTCTGTATGAATGTAATGAAGATATTATTAATAGAAGTAAAATGTATTTAATAAAGATATTATTAATAAAATGAATTTAATAAACATATTATTAATAGAAGTAAAATGAATTTAATAAAGATATTATTAATAGAAGTAAAATGTATTTAATAAAGATATTATTAATAGAATGAATTTAATAAACATATTATCAATAGAAGTAAAATGAATTTAATAAAGATATGGTTAATAGAAATAAAGTAAATTTAACAAAGTTAGGATGAAATAAAACGAATAAAGTTACGATTAAGATGAATTTAAGGAAGTCATGATTGATAAAATGAATTCAATAAAGTTATGATTCATAAAATGAATAAGGTTATGATTGAAAGGAAATGAAAGAAATTTAGTAAAGATATAAAACGAATTCAATAGAGTTCTGATCAATAGGAAATGAAAGAAATCAAATAAAGCTAGGATTAGTATGAAATAAAATGAAATTATGAAAATGAATTTAATGAAATTAGGATTAATAAGAAATAAAATGAATTAAATAAAATTATGGTTAATATGAAATAAAATCTCAACGGTAAAGCGATTTAATATGATATAAAAGAAAATCTTAATTGTAATTGGTAAAGTTTACTAAAGAATAAAACATTGTTATAAGAAAAAATTAAATAAAATTTTTGATTAATGAAAATAAAATCTTGTTGATAAAGTAAGTAGCGTAGATAACTGAGACAAAAATCAAATTTTATTTGTTAAACCATTATAGAAAATAAAAAACCGTACCTATTAGAATTAACCCCAAATCAAGGTCATGTCGTGAGATAAATAAAAGCTACGATCAATAATTAAAATCCAATAGGATAGTGGAATAAATGGAAACCATCAATTCGAATTAACAATAAAATTGGAACATTAATTAGATAAGGTTCGACAAGTTAGGGCTGTGACGTAGTTGATTTAAAAATTTACCAATAAATCAGAATCATAAATTAATTGAGATCTTTAACGACTAATAAATGATGAATTTGACAGAGAGTGTTAACATAAATCGAATGAATAGGGTGGGGATTGAACCAAAATACGATCGAATTGAGTAGCAAGACGAATGTAATAACCACTGGGTGTCTGAGAATGAATAGATAAGTCTCGACCCGAGTAATTGTATAATGCGAATAGTTTCCTCCATCCACTTTTTCATGAGGAAGATAAAATGATATCACAATTATCGGAGGAAAACCCCATCCGAGAGAGCGAATAAATTCCAAAAATTATGGGATCCCCAAACACGACGACGAATGGCGAACATGCTCATACACCGAATTTTCTGAGAGAGACCGTTAAAATTCCGAGACGATGGAATTCGTTAGGCGGCTCAATTTACGTCTCGAATTAATTAATTCATACACGCCGTCCGGTCGATAAAATAAACACAGCAGTGACCGATATTTTAAGCTCAAGTCAATTTTAGAAATTTGTTTATTTTATAAATTCCGAATTCTCAAGTCACTCGAATTAAATTCAAAAAATTATGAAACCATCAGGGTCCTAAAAATACTTCAACCAGAAACAAATTAAAATTAACAATAACATACAAACAGCAAGATTTAAACTAATACCTTCTAAATACCTTAATGATGATCCTACGAATTTCACAAAATAGTGACCCTTCTTTACACTAAATTGTTTTGAGTGTGGGTTTATTCATCACGGATAAATCGAGCCTAGGAAAACCTCAATGTCAGTCGCTAAATGCACCAAACCTTGACCCACCTAAACTCTCTTTAACTAATATAGTAAAGGCCCTATTCCCCACACTGTTATTATTCATAGTTTAAATCTCAATTGTTACAGAACATGTCCACAAATCCGATCACCTCTCAGTCAACGGGAAAGAGACGCTCAAGAATGCTGTTACGATCCACCGACGAAATAGCAAGACCCCGGTCACAGTGGCCATATTCTATTCCTCGGAAAGCACGAGATCCGAGTAGAGACCCTCTCGAACCAGTAAGACAAGAATACCCAGCCGCTGAAATCTTCGCACATGCGCAGGAGCTCCTCACCCATTGGGAGCGGGTGCAGGAGCAGGTGGACTTACAAGTAGTCAAGGCAAGGATGTACCTTGCAGATGTGCTGGATGACATCCTTGCTGGGCGGATCGCCGTCGCCCATCCACTTTGTCCGATTCGGGACACTAGGCGTCCATACACAGTAGAGGCTCTCAAAAGAAGCCTAGAAAGATTCTGCCCGGACGAATAAACTGACGAACGAGACATCATAGTGATTAAATAGCAATAAAAATTAGAACCGTGTGAATTTCTTTTCGTATTTAGCTGAAAATGAATGTTGAGTTGTTTGAAAGATTTTTAAAATATTTAGGCTGACTATAAATTGACGAGTAAAAATCCCCTTAATTTCAGTAATGGCTTCTCTACGGATCTTGCAGACGGAGTTAGATCACGCGAGACAGGCGAATGCCGAATTACTTAGTCAAGTCCTACAACTAACCCGTGAAATGCAACAGATCAAAGCGACGTGCTTAGATCCCAAACGAACCAAAGTCCTATACCAACGACTTACTGCAGCTCAAAAAGGCTGGGCCGAAGAACGCCAGCTCAATCGGAGTTTGCGAACACAGGTCAGGGGCTAGAAGTCGCACTAGCTGTATGCCGAGAAGGTGAAGCGGTCACCTACCCGCTCATCTTCGCCCCAACTCAAATGCCGCAACCAGCAGTTAAGACAGCAGAGCAACCCATCGCCACCAACAATCGTCGACCGGGACGTAAAGAACGTGCCCGACGTCGAGCAACCCAACTCCAAAATGCCAAACCGTAGATATCTTATCATGTGATTTGATTTAATAGAGTAGTTTAGCCTTAGTTGAGTCGTTTTTCTTTTGAAACTACATACCAATACGGTCATAAGTAACCCTATTACGTCTCAGTTTTCCACAGTTAATTAAGCACTAAACTTGAACAATTATTTATGAGGGACAGAGCAAAGCGAGCATAGGTCTTCTATCGACAGCTCGTGAACCCGAGGTTTGTCCGAGCAATTACAGTACTAGCCAATGGTATTCAATTTTTGCGGACAATCCACCACTTGAACACATTTCCAACGTTGCTTAGCAACGGGTGCCAAGTGGAGTAGCATCATTTTGTATGGCGTTACTAGGGTCGCCAGGAAGATAAGCAAGATCTGAAACCCTGTAACCCACCAGTAATATGACTCGGGACGCATCAATCCAGGAGTTATATAAATGGAATACAATAGGGGTGAGTTTCAAATTTAAATAACATAATCTCTACTATAACTATACTCTGGCGTTAATCATTCAAGTGACATTCGTCGTTCACGAGCCGGTCTTATAAAACTAAGGAAGCTATTAGTCATACTCCGGAATGGGGAGGGGTTGCGGACGTACTAATTTTTTGGGACATAGTCGCGTTGAGCCGGTAACGAATTTGGGTAAACTTATATCATCGGTTTGACCGGCGCTTATCGGGTTAAAGTACTATTATAGTATAATTCAAAAATAGGCATCTTACCCGTTACATGAACCTATTGCGACATTCGGTTTCCACACACCACCAACTACTTCAACCGGTAGGGTTGCCCGTCACCTAGTATATCATGTTAAAATGGATGCATTTTAAGAATACTTTACCACGATCGTGTTATCATCATTGAAGTTAAGTCCGCTATGTTCTCCAATCTTTAATAACAACATAAAAAAATACATTTATTGAGGAATCTAAACCCGTATCTAATGATTGGCTCGACCAAGGGCGTTTCTTTCTGCAAAATCTAATTTCTATTGTCAATATTAGCAGTTAACTTCAGTAGTTTATCGAAAACTTCCTTACCAATAGAGTGAATGCTTCTGAGCTAAAGTCGGTTTTAAGACCCTCTATGAACTTGGAGCCATAATCACCGTGTCTACGAGTTACTCATGACCAGCTTTCTACCTCGGAGGATTTAAATTATCATTACTATACTTTAGTTAATCCTATTGTTTCTCACAAAACTTAAATGATTCTTTAAAATTGCTTATAGATAGTCCTATCGTCGATCGTACCCGTCAATTATTCTAGTTAGATTTATTACCAATTGAAAATATTAGTTACTTTCTATTTCGATTTATCATCTACTATAAGGTTTATCGGATCGTTATCCGAATTTAAAATCTAGACTAGATTCCTTTCCTCATGCATTAGCTACTGTTGGGCTCAGAGCCAAAATTAAAACAAAATTACAAAACCAATTTAAACAAAAAGGTGAAAATTGTATAAATTAAAACAAAATAATTAATGTCGTTTGGAAATTGTCAATATGTCTGCTGTAACATAAGCACGCACCGCAAGAAGAGATCAAAAATAAAATATATTAATTAAAACAAAATAAAAAGATAACAAAATTAAATAAAACAAATAATTAATTAAAATTCTTGAAAAAGCCTACAGCTGCAGAAAGAAACACACGTGAAATAAAATAAACTGCCAAAACCTTACAAAATAAGGTTTTGAAAAAACACAGGCAGAAGATGCGACCAGAAAACAAAATATTGGGGTGAAAAAATAATATTGTAAGAAAATAATAATAAAAATAAAATCCGATAACATAAAAATTAAGATATCAAAAAATAAGAAAAAATATATAAAAAATTAAAAAAATTAATTTGAAATTAATAAAATAATTAAAAAACCATAAAAATGGCGAAAAATCGCCCATTGGTCGCACACAGACACAAAAACACTATGTATACGGCAGTCATTTTCACAATTTTCAGACATTTTTCAGCCAGGAGACTACTAGACTTAGACTTTCTTAGACAATTTTAGTCAGGCAGAAAATATTTAGAAATTTTTAGACATTCTTAGATGAACAGTGAGTCATTGTTAGACAAAATTTTTATGCCAATTTATGCTTATTATTCCAATTTGGTTGCATGACTGTGGATTGTAAGTATTGTTTTCTTGTATAAATATATATTTTGAAGTTAAAGTTTTGTTATTTTGATCTTATTCTGGATGGCCGTGGAATCTTTTGGTGCCACTGACAAGTCCCCCTAAAATCTTATCTATATACAGGTATCGAAATAGTTCTCAGATATGCAGATCGGCGAATCCGGCTGGTGGATTAAGTTTCCTAGTTGCGATCGCGGGTCAAGCCTGTCTGAAATCTTGGTCTGTCCGCGACGGGGCCTGGCAAAATGGCACAGGACCCTCCCCGCAGGGCATCGTTAAACAACTCACAACGACTGATGGAAACGTCGGTCAAGGTGAGCAGTGAAAAATTTAAACTCATGGGAAGTGCGACTTTAGTTGAGGGGGGAAAAAGTTTTGTATTGAAAGTTTAAAATATTGTCGGAAAATTAATTGGAAAATCAAGTAGGAAAGGATAAGATAGTGTAGGAATATAAAGTTGAAAGTATTTTTTCCAAAAGTTGAATGATGTAATCTGACAGAAGAGAGAAATGTTTATTGAAGTGACCGCAGAGGGTTGTAACTACTTAAAATCATGGGAAATGTACCGGGAGTTAGGGAATTGCTAATCAAATTTTTAATATAGGGAAAGATAAAGGTAAACTAGGACAAATGTAGTCGATACCGTGATTAAACAAATGAAATAGGAAATTATATTTATTATTATTATTATTATTATTATTATTATTATTATTATTATTATTATTATTATTATTATTATTAATAATAATAATAATAATAATAATAATAATAATAATAATAATAATAATAATAATAATAATAATAATAATAATAATAATAATGATGATAATAATAGTAATGATAGTTATGAGGATGATAGTAATGATGATAATGATTGTGATAATAATCATAATGATAGGAATAGTAATAATAGTAATAATAACTGTACTAAAAATTATTTTGAGCTTTTGTTGTATGATACAATTATTACATTGCACGCAAATGTTTATAAAGTATAAAAGCATGGATATGTAAATTGAAAGATTGGTGAAAATTAGGAATGATGAGGTAGAAGCATGGTATGATGAATGTATATAAAATAGAATGATTGAATGGTATGGAGTTTGATGAAGTAAAAATATGGAGTGAGAATGTGGAATGATGGGGTCCGAACAAAAATTAAAATAACAGGCAAAAATAAATAAAAAGACAACTATAACAATAAGAATTAAAACTACGTGAAAATAATAGCAATAAAAACGATAAACAAAGGGAAATAGTTATTAGCAGTAAACTGATGACGGAAAAGAAAGACCGCGAAAAATATCACAGAAAAATGAATTTCAACAACAACAGTAAAAATAGAAATATCAAAATGAAATGAAAGAGAATGAATAGAGTCAATGATAATATGTGAAAAATAAGATGCAACGAATAACTTTATAACTCGAAAGTTGAATAACGAAAAATACAAAATGAATAAATATCGAAACAATCAATAATTTCATCGATAAATAAATGGCGATAATAGAAAACAAAAAATCGAAAAATAAAAGGGGTAAAACCACTTATTATACCAAAAGAAAAAATACAGAGACAACGAATAACAGTCGAATGAGAAAATTAACGTCATTTAAGACATACAATTGTAAACTACAACCCAAAAACAGCAATTAATAGAATTATGAATGGCAAATATATGAGTAAAAAGGAATAAAACATCAATGAAGGACAAATAAAAATTAAAGCGAATAAAATCAAACACAGTAAAGATGAAAAAATTGAAGAGCGCAAAACAGGTAAATAAGTGAAGAAACAATGTCAATAAATTAAAAATTACGCGGAACTGGCAAATGGAAAATCAAAGCCATAGAAACAATTAAAAACCTCATGGATAAATTATAACATGGGGATAACAGAAAATAGTCGAAAAATAAAATCTAAACAACGAATAATACCCGATACGCACAATAAGGAAGATAATGGTCGGTATTCAAACTGATATTGTTAACATATATAACGAACAGCATAAAAGCCAAACATAAATAAACATAAAAAAAATGTACAAAGTAAAATGATAAAATAAAATACATGAAAATAAAAGTGTCAATAAGGAATATAAGGATTATAAAAAAAACGAAAATAATAAAATGAAAGTAATGGCAGTGAATTGCGACAAAATATCGAAAGTCAAAGTGTTTAAACAATAAACACAAATAACATTGAACAATTGAGGAACGAAAACAGTGAATAACATAGCAAATGAATATAGAAAATAAAGAATGTCAACACATTTATATAATGAGATTGAATCAGAAGGAACTAGAATATCGACCAACGAAATAAAAAGAGAATGAATAAAAATCGTTGAATAATATACCAAATAATAAATAGCGTGAAAGTAAATATGATAACAACTAATAGTGGCAAATGTAAAAAGAAAACTGATGCTGGAAAATAGCGAAAAGTACCAACATTGACTTTGAAAATACTCGGAAAAATTTGAATAACAGTAAAATAAATTAACATTCAGTGATAGTAGAGAACAACAAAATTACAAAATAAAATAGATATCAAGGAGGGAGCATTAAAATGAAACTAATAAGATAATGAATAACACCAAAATGGTAAGAATGTGTCGAAGGAGGTTGACCAATGCAGAGGCCAAAAAGCAATACCAGTAATAGACCAAAAATAAATAAATTAATAAATAAATAAATTAATTAATATTGAAAAGGGTGAAATAAGAATACTAACCATAATTAATAGCAAGTTTAAGAAATTGAACTGGGAATAACATATTTGAATGTTATAATAACGGATAATTAATAATACCAAAAATCATAAACTGAAATCAGAAAATATTGAAAGGATGAGGTATGTGAAAAGACAACCAGTGAGAATAAAAACCAAATATCAATGGTACAGAGAAATCGTAAATAACGCCGACCTAAATATGCAATATCACGCGATAGAACAATAAGTCAAACAAATACCAGGCGCGGTTAAAGATGGGATTCATAAAGAAGTAGAATACTTACACGAATGTTGCATTAGTCAAATAAAGTGAGAATATAAGTGGTTATGCTCCCTTGTGGTCACTTCAGTACTGTCGACAATGTGCTGAGACAACGAAAACTTGGTACTTTGTAAAAATACCATTGACGAAAAAGTAGTCGAGTATTATGATTAAATGAAGTTGAATTAATAAAAATCTAGCAGTTGACCCTTCCTGCGCCTATATCTCTATATATAAAATATGAATATTTATATGTAAAAATAGAGAAGTGATGAATGGAGAAAGTTAAAAAATGAAAGTGTCCCGATCATCCAGAATAAAGTTCAAAAAATGGGTAAAATACTTTTGAGCTACCTTCGGGTAGTCCGTCTGAAGCCAAATCTGGAGGGGATAACCGATCACCCAGAGGAGAAGTATAGGACGACCTTCCGGAGAGGTTTGCCAAGTTGAGAAGCTACTGTGGTGAGGCTGATCACCTCACCGCTGCAGTGGTGGATCAACAAAGCCGTTTTTGTATTTTAAATCTGGGAGGTAGGTGAAGAATTCTCGAGGAGGTAGAATGGAAAGCACGCGTGTAAAAACACAAAACAGGTATTAACGTAACCTGACCTCACTTTACCCGGCACACGGGATATGGTATTAACGGAACCTATCTCACTTTATCGGGCACACGAAGTATGGTATTAACGGAACCTATCTCACTTTATCGAGTACAAGGGACAGGTATTAACGAAACATGATCTCAATCGGAAATTAATGAGATATGTATTAACGGGACACAGTCTCAACTCGGATTAATGGGATATGTATTAACGAAACATAATCTCAAATGGAATTCAAAGGAACATGCACTAAAGAAGCATGATTCCGTGATTATATTAAGGAGCGCAGCTCTCAGGTAAAGAAAAAGAAGTGATAAGAGACCAGCTGGGGAAATTGAGTAAATTAATAAGATAAAGAACCATAGAATATCCGTGCACGAAGAACTAAAACGTATAAAAGCTATAACAAACAATGATTACGAAGATAAAGGAGTAAGAAAACGGAAAACAAGAAATATGGAATGAGGAAACGAAATGATAAGATAAAAGATGAGATTAGACAAACCAGATGAGGTTAAAACAAAACTGAGATAGATAAAACGATGAAAGATAAATGAGAAAGGGGGAAAAATAAGAATGATTTAAGGATAAATAAAAGGGGAATGCGAAACGCAAAATGAATGAAAATAAAGTACGGTGGGTAATAGAACTTGGGAAACGGCGTGTTCGAACGAATTGTTAAAAATAAATAATTATTACGACTTTATAGATAATTGTTACTACCCCACATAGATAATTAAAAATCGACGCAAAACAAAATCAAAGAGATAAATAATACTGATGAGAATTATAATAAAAAATGTGACGAAGCCTGGGGAATATGAATTATTATAAGTACGAATAATATAACCGAGATGATTGGGAGAAACGAACAATATGGGAATCCTGAGAAACGAGGGTAAGGTAAAATTGATAAAAAGACAAACGAGTAAAGAAAATCTAAATGAAATGAAAGATGTTTAAATGCAATTATAAAATAAATGCCGTTGGTTGGAATTAAAAATCAATAACGCAAGGAAAACGAACAGTAAAATTTTATGCTATGTAATCATTGTAATGTACAATTCATAGATGTTTAATAAACAGTGGAGAGGTGATATTTTTCTATTCAGGTGAATCAATCAAACAAGACAACAATTCAGTATCGATAGAAACCAAGTCAATAATTCAATATCGACAGTAAACAAGTCAATAATCCAGTATCGATAGTAACCAAGAGAATAACCCCGTATCGACAACAACCAAGACAATAATCACGTATCGATAACAAGCAAGTCAATAATCCAGTAGCAACAACAACCAAGCCAATCAAGAAATAAAGCAGCAAGACGAGATTCGTAAACGACGATGAATAGCGAGAATTCTGAGAAATATTGTGATTACTACCAAAGATCATGCCACAGATCTAGTAAATATCATGGGCAAATAGCATGTTGGAATTGTGGAAAATTAGGACATACCGCAACAAGATGTAGAATACCCAAAATAAGTTTCCAATGTAGGCAAGAGAATCACCTTCCAGCTGCATATCGAACAAGAAGAAATCAAGACCAAAAAAACAACACAAAAACGGCAGCAAGCAAGTTAACCGAGATGCAAAATGAGACAGACATGCCTGCAAGAATGTGTAGCTATTTGGCCGATAACCAACTACACACGGAAATCAATCAACAATCAGAAATAAATGTACTACAAGGTATATCAACGAAACAACAGATAAAATGTGATCCAATAAAACATCCGCAAGACTGGAACATGTTGAAGATTACCGAAGCATTAGAAGCAAAAAAACGGTATAGTGAGATAGGAACATTTCAAGCACGTATAGAAGAGGAACGTTGGAGAAGAAGGAAAGAGAAGTTGTTGAAAGCTGACATAATAAAATTAACGACCAATGTTAGCCAAGTAAAAAAGATTAATGAAATGTGGGAAAAACGAATAAATGGGGTACTAAGAATCAATATGATGCGAGCAATTACAAATAAGGAACCAAGCGTACAAAGAATTCCACAAACAAGGATTGAAAGCGAGATAACCGAAAGAATGGAAAACGTGAATTTGAATAATGAGGATCACAATGAACCGGCAATGGAAAGTGATGTAAATAAAAATATCGAAACATGAAATCAATTCGGAAATACAATATCTCAAAAGAACTGTAAATCACTAATAAACGAGAAAAATGTAAAGAAAACGAACACCAATGAAGATTATACAAAACGAATAAACAAAACTACTGAAATCAGAAGAATAAACCGAACCAGGAAAGACAGAAGGAATGAAGGAAAATTCAAACAAGGATATAAAACTTATGATAACGCTATCAGATACTGAAGTAAATGCTGACGACAAGGTCACAATGAAAGCGAATGTTATGGAAAGAAAATAAGTCCGACTTATCAAAGAAATCGATACACGAAAAATCAACACTATCGCGCAAAGTTATGTTATGAATGCAGTGAAGTAGGGCATTTAGCAAACAGCTGCCCAAATATGAAAGATAAATTGGGAAATCAACTCCAAAGAGATAATGAGAAACAGAGCAACCAAATATATGTAAAGAGAATGTATCAGTCAGAGATAAGAAAGTACCAACCAACGGTAATAACAAGGCAACAATATACGGATAAAGAAGAGCAAAAGAACGGGCCAAACAAACAACTGGATATAAACTCATACGCAGTATTGAGAAGACAATATATCGAACAAATTAGGATTATAAGGGAATTGATTGTAAAAGTAACTTAACAGGATGAAAAAATTATAATGTGGAAGCAAGTAGTAGAAAATAAATCAAGAGAGAGTGAAACACTAATGACAATAGTACTCAGACTAAAAGAAGAGGTAATGCTAGCAGAATTAAAAATAAACGAAATGAAGGAAGAGCAAGATAAACGTGAGATATTGATTAGATGTACAGAATTGGTAAAGATGAGGAAGATTAAAAGTAATATAGCGAATAAAATGGAGATAAACAGCGAAGTGTAGACGAAAAAGTCAAAAAAGATATGTATATAATTAAAAGTAGTATCGATGTATATGTAGAATTTGATGTATAAGTGGATGATATAAAAGTAGCGAAACAAGGATAGATGTATATTTAGACATTAATGTAAATAATAATAAGTATCATTAAATATGTCGTTGAAAAAAAAAGAGTGACGAAGCAGTTTTAACCGGAGATAGAATGTTAAAAACATTAAAAAAAAATAAAAAAAAGATAAGAAAAATCAATGTCGAGGACGAAATTTTTGCGAAGACCGAGGAAGATACGCCTAACGATGAAGACAATGACAATCAACAATAAAACAACGACGAAAAGGAAACCACGAAAAGAAAGGAAATGACAAGGAAAAGAAAGCTAACGGGTGTAACAACAATAAAAACAATAGAAACAACAAAAACGAAAACAAAAAGACGAATTATGGAAAACGCACTGTATGCCTACCGTAAATAGAAATAAATTTGAAAAATAATATTACGACATTACCAGAACTCAAAAAGGGTCATCGAAATAAAACAAATAACCTAACTTCAAAAACAAAATATTCCGTATGTGACGAACAGGATGATGATAAAAATGCAATAACAAGATAACTAATCGTAGAAAACAGAAAAAACTCAACTCAACGACAAAAAGTGAAACAGACGAGTCAACAAAAATGGAAACGATCAACCAGGAAAATGAACTGAGAAAACAAAAAAGCGGTGTGATGAGGCGGTTCAGAAAGTCAGAACCTCTCCTAAATTACAACGAATATAGATAAAGGGAATATGAGTGTATGTAATGTATAAAATATACGTATAAAAGTATTATAAAGCGTTATGTATAGTATATAACCCCTCCAAAATTTATTTTAACGTTTAAAATTAGATGAGAAAGTGAATAATGAGTATAAAAATTAGGATAAATGAATCAAAACTATCAGGAAGGCGTAAACGTTCACTGAGATGTGGAAACGGCAGAGAATTTCGCTAACGGGTACAGTAAACCCAGTACAAAACAATGAGCTGACAGCCAAATGATGCCATAAAATACGAATTATTATCATATGTCGAACATTGAAGAACAACAGAGAAGAATTATTAGAATGGGAAGATAAATTGTAACGCTAAAAACACAGAATCAGTAACAAAGAAACGAACTGCAAGGGCGAACGCAACCGGTAGAAGTAGATCAGCAAGTGTAATGGACTGATTGGCTACTGAATCAAGTAAAAGAAACACAAGAACCCGACTCGTCTAGTAGTGAAAAAAAATGACAGGAAATGTACTTGTGTAGAAAGGATTAACTGTATAAATGTAGAAAAAAATTCAAAATCAAAAATATGAAAAATTCGATATATAAAAGTAAAAAGGAAAAAAAATACGTAAAAGATTAAATGGATAAAAGTAGAAAATACAAAGAAAAATATGGTAGAAGATGAATTCAACAAAAGGCATGATGGAAATCAACGAAATTATCAAAATAACCAGGAAACAACCACAAATAAAACTAGAACCAAGATTTTGATGCTGATTATGTACAGGGTTACTAAAAGAGCCAAGAAAAACGGAATTCGGATAGAGATGGTGCACCAAGTGTATAATAAGCCTAACATTAAACGGTTAAAAGAGATGTCCTGACTATGGAGAGACTAAAATAGAATCCCTTAAAGAAACTCAAGGGAACGGAGCAATCACCAAAGAAGTATTATCCATGAGAATAAATTGCCCAAACGAACCGTGCGAGTGAAAAGGGAGAATCAACGACACAAATGACCATATGGAAAAATGTAATTATAAAAGAAAACCACGTGAAAGATTTCAAAAACCAGTAACGAAAGGTAAGAAAAGTGTCTTTGAAGAAGGGAGAATAAAATGTGAGCACTTAAACAATTTGGAATTTTCTGGTATATTCTAATCTTTAATTTTATTATTTTGAGATTTTATTTGACAATTTTTTCTTTAGATTTTTAATTGAATTATTTCTAATTCGAATTATTTGATTTCGAAGCTCGATTTTTATACTCCCTAATCTGAAATTTTAGCGGTTTTCAAATTAATTGGTTCACATACCAGAAAATAGGGATATACGATTTGTGATGGTAAAACCCAATGTAACTGACCATAATCCAACAACAACGTTTAATTATTCCGACCTTTAAATTAAACATTTTCACAGCCCTAATTTCAATCAGTCATTCCATAGATTGGGATTAAAATATACTCTCATTGATAAAAAGTTTCGCATGAAAAACCTAGCTCGCGACGCCCATTAATAATTAGTAAACCAACTGAAATGTGTTTTATTAATAGAAAAATCCAACTTCATTAATTCTGCACATTGAATCCATAATTTGATAATATTTCTGCATGCCAGCATTAACTTCCGACCAATAAATGAATAACGCGAGTAGTAAAACGGGTTCTTTCACATTCGCGTAAACCGCCACAAAGAAAAAATGCAGACCATAAGGTCAATGAGTAGTTACCCTTATGACGATATTATGTGACTTCATGGAATGTATGATTATAGGTAATTCGTATTCGTCATTACCTACCGCAAACCTTAACCATTGGGTTGAATGATATGCCGTATAAACTCATCAACCCTAGCCTAGAATCACGAATAAAGAAATTTTCAATATATTTAACAAATTTTGTTTTACTAAATCAAAAAGAACACTCAAGGTTAGGGCCATACAATAGGTATATATACCGATTCATTTTTACACAGTTTTAATCAGTTTTTTACACAACTTGAATCCAGTTTTCGAATTTAATGTGAGTGAGAGTTTTTATTTGAAAAACTCTCTCCACGTCGCATCCTCGCAATCTCAATGGAGCTCTGCTTGGGTGTCGGCGTGGGGAGAGCAATGTTTATGATTGTTTTATGAATGTGGCAAGTAACTTATATTTTTATCTTAATAAATTATTTAATAGCAAAAAATTTGTTTTTATTGTCGAAATTTTTCCGGCCCACAGCCAAAACACACTACAAGTTATTAAAATCCAACATATTATTCGAACTCGTGTAAGTGCGTGGAATATCGCCAATGATTCGTGCCCGTGAAGGTCCCGGCGTCCGGAACGCAGGAGCTGGAACGTCAATATTATCCCATATAGTGGAAGTGGGAAATAATGAAATAGCCTTTTGACTGTTTCCCCGTCTCCCAGTTTCCATAAACTCGACCTAATTTATGTTCACATACGGCTAAAATTCAAACACCGAGTAGTCCAGTGGGCACTCAGTAATTATAATATAAACACAAACGCGCCTAGGATCAATTAAAGGGGAAGGTGACGAGGGAATTAAAATTACGGAATCATTGCTATATCGTTCTAACTTCATGTCATAAAGAAATTTAGTAAAACCAATCCATAGAATACCTATAAACCAAACTCTAATAGTACGTCATAAAGAAACTAAGTAGAAATCAACTATAGAATAAACGCGAATTAAAGTAGGATTCTAAAATCACATCCTAAAAGAATTTAATCAACCCAAAACCATAGAAAGGATCGAACTACGATGAATTCCCGCAGAATAGAAATTATAATCAATTGTAAATGTTAGATAGATAACCGCGATCGCAGTTGATGAATCAAAAAGAGAATTAGAACATAGCGGTAAATTTTGTTTTGTGAGAAGCAATTCCTCAACGTAATATTGGTTAAGCAAAGACGAGAATACGCACGATCCCGCAGAGAATAAATTAATTCGCCATAATTATGAATCGATGTCGATTTAAAATAGATTCGAACCAAAAATTACAAAAAACTTAAAACAAAATAGTAGGTCCCACTTGAAGTCTGATCGCTTAGTACATTAGGTTAACAAATTTACTTTACCTTTACGGAATCTACCCAAGAAAACCTTCTTTAGCATATGTTAACAGAAGGATAGGAAACCATCGAAATATAGGTTTATTATAAATACCCAACTTCATAATAAGAGACAACATTTGAGATCATTTATTCACTGACAATTGCCTTTCTGCGAGTTAAAAAACAAATATGGATGCACCATCAGGATTCAGATATCCATCAATTCTTCCATAATTATTGCCATCGGGAAATAGAGAGCCTTTTAACTAATCTTCGTTGATAATGTTGCTGAGTATAGTCTTATTTCCTACGGAAAATCGATCATCGTTAAGTGGATTTGTAAGAAATTGTCTGGCATACCCGAATAATAAAACAGATAGATCATGCCTAAATTACTAGTGTAGTCCATGTCCATACGGAAGATTGAACCCGTCACCACGAGAATTGAAAATCAATATTAAATCCCCTAAAATAAAAAGGAAAATCATCTACAGCACCCATTAACAACTTACAATAGAGTATGGACAATAAGTTTCACAAATTCCTTGATAGTATTTGAATTCAACCGATAAAATACACCACCGGTAACCAATCCCCTCACCGAAATAGAAATAAATAAAATAAGATCGTCATTCGGTTTAAAACGCTATTCACATAAAGCAGATCCTGATAAAATAGTATAAATGAACAATATTGAAACTAAGGCTTACTAAAAGAAATAGTGCTAATAGACTACCCACAAATGTATCCACTGTGAACTCCAAAATTTAACGAATGAATCCAAACGACTAAAATAAACAGCTACACCAGCTGTCACTGAGATAAATTACCTATAATATAAAAGAAAATCAATAAATTTATAGCATATAAACACACCAACTCACCTTGAGGTTGCTTGTAAAATCGTCAATGAGACAAACCCTAAACTATAGAGACACAAAAAGTGATAGAGAAATAAAATAATGCACATTAACTCAACCTATAATAAAACATGCATGCTAACTTTTAACATGTAGCCATCCGAAGTTGAAAAAATCCCGATAATAAATAATTTTATATACATTTTTGAGATAATTTTAGAAAGAAAAATGGAGGAAAAAATTTTTAATTTAAATTTTGAGGTTTTTGCTAGGAAATTTCGAGTAAATGAGGATGTATCTTCATAAGATTTACCCTTAAAACTAAAATTAATCTAATATTTCAGATATTTCTGTCGAAAAAAGCAAAACCTGAAATCCGAAAAAAAGCATAAATTTTTAAATTATATTGGTAAGTTTTAAAAAATAATCATAAACCAAATTATTTGGGTACATAATCGATTATTTTTTTCAAAATATGTATAAAAAATATAATTATTTAATGCAAATAATAATTTTTATAAGTTCAAAAATAATTTAACTCTCATTTTTTGAATAATATCCGAAAAAAATACATATTTTTGGAGATAATTTATTGTTACTTACTTAATTTCCTAAATATTATTTATAATAATATATATGAAATAGTTGATCAAAGTTATATTTAAGAGCTTGAATTATGATCATATTTCCTTATGAAATCATAATTCAACTCTTAAAATTTAACTTTAAGTTATATAACTATAAAAAAATAACTTACTTAGCAGCCATTTAAAAAATGGCTGAAATGCATTCACAAAATATTAATTCCGCCAAGTTGATTTATGTATCAACTTGAATTATAGCGGAATTTATCTCAGTGACAGCTGGTGTAATTTTAGGAAAGCAAATTAGGGTGTGCCGCAACCTCTCCTAAAAATGCCAATCAATAAAATTTTTTGGTACACAAATAATACAACCACTTACCAATAAGAGGAACACACAAACACCCAGAGAAAATAGCGAGTAGGTCAACCAGAACAACTGCTGACCCGCACACCTACTCGCAGTGGAGAAAGTGTTCGCCGGTAATAAAATCCCTTCACCGATCTACACACCCGGCCATATAGGCAGTAGCACCAGGTCGAGGCTCATAGAAATTTTAGAAATAGTTAAAATGTGTTGCCGATCAAAACCCACTGATAAGAACCCGACGACCGAAATACCCGATGAGGTCATGAGCATGAATTTGGAATCCCGCAATTTAGGTAAACTTTGTTTTGTTATGAGTTAATTTGACTGTATTTCTTGTACTGCCTAATTTTGGATAAATAAATACCGATTTTAAAATTCATGTAATGAGTAATTTTGTTACGCATTTTTTTTTTATTTTTGAATTCATGAAATAAGCAGTTTGATTGATTAATTTTCGATTATTTAATTTTATTTTATTCATTTAATAAGCGTCTATTAATCATTACCCGATAGGCGAATCTTGGTTGCTATCACGCTTTAATAAGTAAATTTATAAAGACCGGTACAAACAACCCCCAAAATTAGTCTGCCATTAGATATTACCTTCAGGTTTAGAAAAAAAAATTTTTTATTTACCGTCTTAACTTTACTCTTCGAATATGCGTATCCATAGGAATATAATTTTGCTTTGATTAATAATATTTACACTCGGATATTTCTAAAATTACTGATAATTTTTTCATTTCAATTGAGATATAATTATTTGATTTTTGTCCATAATCATTCATTCATTACCATTAAGTTTTCCCATAAAAATTTTAAACCATAAAAGAAAATTACCTTTTTCAATTAGGAAAACATTCACGGGAAAATTTAATTACTTTTGTTTCACATTTATTATTTGGGTGATTCAATTTGAACAATAAGAAATCTTCTCTTAAATCAACTGAATTCATTAATAAACAGAGGTGAAAATTTGAGAGTACAATAGAATAATTATTACGACGTAAATTTAAATTATGTTTATGCCACTAGCTAATAGTTGACGAGAATGGACAACCTTCCAGTGGAAATCACTTCGTGAATAAAAATGTGTTGTAAAAGAATAAAAGACAACCAAATTGATATAAAGAAACAGAATTGTTAACAAATTGACAAGTTCGAGGTAATTATAGCGACATAAAAGGATGGGTATCCTAACCTATATTGATAACGTAAGATGAAGAACTACGATATAGAAACTGTTATCAGGACATCAGCGAGTGGCAATAGGTACTCTAATATTAATAAAATGAGTTTCAGTAAGGCGAGGAATATGATAATTATTAATCCAGAAAACTTAAATGATTCATTTAATCAAATCAATTTTAGGAGAATCAAGGGCCATTATTCGAATGCCCACTCAGGTGGCCGATCAATGGAGACAAGCCTGGCAACGAGTCTGGCGGAACAAGTGCAGCCATGTGCCCCAACCGAGAGGGCCTAATCGGGACGCCTCACGAGCAGTAGAAAGGGATGAGTTGCCATACGCATCGGTAAAAAGAGGATGTGACCGAAACCCGGCCCAAGAAGTATACGCGCAGGCCCGGTCCATCCTCTCTCGACTCGAGGACGACCAGAGCCAACTCAATATACAAATAACCAGAGCCCGGCTATATCTTAGGAATGTAGAAGAAGATATAGCGACCGGCCGAATTGCAGACACCGAGGGATATACGCCGCCACACAGCCCCGTGTGCAGCCATGCTGGCGAAAGGATGAATGCTCACGTCGACGCTCATCCGATGCCCCGTGCCAGCCGCATCCGAAATACGAAGCGACCAGTTTTCGTATACCCTGATTACTCTTCCGCTTCACCAATCCCCGACGAGGGGGTGGAGAGACATTACCAAAATTATCAACTCCATTGACCAGTTTAATTTAGACGTCACTTTTGCCCATTGTATTAGTAGAATTAAATTTAATCTCAATAAATGATTTGTTATTCCTCAAGACGTTCTTTCTTTCTTTGGCGTAATACTAACTATTTGTATAATCAATTAGATAACTCAAGACTAGTAGACAAAATTAATAGGATTATTTACAGAGACGGAACCCTTAAAAGTACTACAGAAGGAATTGGAGCGCGCGAGGGCAATCAACAAGAACTTCCATGAACAAATTATCCAGTTATCCAGGGAAGTTCAGCAGACAAAGGCCACATGGGTAGAACCAAAGAAGGCAAAGTTGCTGTATCATAGGCTCACGGCGACACAAAAGAGCTGGACGGAAGAGAGGCAGCTAAATCAAAGCCTGCGAACTCAGATAAAAGGGCTGGCGGTGGCATTGTCGGCCTGCCAAGATGGAGCGGCTGTGACGTACCCCCTCGTGTTTGCTCCTGCCCAACTAGCCTACCGAGAAACGGCCACAACTCCAAACCCTCTACCAAAGGCAAACAGCTATCGACCCGGCCGTAAAGAGCGGGCCAAGCGCCGAACCGCTCGAATATTGAATAACACTCAGCCGACTCAATAAAATGGGTTGTTTCTTTCACGGAACATATAGTTACATGTATCGAAAGCGTTGTTTCCTTGTAAAATACATTTTTTTGTTAGTTAAAAGTTATTTTAAAGAACTTAAGGGAGGTGAATGATGAAATTAGCGATATCAAGGGGACCTAATAATCAAAAGCGAGCACAAGTCTTATACCAACAGCTCGTTGAACCCAGAGAATCGTTCGGGCAATTACAGCATTAGTAATAGCGCTCACTTTTTGCGGACGATCTACCCACTCGAACACAGTTCCAACGTTGCCTAGCAACGGGTGCCGAGTGGTAAGTAAGAATATTTATATGGAGTTACCGGGGTAACCATAATATAATTTAAACAAACATCAACACCCAGTAAACCACCACAATAAAATTTTTCAGTTGAGAAGTCATGGCAACATCACATTCCCCGTCACCATCCCTTAATTGATCTTAGGCAAATTTATGTTAATATTATAAATTTACGAGTGCCCACTGGACTACTCAGTGTTTCGATTTTGAACCTTTTGTTGTTACGATTTTAGGTCGAATTTATAGAATTTGGGTGATGACGAAATAGCCAAAAGACCATTTCCCCTTCAACCCATTTCCCCTATACGGAATGATAATTTTACGTTTCAGCTACTGCGTTCTCACGCCGTAGCTTTCACGAGCACGAATCAATGGCGGACTTACACCACACTTACACGATTCGATAGAATATGTAAAATTTAATAGCTTGTAGTGTTGTTTCGGCTGTGAGCCGGAAAAATTTCGACAAGCATGCATTTGCAAGAAAAATCTGTATTTAATATAATATACATCGTTTTACGTTGACATTCAGCATTTCATACGTCATACTCAAACCTTTCCCCACGCCGACACCTCAATCAGAGCTCATATGAGGTTGTTTGGGTACGACGTGGAGAAAGTTTCCAAAAACATCTCTCCACTCACATTTATTTCACGGATTGATACTAAGTAAAAACTGATTTAAATTGATTAAGTGGTTAAAAATTATGTGAAAATGAATCGGTAAATATACCTATTGCACGACCATAACCTTGCGTGTTAGATTTGATTTAGTAAAACAAAATTTGACCTTGTGATATTCTAATATATTCTATTCTTAATTTTATTATTTTTGTAATTTGATTTGACAATTTGATTTTTAATTTTTTGGCCCAACATAATGAATCGAAATAACATGCAAACACAGCAGTACAGATTTAAAATAAACCTAGAAAACATCAATTAAGCACCCTAAAATCTGAAAAGATATAATTAAATATAAAATCTAGAGACACGAAAGTAAAATAAAATATATTGAAAAATGCATCAAGAACCATGCGAAATTTACAAAAAATAGCATAATGTGGGGTTATAGGTGATCGGTATGACCTTGAACCCAATCATAAACTCTATCTGCCTGCCACTGGTTACCCGTTGCTAGGCAACGTTGGTACTGTAACCAATGGGTGTGTGACCGACAAAGGTGAGCTTTGTTTCCAAAACTGCTAAGACCCGGTCTACAGTTGGTTCAGCGAGCTACCAATGGAAGGTCTATGCTCGTCTTATCTTCTTTAGGTCCCTTACTCACTTTACCTTACATCACGTTGTCTTTACCCCTCAGAGAGTTGTACTAATATATTTCCATTGTCAGAAAAAATGAATGACAAAGAAGATTTTATTTACTCATACATGACACTATCAAGTTAATTTCTGTCCCAATTGCAATTTGTGTTGTTTTTGCCGTTTTCTTTCCACTCGTCCTGGCCTTGCGCGGGGTTTTGATTCGAATGGTTTTTGTACCGGACTTGTCGCATTCTGATAGGCTACTTGGGCTGGGGCGCACACCAGAGGGTAGGTAACGGCCTGCCTCTCCTGGCCCGCTGCTACGGCTACCTCCAACCCACGTATCTGGACCTTCTGGGCTTGGTTCAGAGCTCTTTCTTCCTGCCAGCTCTTCTGTGCCGCGTCGATCTTCTGGTAAAGCCGCTTCACTCTAGCCGGCTCGGACCAAGTAGCTCTAATCCGCTGCAGTTCGCGGCTTAGTTGGAGATACTGTTGGTGTAAATTTGCGTTTTCTTTACGGAGGCTTTTTAATTCTTTGCCGATTTTCTTCATAGATTCGTTCATCGTTTCACCTTAATAACAAAATAGACATAGGATAAATTTCGGAGACAAATTTAAAAGATAAAAATAAACAAAATTTCAGTCCCCCCTTATCATTCCCTGTCTTGTCTTTTCTGGAGAATCGGTTCGCTGTTCACCTTATTTAATTCCAGTGTGCCATTTTATGATTTAAATTAATAAAAGGAGAATTACTAATACAAAGACTTTATTAATAATACAAAATGTAAGATAAGTCTTCAATCGTTGTGCGGTCGCCTATCAGTGAAGCGCCTCCGCGACTCTTCGGAACCACCAAGTGAACGGGTGCGTCACCCTCTAGGAGGGCCGGATCCCGATGATCATAAGCCACCCCGTAAGCGGGTAGGTGCCCATCCGAACTGGGAATACATCCGCTTGCGATGTTCCTATTGATCCTTGGGAGGTGTTCCTCTGCCGCTTCGCTAAGAATCGGTATCGCCATTCTAATTGTTCCAACATGCGAAGTTCACCTTCTGCTTTCTGTCGAATTTCTCAAGCTGGGTTTCAGCCCGGATCCCTCTTAATGAGAATGCTAGGGAGCTCGACGCCGGTTGTTGATCTATTATTATTCCTGTTCGGCCACTCGGGGGTATCATAAGTGGATATGGTATAGCCCCGATCCCATAGGGCTTGTCGATACCTCCCGGCAAATCTGGTCGGCACCGTTAACGTGGTGCAATCTGCGTCTTCCCAGTTGTTGTCCAGGATACCTGTTGATAATATATTAATGATTGCATCTAAATTACTTTCCTTCCAGCCGTTAAACTAATAAAGTCAACTAAGCGAATTCTTGTGGAAGTTCGAGTTCAATTATTAATAACAAAACCAAAAAGTATGGGTTCGGATTTGACTTGTAAACCTGGTTATTTATGGTTAATTATGATAGTTATCTAAATTAAAGCATCCGTCTCTAAAGTATCCGGCTTATTTCTAACGACTTAAACTATTAATTATCATGAGGAGTAAATATTATTAGTAACAAAAAAAAATTGTAATTCTAATAATCCCTGGAGTGATGAAACGATGAGAGTCTTGCGAATAAAATCAATTAAAAATTCAAACGATTCATGAATTACTAAGAAGAAATGGTTGGAATATTGGCGATTAATAGACCCTCTTTTATATTAATCTTCTCATTCATTTTCCTATTTCAGGTTCGTAATTTGTGCCGAAAATAATGAACAGGGGCGATTGATAATTTTGATCTGCCGGTTTGGTAGAAATTTCACGACTACGTGAGTGGTTTCCTATGATTGTTGGTAGCTTTATTTACTCCTTGAGTTGGGAACTAGCTGTCTTCAATCAGGGTTAATTTTGGTTCGATTGCTCATAATTTATATCGAACAATTATCAAGAAGGAAACATAAAAATTGAATGATGAATTTATAAATTATAAAATGTGGCTCGAACAGACCGTACTTGAGACATAATTCCCCGTAGGGATGTGGCTTCGGCTATGTACAGGTGTATCTTTAACTGGATGATCTCCTGCTTTGAGTATTTGACGACTGGAGTCTTCAATCAGAGGTCTTCTCCTTGCTTTCATTTCGTTAATTTCAGTCGTTAACGTTATTGACATTTGAATATCCGACATGATTTTCTGGTCGATATATAGTTTCACTCACTATATATATCTATCGCGCGGTTGGCGTGTATTGCCACGTGGCTGAATTGAACTCCTGGCGGAATGTGAGTGATGGATTTCTTCTCCACCTCTGCTATCGATCGGTGGACAGAAAAAAAATCTGAATGGATTCCGCACGTCGACTGTGTCGCAGCTTTTCTCTTACCCAGATCTCTTACACAATTTTAACCATTAATTCAGTTTTTGAAACTTGAAAATCATTTTACTCTTTAAAAATCTATGTAAGTGAGAGTTTTATTCGAAAGGTCTTTCCACGTCGCATCCTTGCAACCTCGATAGAGCTCTGCTTGAGTGTCGGCGTGGGGGGAGTGATGTTTTTATGGTATTTTGTATATGCTTGGATTGGTAACGTTTTATATTATTTTAATAAATTATTTAAAATGGCTAAATCATTTTTTAATTGTCGAAATTTTTCCGGCCCACAGCCAAAGACACATCACAAGTTAGTAAAATCAACATATTATCCGCATTCGTGTAAGTGCGTGGAATATAGCCAATGATTCGTGTCTGTGAAGGTTCGGCGTGCGGAACGCAGGAGCTGGAACGTCAATATTATCCCATATAGTGGAAGTGGGAAATAGGGAAATAGCCTTTTGACAGTTTCCTCGTTTCCCAGTTTCCATAAACTCGACCTAAACTATATTCACATACGGCTCAAAATCAACACACCGAGTAGTCCAGTGGGCACTCATTAACTATAATATGAACATAATGCGCCTAAGGTTAACCAGGGGAAAGGTGACGGGAATATAAAATGAAATCGTTGTTATGAATCGCTCATCCGATAAAATAACTAAAAATCATTTGTAAATAAAACTCCACAAATCGACGTAGGAAATTTCTAATATGATAACCACGAATGTAATTAAGAATTTAGTGAGATCAATATTATGTATCCCTACCAATCGAGCAACACAAAGGTACGTTTTCACGATCCCAAAAATTTTCCCTATTAATAACGAAAGCTAAAATCGACCTTCAATTCATTGAATGAAATCGGGAAACTTAATCGGGAAGTAACTAGTTATCACCTTCAAATTAGTAATCACCCTCCAAATCACCAAGATTTAATTATACTGTAAGAAAACGGATTAGATAATAACTACACTTCCAACCAGAAAATCCGCGACTGCTCAACTACAAGTGATAGACCAAATAAGGGAAACAACTCTTAGTCGACATCAACAGCAATTTGGCGAACTGAGACCCATATAATTACCTTACAGTGATAGTTTTACGATACCGAATAGAAACAAATCAGGTGGTGAAATCATTGAAACGAATAAACCCCAAGCTTCTTAACCGTAGATGAAAACCAAATAAGCCCGTAATAAAGTACCTTCCCTTGTACATTCCTAGTCCGACTTCATCACTCCACTAAGCATAAATAACAAATCGAAACATTTATTTGCGTTCATATTTTACAGACCAAAATAATTATTTCTCGAGGTTGTGATACTTAGCAATAATTAAATCTTGGTATATGATTAATCGACTGATGTAATTAACTCAGAATTTTGCGTTAAAAATATAATACACAAAAATTTAAAAGGAAAAGATTCGAACATTTATTCTGACTAATTTAAGATAAAACAAGTCGAAGATGTATTTAAGAAATTTACTTACTCTTCCGATAAAGATTTCGGATTTGCATAATGTCCAGGGAAGAGATCTCTGAAAATACATTGAGTCAAAAGGACTAAATTCTTGATGTAAAGAAACTCCCATTAAATAGAATTCTAACATTAGAAGCTCAGCACGACATCTAATACGATACGTATTACGAACTGACGGTTTAAAGGTACGAGCCTGTATGCTCCCAAGGAGCTAACTCTGTAATTGATTAAGATTAAAATAACAAAAATCTAAAAAGAGAAAATTCCAAAATTTATAATTTAAGAGAGTTAATCTAAATCTCCCTCTAAAAGGGAAATCTAATAAACAAATAACTAACCAAAAAATCCGTTTAAAAAGGGAAGAATCTTGGTTAATAATATTATCCAACTAAATCAAAAATCGCTATAGAAAATTTTCAATAAAATCCTGTCTAAATATGGTCCAATAATATCAAAGGGATAACACCCCAAAACCTGACGAAACTTACCCTCAATCGAATTAACCCGTAAATCGTAAAATCCCTACAAGAAATTTGAATCGACAATAATTAAAATATTACGTAACTTACCAGAGAATCGTAGAGAGTTGGATTCCGTAACAGATTAGTCAGCTGACTAATGGGAAAATTTTCACGTAAATGAAAAATCTGATAAAACCTTTTCCACTAAATTGTCGTAAATAAGTAAAACAAAAGTTTCTACAAAGTTAATCCCAAAAGGATAGCATTCGGTTAAAACCTTCCCCAACGAAAATTTGTAACTAAATGAGCGACAATCCCGCATCAAGATAAAAAATCGAGAATCAATTCCCACAAAATTTCTTCGCTATTCCTTAGAAACACTAAAATAACGAAATATAAATCCTGTAAAAGAAAATAAAATCATACCTTACCCATCGTATATACAATAACCATTAGTGAAATAGATAGTAGTGAAAAATTTTACATCCACCAAATATTTAAGATAAACCAAATCGCTGCCCTTCAAAAAATTCGAAATGAACCATGACATTTCGATAGAATGTCACTTGAACCAACACCCACGCTTATTTTCTACCCATGCCCCAAACTATATAAGAGGCATCGATCGATAGAGATTGATAGAAAATCTTGGAAAAATCAAAAATGGAATGCCAATTTAATCCCACTGACGACAGGACGACGATTAGGATATCCGCAGAGGATAGGGACCTGAATCTAAGGTCTCGCGATTTAAGTAAAGTTCATTTTCTTGTTAGATTAAATTGATTTATTCTTTATATAAATTAACAACTAAATTTTGATTTATAATTATTTTATTCGACTATTACTGATTAAATTGATTTATTCTTTATATAAATTAATAACTAAATTTTGATTTATAATTATTTTATTTGACTATTACTGATTTAATAAGATAGATTAATTACCTCTAATAGTTATTTAGAAACCGTATATGGAGAACCTAAATATTCCGCCAAAACCTCGTGCAAAGGAAACCCAAATTAATCCGCCTTTGGACATCGTTTTTTCTTGGATTTGAAATCATTTACATTTTTCGAAAATTTTTTTTTATTCTTTAAAACGCCTAATTATGGGAGAGAATTTTGTTTTTGGTTAATAAAATTTTACATCAACAACTACGTTTATTTCGAAACCTTTGTCGTAATTAAAAATATAATTATCCGGTTTTGCCCACATGATAAACAATAAGAGATTATTTTCTTCAGTAATTTATGAAATGGATTCAATAATAAACAGAGGTGAGAATTTGAAAATATTCATAAATAAAATGTTAAAATAATTGTTAAATCAAATTTTGTGCAAACATCTAAGGCTCAACAAGAAAGGACCACATATCTGTGGCTATTGCCTAAAAATAAATTTTTATGTGAATCGAAAGACGAATAACTCCACCAAAGTAATGATAGGATTACCAAAGTAGTAGCGCGTAAAATAATTATGAAGATCATTTTTTTTTAAAGGAAAAATTTTGCATTTTTAATAATTATATAAATTTTTCGTAGATATTTCTGAAATTCCTTTTTGTTAAAGGTATTTAATAATCGTCAAATATTTGTAGATATTTTTAGATAAAATTTGGAAGATAAATCTTTTGAAGTTTAAGTGAAGAAATTTTTGTATTCTAATAACCCTAATAGGCAACAATGAGACCCTCATTGTAGTGAACCAAGTGACCGACCCAGTCAAATTTTCCTTGATTATTATTATACGACAGATAATTTTATGAGGAGTAACTGGATGACTATGTATTAAAAAATTTTAGAAAGATCAGAACCTTTTGCGTTCGTGTCCCCACACGTTGCCAACCAGTGGAGGCAAGTCTGGCGCCGAATGAGGCGAGCAAGAGGCGACGAGGAACTCCAACCAAGAGGACCCCGACAGACCACCTGGCAATTATTGGGAATAAACGGGAGAGCAGTTAAATTGTCAAATTAAATTACGAAAACTAATAAAATTTAAGATTAGAATATACTAGAAAATCACAAGGTCAAATATTGTTTTACTACACCAAATTTAACACGCAAGGTTAGGGTCGTACAATAGGTATATATACCGATTCATTTTCACAGAATTTTAATCAGTTTTTAGCAACTTAAATCGGTTTTAATAACTTGAATCAGTTTTAAAAACTTGAACTCTCGTCTAACCATTTTTCCAGCAATTTTCATAATTTGATGTAAATGGAAGAATGTTCGATACTTTCTCCACGTCGTGCACAAACAATCTCGTGTGAGCTCTGTTTGGGTGTCGGCGTAGGGAAAGGTTTGTAAGAATGTGGAAATGAAATATGTTAATTCTAATTATATCTTGAAATAAAGCTTAATTTTTGTCGAAATTTTTCCGGTCCACAGCCACTCACGCACCGCAAGAAAGTAAAATCAACATAACAATTCAGGCTGTGTAAGTGCGGTTTATCGGCCAATAGTCTGTGCCCGTGAAGGTTCCGGCGTGAATAACGCAGGGCCTAAACGTCAATACTATTCGTCATAGAGGAAATTTGGAGGAATGGAAGTAGTCTTTTGGCTGCTCCTCCACCACTCATTTTCCTGTAATCTCGACCAAACTAAAATCATTGCACATAACGGCTAAAAATCATAAACAAAGAGTAGCTCGGTGGGCACTCTTAAAATCATAATATTAACACAACTATCCTAAGGTCAAATTAAAGGGAAGTGAGTGGGGAAAGAATCGGAAATAATTGCTGTCTAAACTACTCTAACTAAATCCTAAGTTAAATAACGAAACGAGGCGATACGAAAAACCCGAGAAACTAATTGTACAAATTAGAATGACCCAAGAACCGTAGATAAAAATTTGATAAATAACGAAGAAATCCCGATACTAAAACTATCGCCACGATATGCATAGCTTAATGCAATAATCCAAAATGTTAACCGCATAAAAATAATGATAAACAAAATCATGGTAAACAAATTGCCAAATTGAATTTTTAATAAAAATTGTGTTATTATTTTGTTTGATAATATTTTATTTATAACTGTTTTACCTTTTGATTATTTATTTGGAATTCTGATATTCTATCATCATTTTCAAAAATACCAAAAAATTAAAGATAAATCGTCATTCAAAACGTCTCCTTCGAAAGAAATCCGAACACCGGACGGCTAACTAAAACATAACTAAGAAAACATTACCTGTTTAAATAAGAAACAGGATTACACATGTTAAATTAACTTCAAATTTCTTACAATTTATCGAAAAACTAATAATACCTCAGCTTTTATAAATTATCATCAAATTAAGATCTTCTATAAGATATAATTAATTTATATATATAGAAAACACAAACTTATTTGAAATAACTACAAAATTTATGGACTTTATGAATTTATGAATTTACCATGGAAGAGCAAAAAATTTTAGTATCAAAAATAAAATACAAACACGACCATATGGTAAAAATACACTATGTTCCAGTTAATTTTGTAAACGATTATCCAGAAAAGACCTGTTCCAACCGACCCCCAAATGATAATTAAATAAGACCAACAAATATCCAAAGGACACAACATATAAATCACAATAACACGTTTAATATAGTAATAAGTCTATACAAATCACAATAACACGTTTAATGTAGTAGTAAGTCCTCGAAGACGACCGACGATAAATTAACAAATCAGTCCGAATAACCGAGCTGCGAATTACTTGAAATAGCAGCGATCTGTATTCTACCAGAACCATGGGGAAATTTACATTCATTCACAAATCAACACGAATATCTAGTCAAAATTTATTTATGAAAAATCTAAAGAAAATTAATCTAACCCAGATCCTGACGTCGGGGCAATAAATCAACAAATCCGGTGAGAACCACCATGGTATAACTGACGATGACCATTGAAAATTCCAAATTAGATAGAAGTCGATCGGAAATTCGAATTAACCATATTTGCAAAAATTGTGAATAAGCATAGTGAACAACACACTAAATAGGAACTATCGATCGAGGCGAGAAAGTTCCCATTACGAGAAAGGGAAAATTTAATGTTGACATTTCCTTAAAGATCACAACTGTGCCTTCAAATTATGCGAGTATTGAAATGTAATATAATGTCAAATTTTTGGAATTTTGTTCACCCATTCGTCAGAGAATTTTCACTAGAAAATAAACCGATGACGTGTAAGGCTAGTATAGCAAGTGAAAAGTGTAAAGTGCATACATACCAGTGTGTATTACGAGTAGGATATAAATAGTCAGGTCATCGACTGAATTTTAGTTTTTTTGATTAAATGAATTCGAACCGACAAGGAGATTACAAGACCGGAGGCTGTTCCTATCGCACGACTGCCCCAGAAGGAATAACGATGGAGCAAAGAACCAACACCCAGGATAGTAAGGGATTAAAATTTATTATTTTACCTCATTGAAATTTAAAATTTAATTTTATGCAACCCATCTGATCAATTTTCGCTGCCCAAATTTTATTAGAGAATCTTTGCACACGCCACCAATAAACCAAGATAGAAATGGAAAAGGAGCTCCTTACTGGTTAAGCAATCGCAGTGCGGGAAAAGGAAAAGATCAAATTATAATGTTGAACTCCCACGCCAGAAATAAAAGATTTTCATCAATTTCGTGATTTATCGAACGCAATTATAATGCTGAACTCCCACGCCAGAAATAAATGATTTTCCTCAATTTCGTGACTTAACAAATGAAATTATAATGTTGAATTATCCACCTCAGAAAATAAAGATTCTCGTTGACTTCATAACTTAATAAACGAGACTATAAAAGTGAACCACCAGAACTTAAATGATTAATATCGTTCTTATTGACTTAACAAATGACCTCAATTAAACGTACAACGCGTGAAATACCGAACCGCGCCAGAATTGCAAACTGATCAAGATGATCTTCCATTGAGAGTCACCATTATGCTATCACGAATCACAAATTTTTCGGATCTAAGTCATCCGCGTAAAGGAAAAAATGAATATAAATTTTCAAGCAGCTGCGTAAGACCAACATAACTAACCGGCGAGAATGACCCAACACCTGAGGCAAGATAAATTCCACAAGACTATTTTTCGGCAACTAGCTTCACCCCGTACAAAATCACAACTCACTCGTGCTAGATACACCCTACAGCTATGAGATGCAGACAGCCCGTAAGAATAAACATAGTGAAATTCTATGAACTCTAGACCCATTTTGTTCCGATCTACACAGACATACTGTATGCTGACGAAGAATAAGACCCAATGGCATCTCACTAAATTACTGCTTTAAGAGGTGGTCATAACAAATACTTCACCCCAATATCTCTGCATTGACTACGATTTGTTCCCTAAAAAACGTGTAACTATTCCGAACCAAAGTCTGTGTTGACCGCGTATTAATTAAGTTATTTTATTTAGTCCCATATTCACCATATAATAATAAAATCTAATAATTTTACTATCCATTTAATAGACTCATGGGTGGACGAATCTCGGATCACTATGAGATTCCCATCCCACTCCGCTGCCAGATGCAGACAGACGATGTGGGATGCAGGATTTTCCATTTCTCCGGTAAGGGGATCGAGATTCGGGTGGCAAGAAGAAACTGAGGACATCAAGTTGCCTTACGTAGCGATCAAACGTGAGCCAGGACGGAATCCGGTTCGAGAGTTCCGAGGCCAGGCTGAATATATTCTAGCACGCTTGGAAGTCCACCAAAGAGAAACCGACAAGCAAGTGAAACGAGCCCGCCACCAATTAGCCCAGATCAACGAGGACATCGCCGTTGGCCTGATTCCTAGCACGGATGGGTATGCCCCTTCTTATGACATCTCATTCGAGCTCGACGATCCCAGATTGAACCGGCCGACCCAAGCCATGAATGTGTCGGTGCCGAGGAAGATACTCCCGAGAGAAATGAAGGAAGAAACCAAAACAGGCGGACTGAGTGGGATCACTCCTACTCGCGAAGGCCAGTGACGAGGAATTCGAGGAGCTATTATAAAGGTTCTCGACGTTGTTAAATGTAACGAAATAAATATTTTTAGTTATTTTGTTAATTCATGTATGTGAATTTATTATCTAAAAATTAATAAAGACCCATCAAATAACATTAGCTTAGTCAGATTATCTTAACATATCTTACCAATAATAATATTTGTTGTGCATCGGACGAATTAACCTTTTAACGACTTGTTTTTATTGTAAAGATGGACCCCTGCACCATACTAAACACGGCTCTCAAAAGCGCACGCAAGGAGAACACTGATCTCCATAGGCAATTATTACAGCTCACTAGGGAAATCCACCAGATAAAATCAACCTGGATAGAGCCGACCAGAGTAAAAACCCAACGCGGATGGGCCGAAGAAAAACGACTGGGGCAGGCCCTGAAGACTCAGATTCGTGGCCTGGAAGTGACGCTATCGGCCTGCCAGGAAGGCCAAGCCGTCACCTACCCTTTGGTCTTTGCATCCGCGCAATTGGCGTATCGAGTCACAACAGATGCCACCAAACCCGCGGTGAAACCATCTCAACGTCGTCCAGGAAAGATAGAACGAGCAAAACGACGAGAGATGAAACTCTCGGGGCAGATACAAACGTAAATGTCGTAACCAATAAATATTTTATTTGATCGTCATCGTATTGTTAAATTAATCGATAGTAACCTAGGATAAATCACGCGAAGCAGTGAGGATTTTATAGCGGTTTGAAAGAGAGATAACTGATCGATTGTGAGGAACATTAACGTGAAAGGGACCAGAATGAGAAATCGCACCCATACCTTCTACCGGTAGTGCGTTGAACCCACCATGGGATCGGGCCTTAGCAGTTCCTATACGGCGCTCACCTTTGGCGATCCCATAACCAGTGGTTACATTACCAACGTTGCTTGGAAACGGGTAACCATTGGGGGCAAAGATAAAATTATATTTGGGGTCAAGGTTACCCAGATCATGAACCCCACAGATAACACAAATAATCTCAAGGTCAAATTTTGTTTTGTCGCACTATAAATAACATACAAGGTTAGGGTCACAGAATAGATATATACACCAATTCATTTTTACAGAACGTAATCACCTTTCCTTGGGAAAATCAATTTTTGTTCAGCAAAAGTCATCAATTCAGTGTGAAACACTGGAGAAATTTTCGAAATTTAGTTACGAGACAAACTTTCTACGAGACGTATTCAAGTAAACTTTAAGTAACTCCTTACTTGAAAGTTCCCTTTAGAAGTGTGATGTGAATGTGTAGTATCAAATGTATTGAATGCTTTATGAAAAATCAATTATATATTATTATGATCCTCAAATTTTTCTCTTGTTGTCGAAATTTTTCTAGCACACAGCCAAAACATATTATAAGACTATAAAATCATACACACCTATCGAATTGTGTAAGAGCGCTTTCTCCACCTATAGTTCGTGCCCTTGAGTGTCAAGTTGTGCGTATCGACGGACCCAATAATCAATACTAGAAATTTATAGGGGCAGTGGAAAGATCAAGGACTAGTCTTTTGGCTGACTCTCTTTCACCCATATCCCGAAAAATCGGCCTAAAATTTCTACTATTTATCGTCTAAAATTTTGTTACACCGAGTAGTCCAGTGGGCACTCAAAAAATCTTAACATCGATACATATTACCATAAGATCAATTTAACATGGAAGTGAGAGGAAAGATCTTTTGAAATCATTGCAACAAAAATTTGAAGTAGTTATAAAATTTCATAGTTTGCACCCATAAGTATCAATAGTATTGTTGGGTCAGAACACAAACAGCTTTGAGAATTGTTTAAATGCATCAGTAATACAGCACAAAAACACAGAACCAAGATAACTTAAAATATAACATACAACACCAACTAAACACTTTAAAATCTGAGAGAATATAAATAAATATAAAATCAAAAACATAAAAGTAAAATAAAATAAATACAAAATGCATCAAGAACTGCACGAAATTTATACAAAAAATAACATAATAACAAGAAAATTTGACCGAAAAACGACAAGTTATATAAAAGTAAAATTTAATGAATTAAATGAGAAAAAAATAAATATTTTTGGTTGAATAAATTTATTTAAAAAATGTTAAAAATAAATTACCAATTTAAATTAAGAAATTAATAAAAATTTAATTTAGATAACACAAATAATTTCAAGGTCAAATTTGTTTAATCGCAATAAAAATAACACGCAAGGTTAAGGCCAAATTATAGGTATATATACTGATGTGTTTTGACAAATTTTCAGTATTATTTTTCAAAAAACATTTTTCAGTCCAAATCGGTTGGTGTGCATTGCAACTGTTAGCCGTACATTCAGGCAATTAACACTAGTAAGTGTTTTGCCTGAACATGATAACTTTCAGTTGCTGTACATTGACATATATGTGAATGAATTCTTTATGAATTTATAGACCAGTTATGAGAATATTTGAATGGGTGTTTTGTGAATTTATTGGCAAATTGATTAAAGGATGAAGCGATGAACAGCATTTATGCCAACGAACTCACGATTACTATGAGAGATGTTTCATGCCAAATGAAACATTTATGAATCGAAACTTTTACCCAATTGATCTGGTAAAATTTATTTTTTCCTTTTTGGCCCACAGCCAAAACATAAATCACACATAGTTACCGAACTGTGTAAGAGCGTTGTAAGTCCGCCAACAGTCGTGCCCGTGAAGGTTCCGGCGTGAGAACGCAGGAATCCAAACGTCAAATCACTGAATTGAATAGCGAAAGGGAGTAGCTTGAAAGTGGGTCTTTTGTCTCAACTTCCTTGCACTTAATTTCGATAAAATCGACATAAATATTTTAACAACATTCGGCTCAAAATCATTAACACCGAGTAGTCCAGTGGGCACTCATTAAATATAACATGAACATACATAGATCTTAAGGACAAAGAGAGGGAAAGGGTAGCGGGGGAAATTGGTATAATATTCTCTTGAAACCACAAAATAAGGGCGGATCGCTGCTCAAATTTTCAGAATTAATTAAAATACTTATAGAAAATAGTAAAGTAAAAGTGGAATGTTGTTCAATTGTAAGTATAATATCCTTATAAAACTGTAAAATAAGGGCGGTACGCTGCTAAACATTTTCGACTCAAGGAAAATACTTTGTCGAAAACTGTAAAATAAGGATGGATTACGGCTAAATTTTTATCTAAGCAAAGTATATTTTTTTTCGCCGAGGAATAAGGACGAATCCCTACACAAAAATTTGATAATAACAATGACAATAATAATGAGGATAATAATAATAATAAGAATGATCATGGTACTTATAATAATAATGATAAAAATTATGATAATAATAATAGTGATAATAATAATAGTAGTAATAATAATAAATATAATGGTAATTATAGTAATAAGAATAATAATAAATGTAATAGTAATAACATTTAATAAAGTTAATACATATAATAGTAACAATGATAATGCTAGTAATAATAATAGGGAACATTGTAGTTATAATAGGGATAAGGGTAAGTGAGATACGGTGCGGATATTTAACATAACGAAGACTTTACAGGTCATGGTAAAAATCGATAATACGAACAATGATAAGAAGAACTATGGGAATAGACATAATGATAAATGATATGAGAGTATAGGTTAACCTTTGAAGGAGATAGGAGAACAATGGGACCTAAAATTCGAAAGCGAGCATAGCCTTCTATCGGCAGCTCGTTGGACCCATGGATCGTTCGGTCAATTATAGCATTAGCAATAGCGCTCACTTTTTACAGACGATCCACCAACTTGAACACAGTTCCAACGTTGCTTAGAAACGGGTGCCGAGTGGTAAGCAAAATATATTTATATGGGTTGTCTGGGTAACAATCATATAGTTTCAAAATATCAACACCCAGAAACCCACCAGTATTATCGTAGTATTTCGTGTACTGCTCACATAATTATTTGGATAAAAATTAAAGTTAATAAACTTCTTTTCAGTTTAATTTAGATAATCACATTTTTTGAATAAACATCTTCGAAGTCAGTTATTTTATTAAAATACTATCACTGTTACTATTGAATTCCACAAACTATGTTGCCACCCAAATATTAAACTCTAGTTATTAGTAGATTCTATAAGAGCAATAGCCTTAAATCCATAAAATTATGAAGTACAAGGCGACAACCCATAATAGAGATAATAGAGATATTATTTTATCAGAATAAAGTTTTGATTACACTTAAGAATTTGTATTTATCTTCGACTAAGGGTTAAAATAAAATTAATCTTAGGAAAAACTTTAAAATATAATTCACTAAATTTTTACGAAGACAAGAACAAACCTATAGGATCTTTTGTTTCTCTCAATAATTATCAGTTAAGGGCATTTACGAATTGTGACGACAACATAGAGACAATTGTGAGTTAATCTAAATTTTAGATTCTAAAATAATGAAACTCACTCAAAACAACGATATATAAGTCAAGCATTTATTATAAACATAGAAATAGAAAAACACAATACAATAGGAGACCATAGTAGACCGAGTCGCAACTCAACCATGAAATTTTCTTCGGTTTGAGCTTGGACGCAACATAAAATAATAACATGTAAATAATTTTACTTCAATTAAAGCCAAGAACTTCTGTTAGGACTATGTCACACAGAATTATTGCAGGAATCCCGTACTGATTGGTAAATGACCATAACATAAGTTTGCGAAAAGTCTGAATCCAACCAAATTGCGTTACGTGGTTGGATGGAGCCAAGTGACCAGCCGTTGATACTATTCACTAACACCTCAGTTGGCATCGCCTACGGTTAAGGGCACCCTGGAGCTCAGAGACATCCCTAAAAATGAGGAAGGTGTTTATTTTAACAAAAATGAAATTAATAAGATTACTAAAAGCCTTGAAATCACAAAGCTCTCGCGACAAATATTCGACCAAACGACATATGTCTATAACTCATAGTTGCAATCTGACTAATAAAGATACAACAGACAAATCTGCTGAGACCAGCATCTAAATATGGAATCCAGCAAACACAGGGTAGGTAATTAAATACAAAATCAAAGTAGAACAACGACCAGATCGAATGTCTAAAATCATGAACAATTAGATAAATGAGCGAATGCGCATCAGAAATCTATCAATCATCGTCTTCCCAGAAACCGTAGGTTCAGAAAATTAGCAATTAACTAAATAGCCGGAAGAACATAAATAGTGTAGCATTCCCAAGCAGCGCAACTATGTTATCGCCAAACCTACGATTAATATTTGCTTCAAATAATGACTCATTAGATCTTTCTTGGAGAGGAATCTATAATAATTTTAATGAAATACACTGTTAGGAAGAATTTAGAAATAAAGTGAAATTAAAATATCCTATTTCTGGCAAGGATGACCGTTATGAATGATATAAATACCGATAGTTTTAAGACTATTGTTGGGCCAGAACGTAAACGGCCTTGAAGAATGTTTTAATGGATCAGTAACACACACGCAAATATAACATACAATTTAAATAAACCTATTAAACACCGATTAAACCATATAAAATATGAGAAAAAAGGAGAATTAAAAATAAAATAATAAACATAAAAATAAATTAAAATAATAACAAAATGCACCAAGATTCGCACGATACCTACACAAATATAACAAGAAAACACAACAAATTCGACAAAATTGAAAAAATTAATAAAAGTTCATTAAAGTGAAAATTAAATCGGAAAATTTGAATTAGTAATAATTCAATAAAAATTCTAAATAAAAAAATTATAAAAATAAATCAAAAAATAATAAAATTAAAGAATAGAATTTACTAGAAAATAACAAGGTCGAATTTTGTTTTACTGCATCAAATTTCACACGCGAAAAAAATAGGTATATATACTGATCCATTTTCACATTTAACTTAACCATTTTAACCATTTTGAACCAGTTTTGAAAATTGTTTAAAAACTATTTTTACCACCATTTCTTAGGTGAGATTTAGCTTTATGTGGAACCCTCTTTCCACGTCACGTTCTTTGCATCTCAGTAGAGCTCTGCTCGGCGTCGACGTGGGGAGAGAGGTATTTTGTTTATTTTGATGCAATATTATGCTATTTGTAATTTTGGTCAATGGATGGTAATTTATGTTTAATTGTTATATAATTAATAAATATTATTGATAATAATAACCTGTTTTATATGCTTAATAGTTAAATAATTTTGTCGAAATTTTTCCGGCCCACAGCCAACACATAACGCAAGAAAGCAAAATCTACATAGTACAGATGCATGTAAGTGCGTGGAAAATCGCCAATGATATGTACCCGTGAAGACTCAGCGTGCGCAACGCAGCGGTCGTAACGTCAATATTTACCCCTATAGCTGAATTGAGGAATAAGGAAGAAGTCTCTGGCTGCTTCCTCGTTTCTCAATTCTGTAAAATCGACCTAAAATCATACTACATACGGCTTAAAATCATCACACCGAGTAGTCCAGTGGGCACTCAGTAAATATAACATGAACATAAAATACGCCTAAGGCTTATTAAAGGGAAAGGGCACGGGAATAAAACAACTTAAATCGTTGATATAGCTAAAATCATGGATATTTTGAAATCATTAAATTAAAAATAAAGTAATCATTTGGTTAAATGCTGAAAATTATTGATTAAAATAAAATAATTTCGTTGATTAATAAGCAAACAATTCATTGATTAAATAACGGAAAAGATCATTAACTAAAAGTAAAGTAATCATTTGGTTAAATGCTGAAAATTATTGATTAAAATAAAATAATTTCGTTGATTAATAAGCAAACAATTCATTGATTAAATAACGGAAAAGATCATTAACTAAAAGTAAAGTAATCATTTGGTTAAATGCGGAAAACTATCGATTAAAATAAAATAATTCGTTGAGTAATTCATTGCTTAAATAGCGAAGACTTTCCCTTGATGTAATTTGTTGATATTAGATGGATTAAAATGAATTAACTCCTTGCTTAACAATTTAGTAATCCAGAACAAGAATTTAGCGTGAAAAATTATTCCTTAACAAAAGTTAAAACAAGGTTTGATTAAAATGAAGTAATTGTGATTAAAAACGGATAATTTATTAAGATAGCAATAAATAAACTAATGAGTAAATAAAAAATAAATGCCAATGCGTTATTAAATGAAATTGACAGGTTATTAACCTGTGATTATCGTTATAAAAGTCCAAATTAACACCAGTGTTGAAAAGTAGGGATAAAATCGATACCGATCAGAATCAGTAGTGTGAATAGATTAACTCATTGTGAAACAAAATAACATTAGATTTAACTCGACGATAACGTTTGGCCTAAGAAAGATTTTCTTAACATCTGGTGAATATCCTGACACCCGTTTTAGACCCGAGAACCCTCTGACGATTCCCCGAAGAAACCAAACGAACGATCACAAATTTGCTAAAACAACTAACAACATCATAAGAAATTAGCCACAACGCGTGTAGAATCCGTTCAACTTCATCAAATAGATAGATCTCAAATGACAATTGTCGAAGTGATAATTTAATAAGAGTTCCATTAACAGAAAGACTACGAGCATTTCGAAGTAGCAGATTTCAATAAGCCGATAGTAGAGGTAGTAATTATTTCCAACACTCTACGACGAATCAGGCGATAGAGTTAAAATTCAAATCCAATCTTAGCTAAAAGTTCCAGATAGATGCAATGAATTATCCAGTCGACCTCACACATCCCGGATATTGAAAATTCCACGACGAGATCCTGTCAACTTAATCTATAAACTTTGAATCAGACCGGAAGAATAGAGTCATGATTAAATTAGAAACATTGATTGCTACCAAATATAAAGTCCAACCTAACTAGCAAATCGATAACGGTTTTAATCCACCGGAAATCCGGCTGATTGTAAATGTCAACCATTGTACAGTAAACAATTCCGTCTAACGGAAACGCGCCTACCATCGCACTAGGCCATCATCGATTTTCACCACATCGAATCATGGATTTACCAGATCATGCTTTGTAAATAATTCACTTAAAAATTACAAATAGTTAATGAATAAGAATCTCCCGTAATTTAGTTATACACAATGTTTAACCATCCGACTAACCATAATCACCCTCATTATAACCCCTAAATTCGATGTCCATTCCCCAAGACTTTGGAAAATTAACAATTCATTCGGCCCTCCGAACCTTAAAGTAAAATTATTCATGGAGACTAAATTCGAAACCATGTTATTCCTCCGCGCTCTTAGATCCATTCATGGCTTGAACGTGGTTATATGAAATACCCGTCATTTTCGTCCCGTAAACACTGTGCTGACCACCAATTCATTGGGTACAAAATAAATTCGATCTCTTAAGCATAAGATGTGACATGTAGTCCAGGAACTAAGTTTTAGCCTGAAATATCACGTAACTTCCTACGTATGGATTACCAGAAGGAAGAACTTCATTTTGTTAACGAGTTGAATCTGTGAGTGTGGACGATGCTTGGGACGACCAACGGCAAACGTGCCAGTCTTACCATGTACGATAGGTGTTTTCCCCTATTAAGAGTTATATAACCCTGACGCTGCCGTAAATAACCAACGTTGCCATGTAATGAGTTAACCCTTCACCGCACGAGCTTTAACCCATACAGCCGGTTCGGAAAAATTCATTTAAAAGTTTCATTTTCTTAACGATACATTCACCATGCTATTTCAGGACATGCCACTCGACCGAAATACTGTTCAAGCAGCAGGTGAACCATACCCGAGGAAGGCACCGCAAAATGCCGCCAACATCGACCAACTTCGACCCCGGTGGTCATACCCGACCACTTGGCGATTGTTGGGTCTCGAATCAGATCCCTGTGGACTCGCCGGACAACAATACCCGGCCGAAGAGATATATGAACACGCCAGGAACCTCCTTACCCACTGGGAAAGGGTGCAGGAGCAAGTGGACCTCAATGTGGTCAAAGCCCGGATGTACCTCACGAACGTAGAGGAGGACATCCGCGTCGGGCGTATCGCGGAGGCATATCCACCTCGACCGGCCCGCGATACCCGACGGCCTTATACGGTGGCGGCTCTGAAACGAAGTCTGAAGAGACAATTCCCCGAAGAATGACTATGAATAACTATCAAGTTTTTGTCGTGATCGATCTAAGCATTAAATGTCTTTTGTGTTATTTAATCTCATAGATAAACTTGCTCCAAAAAATTTGTTTAACTGAATAAAATTGGATTTAATCAAGGCAATAAGAAATTTAAATGCTCTCTTTTATTATAGTCATGTCGTCCCTACAAATTCTACAAGCTGAACTGGAACGCGCAAGATAGTCAAACGCGGAGTTACTCACCCAAATTATTCAATTGACCCGCGAAATGCAGCAGATGAAAGCAACATGGACGGATCCCGCAAAAACGAAATCGATTTACCACCGACTCACGGCGGCCCAGAAAGGCTGGGAAGAAGAGCGGCAGCTCAACCAGAGCCTGCGCACTCAAATTCGGGGACTCGAAGTCGCCCTAGCGGTCTGCCGGGAAGGGGAAGCGGTAACATATCCGCTCGTCTTCGCCCCAACCCAGATGCCGCAGAAGAACACCCAACCAGTGGAACAATCTACCCTTCCAGCAAATAACCGTCGGCCGGGACGTAAGGAACGGGCCCGACGTCGAGCAAGCCAGCTGCAAAATCATTAACCCGTGAACATTGTGCGTGTTCCGAATTAAATAGAGTAGTCCTGTTCTTAATCAATTTGTTCCGTTGATATATTTGTATGCCAAACATTCGCATCATGTTACCCAACCTTCAATTTATCTCTCCGCAGGCAGATAAGAACCTAATCTTGAATGACCACGAGGGACAGAGCAAAGCGAGCATAGGTCTTCTATCGACAGCTCGTGAACCCGAGGGTTGTCCAAGCAACTACAGTACTAGCGATAATACTCAATTTTTGCGGACAATCCACCACTTGAACACATTACCAACGTTGCTTAGTAACGGGTGCCAAGTGGCGATGAGAATCTTTTTGTATGGCGTTACGAGGGCAACTAGGAGGATAAGCAAGATTCGAAACCCTGTAACCCACCACTATTAATAATTATGCAACAACCATAGGAGATGAATTTTAAGAAATTGCCAACACCACCAGCGACCATGGAACACCTGCGTGACCGAGTTACGAAAAGATTGACGAATGGTGACTCAAGATGTGTGCCAAGCGTAAACTGATCCTCAATAACAACATATTTACAGGGGAAATGATGTTAATTAAATTATAAGTTACGAAATAAATGATCATCGATACCAAGTTTAATCAATACGACTATCGCGAGTATTAACAAACGTCAGTAGTGGGATGTGTCACCTCCAGCACACCCCTCCCCCTCTTCCCGGTAAAAAATTTTCCTAAGTCTAAAAGTACAAATTTTTTTGAGACAAAGACCATGACTCATTCAAAGCCATTAAAACAAAGGCAATGAGCCATCAAAAATTTTTCAAGGTCATTGGATAACTCATCAAGTTTTTCAAGGTCATTCAAAATTTCTCAATGTCATATTATTTTTAAAATTTTTTTAATTTAAAATTACTACTTATTTTTATAAGTAGTGTTTTAATTATTAATATTTTTTAATTTTAATTTTTATTCTATTACTTATTTTTATAAGTCGTGTTTTAATTATTAATATTTAATAAAAGTTTTTATTTATTATTATTATTATTAATATTATTATTATTATTATAATTATTATTATTGTTAAAAGTTTTTATTTATTATTTTTATTATTGTTACAAGTTTTTATTATTAATTTTTATTTTTATTATTACAAGTTTTATTTATTATTATTATTATTATTGTTAAAATGTTTTACTATTATTCTTTTATATCCCAAATAATTACTATATAATATCTGCATGCTCACTGCAAACTATTATATTAAAAATTAAATCTAAAAATGCAAACTATTATATTAAAACTTTTATTAATATTACTTTATAACCTAAATAATTCCTATATAATATCTGCATGCCCACTGCAAACTATTATATTAAAAAATAAATCTAAAAAACTTGATATATAACAAATAAATCTAAAAGATATTAATAATCATAATTTTTAAACTAAGACAAAATATTTTTACAATTTTTTATTTTTCAAATATTTACAAAAATTTGTCAATAAATATCAATGATATTTTCAAATATTTCATCAAATTGTTGATTGCGAACTGCAGGATCGGCTTCAGGAATTACTATATTACCGCCAACATCAAGGACATCAACCCCTCTACAATGACCATATGCAAAACTTGAGTTTTTCCATACCCAAGCTCTCTTATCGCATGTTTATTTAATGCAATTTTTGAATTTTTAAAAGTAAACAGCTGGTGATTTCGGGTCCCTATCCTAGTTTGAGGTACGGACATAATAGTATTATTATTATAAAAATGTAAATACGATTGGTGTTTGATGTCAGTACCCGGTAATTTTACAACCTTAGCTCGCATTGTTGACTTATTTCCTAGCAAGTTATAACATTTAGAGCGCAAGAAAACCCACTCACTATATCCTAACCCTTTACTCTCATCCTTGAACTTGCCTATAACTGAGTCAAGTCGTCTAGAATATAAAGGATGAGAAGGATCATAATTTGAGGTGTCTAATAGGTTATCTGAAATCATCGCTGGTAATAATATATCTAATTTTAAATTTTTTATTTCTAAAAAGAAACTATCGGTATCACCCGCTACTAAATTTATATCACAGTTATAAATATCACTATATTTTTGTAATTCAATATACTGTAACTGGTACATCCGTAGTTTGGATAGATCTAGAACTGATTGATCAATATAACTAGGTCTATCCAAACATATTGAGTCCTTATTAAGATGAGCGGCAAAAAGATCATTAGTAATCTCTGTTGTTTTTCTAAATGCCGGTTTTGACGAATATGTAATTAACTTTTCAGCTGAATTACATTCATCCTCTTTTTAAGGTTCTCAACGGATTTACCATACAGACTATTGTTATACAATTTAAATAAATCGCTATATAATTCACTAACTACATTTGCACGCAAGTTAGTGTCTTTATCAATATGATTTTTAAAAATAGGAGCTTGGTTGTATTTAATAGCTCTAAGTATATATACAACCTTAGCTCCGAGAGAAAGATAAAGCCTGAGAAGCCTCCAATGAAGAACATAGTTCTTTTTAGGATAATGCGTGAGCATTAACTTCTCAACTTTTGAGTTTGGTGGGCACATCTTTTCCGGTTCAAACGGAAAGTCATTTAAAAAATCATGTAAATAATCTGGAATCTCGATACCAACTTCCATAGTATATCCATATGGAAGGATTTCAATATCCGCAACATTCGCACATTCACTCAAAACCTCATCCAAACCATATTACACCCAAGTAAAATCAGCGTAAGGAAGACTTTAGCTGAGAGCCCAACCATACAGATTATTTATATCTATGTACAATAATTCTGTATCCTCCGAAGCAGCAATGTAATGTTTGTTAACAAATGTTAACCAACCCCGTATTCCGCCTTCGTAAAAATTGAACATTTCCATGTCCTGTAAAAGTTCAGTGGGTTCCGTTAATGTCATAAGCGCTGAGGCCCGTGACATACCCAGAATTCCATAAAAATTTAGACTTTCAAGACCATTGTAAACAACGACCTTGGCGCGGAATTGTTGAAAATAGTCCGCAAAGAGGAATACGTCAAGTTTAAGGTAAATTAACATATAATCACGCAAAGTCCTAAAGTTTTGCTGCGTCCAGATTAGTTTTGCCCTATCGTACTCATCTTCACTTACCCCCTCCCAAATTGGAGGCAACTCATATGTAGTCTCAAGAACTTCTTCAGAAATAGCGAAATTTTACAGAAAAATACATTTACAGTCAACTATAGAACCTTGAAAGACAGACAAAGTCAATGGAAGAGCATTTAGTGTTTTCACAGCCTTAGCTAACGAACAATTAACAAATTGCATACTGTCGATAAAGCGAACAGCCAATTTGTTAATGTGAACAATTAATGAAATTAATCTTTAAGTTGAGGTAGTTATGATATCTAAAAATTCCATGAAGGAAAGCGATCGACACCGTATTTTAAAATATGGTGAAGGTCATAACCTCTTAAATTATAAAAAACGATAGGTAGTAAGCGATAAATTCTACGAGATATATTACATTTTTGCCAAGCTGCCCTTAGATAATTACCTGTAAAATGGCAATGATTTCTAACCGGAATTACAATCGGTTTTTTACATAAATAACAGTTTCAACAAGATTTAAACTGTCGTTCCTCATAAAAAGTCATAGGCCCTATCGATTTATCACCTTTCGAATCATAATACAAAATAGCAATTTCAGTTGCAATTTCCTCAATTTTCTTTAAAAAATCAGGAATGCAATCGAGACCATAAAAATACGAATTCGATTTTGTGTTGTTATAATTATTAATTAATAAAAGGCCTGCTGCAACAGGCATATGAATTTGATGATGTATATCATCAGGAGGTAAAGCCGATTCAAAATCGGTATAAATCACAAAAGGTGGGGTGATATGTTTAGAATAATTTAGAAACTCTAAGTTTTTATTTTCAGGTGAGGTGAAAAGGGTTGTGCCAGTCTGATTTTTGGCACATAATGCAGCATGTGTATTGAATGCATTATCTAATATAAACCCATTTAGACAATGCGGACACCAAAGGCATCGAATTTGTATGTTACAGTCAGGGATTTAATGCAATTCGTTAACCTATCAATATTGGTCACTGCGGTATAATGATATCTGTCCTTATTTTCAAGCAATAATAAATAAATAAGGTTTCCGTCAGTGACTTTGGTTCTATGTATTAAACTTAAATGAGGATGGTGAAAGACATAATTATCTGGGACCTCATCAATTATCACAGTTGGTGTGTACGAAAACACATTAATTGCTAAGTTTAAATTAGAATATTTCTTTTCAAACTTTGGGATGTTGCAAAGTTTCATGGGACAATCCTTGACCTCATCATATTCTAACTCATCTAAAAACTCTATATATTTGGAAACTCTTTGGGGATTTTCACCAATTACACCTTTCTTTAATAAATAAAGAAAAGAGTAAAGAAAGCGTTTCTCATCATTATTTTATATATTTACTATGGCTCCTTTATTTTTCAACGCAGGAAGGGTTTTAGTGTATTTATGTCCGGACAGACGACTAATGGGAGCATATTTAGTTATAATAAAGTGTATTTCCATAATATTTATAACACGCCATCAATTGCCTAAATGGGTGAATTCTTCAATTTTTTCTTTAAGTTTATTAACCCCTTCGCTTAAAAAGATGTCTGAAAATGTCTCTGCATTATTTGAAAAATAATTGTCACGGATCTCACCATCTTTTTCAAATTTAAATAATATTGCGAATTGAATTTTAACGCTCCCCATTTTATTTATTTCAAAAATTAATTTATTACTGATTCACTCAGTTAAAGTTATTTTAGTTAGTTACGCTTCAGATATATCAAAACGTAAAGTTTTGATAGCACCATTTAAATTTACTGATATGTTCGGCTCATTCTCTAATGAAGAACCTCCGAATTGTATAATATTATTATTTATAATAAGTATAATATCATTATTTACATTATTTATAATATTTTCATTGTTTATAGTAGGTATAATATTTACATTATTTATAATAGGTATAATATCATTATTCCCATTATTTATACTAGTTTCATTGTTTATAGTAGGTATAATATTTATAATATTTTCATTATTTATAATAGGTATAATATCATTATTTACATTATTTATAATATTTACAATAGAGTCATCGTCATCACTGATTTCGATGACTTCTTTTTTTAATCAGTTTATAAGGAATATTAATATTAATATTTTCAGCAGGCCTTTTATTCGATTTATTTGATTTAGTTTTTGGTTTATTTTGAATTATATTCAAAATATCTATATTATTTTTATTATTTTTCTTAAAAAGTTTAATTTTATTTGACTTAAAAGAATTTAAATGAATTGCATGTTCCTTATAAAATTCTTTATATTTAACGCTCCGGGAAGTTTTTCATATGGCATATAAAAAAAGTCAATGCCATTAAATCTATGGCGGTAATATTTTTTCATGTCTTTATGACATTTTTCACTGTGTTGTAAAGATGAGATGCAATATCTCGGATAAAAAGTGCCTATTAAAAATAATAAACTATAAATTAAAATAAATAATTCCTATATAAAGTATCTAATAATAAATATAAAAATGCAAACTATTATATTAAAACTTTTATTAATATTATTTTATAAACCAAATAATTCCTACAAACCTATATAAAATATCTAATAAAAATAATAAATTAATATATACAAATCCTTTATAATATTTTCATGCTCACTGCAAACTATTATATTAAAACTTTTATTAATATTATTTTATAACCTAAATAATTCCTATTGGTGGGTTACAGGGTTTCAAATCTTGCTTACCTTCCTGGCGACCCTAGTAACGCCATACAAAATGATACTTATCCACTTGGCACCCGTTGCTAAGCAACGTTGGAAATGTGTTCAAGTGGTGGATTGCCCGCAAAAATTGAGTACCATGTGCTAGTACTATAGTTGCTCGGACAACCCTCGGGTTCACGAGCTGTCGATAGAAGACCTATGCTCGCTTTGCTCTGTCCCTCTTAACTATTCGAGATTAATGCTTAATTGGCTGTTGACAGTGTTGGTCTACGGTTATACGAAATAATAATTCAACTACATTTAAACTATTTTATTCGATTCATATACAACTGCTACTGCTGGGAGTGTTGAAGTTGAGTTGCGCGACGTCGGGCACGCTCCTTACGTCCCGGTCGCCGACTACTGATTGTCGTGTTGGATTTCTCGGCTGGCTTGGTAGTGGTCTGCGGCATTTGAGTGGGGGCGAAGATGAGCGGGTAAGTTACCGCTTCACCTTCCCGGCATACCGCTAAAGCCACTTCGAGTCCCCGCACCTGCGTACGCAGACTCCGATTTAGCTGGCGTTCCTCGGCCCAGCCTTTTTGAGCTGCGGTGAGCCGTTGGTAAAGGATTTTTGTTCGTTTGGGGTCTGAGCAAGTCGCTTTGATCTGCTGCATTTCGCGAGTTAGTTGCAGGATCTGACTAAGTAACTCGGCATTCGCCTGCCTCGCGCGATCTAATTCCGTCTGCAGGATCCGTAGAGAAGTCATTACTGAAATTAAATGGGTTGTTACGCGTCGATTTATGTTAGAACTAAATGTTTAAATTTATCCAAACAAATCAACAGTTCATTTTCTATTAACTAAGAGAACACACACAGTTCTAATTATAATTGGTGTCTAAGCATTACAGTAATGTCTGTTAGTCATTCGTCCGGACAATCCCGTTCTAAACTCCTCTTGAGGGCCTCCACCGTGTAGGGCCGCCTGGTATCTCGAACCGGACGAGGTGGATGGGCGACGGCGATCCGCCCGGCAAGGATGTCATCCAGCACGTTTGCAAGGTACATCCTTGCCTTGACGACTTGTAAGTCCACCCGCTCCTGCACCCGCTCCCACTGGGTGAGGAGGTCCTGTGCGTTCGCGAATATTTCGGCAGCTGGGTATTGCTGTCGACTTAGTTCCTCGAGGTCGTTGTTGAGATTAGGTGTCCTCCGAATGGCAGGGTACGGCCATTGTCGACGTATTTTCCCGATTGCCCCTGTTCTCCTGGGCGACTCCTTCCTAGATGGCGTGTTAGTTGAACTGAAATCTGTCCTATCTAGAGGCATGTTTGGCTGAAAGTAATGTAGCATGATCAATTACTAGCTTTCGATAATTATAGCACTAAAGCGGATTATCTAACTCGGGTGTGTTATTTATTATTTGGTTCTCTAATGACTAGGGGAAGGCTGTTGGACTTACATATTGTTTAGTATTATGTTGTGGAGATGAGTAAGAACTGATATTCGATCAAGTGTTGTCGTTTGTCGATGTTGAGCGGAACTTAGGTTTATATTAGGCTTGGCGTTGATGTCAGTGTTAAGAGTTATGGAGGGGTTTCCATTCTCTTGATAAGCCTTTGCGCCCTCTCAGTAGCTGATGTGCTCGACCTGTTCTATTTAAATGAGTTTGATTATACATCTCTTATAAGTAACAAAATGTTTCGACGTGTACATTATACTAATGATTGGGCTAATAGATAAAATAGGTGTGCTAATGACTAAAACTTATCAATGGCTAACGGATCAAATAGGTGATTTTAACTAAAATTATTAATGGGCCGACAATTTTAAATAAAGTGAGGTTAATGAAAATTACCAATGGTTAGCGAATTAAGGATTGAATGTGAATCAATGGTTAGCGAATTAAGTATTAAATGTGATATAAAAATATATCAACGGGTTAATTAAATATCGATTGAAAAAATACCACACCCATATCGCAAATTCACGTAAATTCTAATCATTAAGGTATAACGAACTGCGTTTGTTTATTTAAATTATGTAACATAGACTATGCTAATTTGCAAACCAAGTCCTTTCGTGCCGTGCGATCATCTCAGAATTCGGTTAATGCACGCTTGTCCATTAGGTCTACGGCAATTAAATTTCACGTTAATTTATTCAAATTTATTCGTGCTGTCTCAAAATTTGATTATCGAGCTTGATCGGATCAATTGAGGTAAGTTGTCGTTCTAGTTGATTCCTCTACTTTTCTGTTAGATTTTAGCGCCACATACGCGTTCCTACCGTGGATCTCCTCTCATATCATTTATGTATTTCGAATTGGAAATCACCTTAGCCCTCAGTGACATTGGTCGACAGCTTTTCGCTCGCATGAATCGTTAATCAAGAAGTCGTGTCTTCTCGTGGGAGTATTGATGGACCTCGAATCTCGCACGTCCCCCTGCTTGGTCAGTCAAATATCTAATTTCTGATTCGGACACTTGACCTACTGGCCTATGGATTACCTACTGTCGATTCCTGATCTCAATTCAGTCGATTTATTTATGTTGGATTTTAATTGCTATATTAAAGGTTCATTTGATTTTTGTTTTCTTTTGTTTTCGTAAATCATTAATATTTTTATGGTCATCAACATTTTATTTCGTTAAGCTCCTGGTTTAGGTTGATGGTGCGAAGGGATTTTACTCGGTTATCATGAAGAGTACCATTAAACTGAGCTCTGCTGAACCTTCCTACGATATTAAATAAATTGATTCGTTGAAATTGGTTGTACTTAACATGAAATTCATTTCTTTTCGCCTAATTTTTATTAATTTTCTTTACTCCGATGAATAACTTTTTATCTGATTTGCTCTCTCAGTGAACCCATCTGTTGACGTTGGACTATAACTCTAAATTGTTGCTAATAAATATTTCACCTAATGAGTTGTTTTACCCTTAGTTTAACGATTTACTGGCATTTTGGTATTTCTCGCATTCACGGGCATTCAAAATTGAGCGATTTCAGATTACTACCCTTACAGTTATTAAATCTCTTCGAACCATCAATCCAATTCGGAGTTTAAATTAATTATCCAAATTACTCTAACAATTATTTCACGGGTTTAGTTTTATCAGGGATTTTAATTAATTCATTTTTAGTTTGTTCATTTTACTCAAGGAGTTAATTTAGATGAAACCGTAAGCTACTTAGATTAATTTTATCAAAAATCTACTTTGATTAATGGAGTATTTATTTTTAATGACGACAAAAAATCTGTTAACTTGATGGATAAATTCAATTTAAGGAATTCACTAAACTATTTACGATATTTACGTTTAATTTTTATGAACTAATCTACTACTAGTTAAGTCATTGTTATTATCAATTGAATTTATTTATACCAACGATTTCAGTCACTTTATCCCCGTACCCTTTCCCTTTAATAGATCTTAAGCGCCTTTGTGTTTATATTGTATTTATTGAGTGCCCACTGGACTACTCGGTGTGGTGATTTTAAGCCGTTTGTAAGATAATTTTAGGTCGATTTTACAGAATTGAGAAACGAGGAAGCAGCCAGAGACTTCTTCCTTATTTCTCGCTTCAGCTATAGGGATAAATATTTACGTTCCGACCGCTGCGTTGCGCACGCTGAGTCTTCACGGGTGCATATCATTGGCGATTTTCCACGCTCTTACATGCATTTGCACTATGTTGATTTTACTAACTTGCGTGATGTGTCGGCTGTGGGCCGGAAAAATTTCGACATTTTAAGTTATAAAACAAATAGGATTGTAAAATAATTTAGATATGATAATAATATTTATTAATTGTACAACAATTCAACAAAATTACCCTTCATTGACTATTCCATAAACATCAAAACATAAAATAAGGCATAAAATAGCATAAACAGCATAAATACCTCTCCTCCCACATCAACGTCGAGCAGAGCTCCATTGAGATGCAAGGTCGTGATGTGGAAAGAGGGTTCCAATATAAATGATTCTCACCTAAAATTTAAAATGATCGACAATAGTTTTAACAATGATTCTCTTTGAAAAATGGTTTTTAATCAAATGAAACTGGCTTAGTTTTCAAAAATGGTTTCTTGATTTGAAAAATAATGGTTTTTGGTTTTCACAAAAATGGTTAAGGTTAACTTTAATGTGAAAATGGATCAGTATTTATACCTAATTGTGTGACGTGTAAAATTTGATGCAGTAAAACAAAATTCGACCTTGTTCTTTTCTAGCAAATTCTATTTTTTAGTTTTTATATTTCTTGATTTATTTTTATAATTTTTTATTTAAAATTTTTATTGAATTATTGCTAATTCAATTTTTCAATTTAAATTCCACTTTAATGAACTTTAATTGATTTTTCTAATTTCGTCGAATTTGTCGTGTTTTCTTGTTGTATTTGTGTAGGTATCGTGCGGATCTTGATGCATTTTGTTAATATTTTATTTTATTTTTATGTTTTTTAATTTTATATTTAATTCTTTTATTTCTCAGATTTTATCGGGTTTACTTGGTGTTTTTCAGGTTTATTTTAAATTGCGTGTTGTATCTGCGTGTGTGTTTCTGATCCATTTAAACATTTTCAAGGCCGTTTACGTTCTGGCCCAACACTATATATAATATATGCAAGCCTACTGCAAACTATTATATTAAATTAATTACTATATAATATCTGCATGCTCACTGCAAACTATTATATTAAATAATTCCTATATAAAGTATCTAATAAAAATTAAAATAATTCCTATATAATATATGCATGTTCACTGCAAACTATTAAAATAAATACTTCAAATTTACCTATTTCATCCTTGATAATGGTAACTTCATCTAGTTGGTTCTAATATTCGGTTATTAAAAACCAATCTAAAATAATAAATAATATAATATAAATAAAATTAAAAATCCTTACCGGTTTCACACGTTAATAGGTTTCTTAAAATATTATTTATTTTGAATATTGGGAATTTTTAAAATAATTGTGACAAATTTGGAAATTGTCAATGTTTATAAAGAGAATCAAATTTTCAGGATTTAGCCAATCACATTTTAACAATACACACATATAGGTGAGAGATTTTTACGCATGCAGCCTATACTGTGTAGGCATGTTTTCTTTGTAAATTACATACAGTCTTAAGTGTGTTCCTTGTTACTAATCACGCACTTATCATGCACTGGCTTTGTTGACATTAATTAAATATTAATTAAACACAATAATAATAATAATATTAATATTAATAATAAAATTAATAATAATAATAATAATAATAATAATAATAATAATAAAACATAACATAAAAATAAAACATAACAAAACATTAATACATTTATTAAACATCAAATCGCTTGGATAATAACCAAGCTAAACAATGTTGACCAAATGTTAAGGTCCATGGTTTTTGAAACATAGTATGATCCATTATATTGAGATTCACTTTGAAATGTTACCAATATAAAGTTGGGAATTCTTCTATCTCCAAATATTTGTTCCTTATAGAAAGAAGCTGCACTTTTAGCAATAGCAAATTGAACGATTTCCTTTGTTTTCAATGGATATAATGCATGCTTAGAATTAAGCCCCAGTTGATGACCGGTTATTACAGAAGGCTCAACACAAATTCTTTTCACCAATAATTTTGCATCAACTAATTGAAGAATTGGTGCTGTGGTAGCACTTGTTAGTGATAATGCAGACTCTGATCTTTTCAATCTAATGTGTACATTAACACCTTGGAGTAAATATTTCGGTTGATCCATAAAATCAAGTTTTAATGATGAGCACAAGGTAAATAATTTCGAACCTCTAATCCACTTTTTTCTATCGTCATCACTACCATAACCCATAGGAGTTAAACATGTATTTTTAGTATCGCTATTGTAATTTATAATAGTTTCTATTAGAGCTTTGTGAATATATGTACTGTTACCACCCCCAATCTTGATATTATTAAATCATAGAACTGCATCTTTAAAAAGTGTATGAAACAAGAAATTGTTTGATATTACATCACTAGGTTCACCCAACGGTTTTCTATCTTTATTTACAACTTTGGTCTGAACAGTTAACAATGTATCGTTCAAATCTAAATATTCAGTTTGGGAACCGTTAATATAAACTTCAATATCAGTTCTACTATCCATAAAAGAATTCATCGGAAATACTTCTTCAAAGGCCCCCATTTCAATAACCGCATGGGGATACGGTCTATCAAATAAACACAATTCAGATTTACCGCAAATCATTTTTGAAATATAGTTCCATGTCCTTTCATTCGTTTGTTTATATGTTTATGAGGTCTTTTACGTTTTTGAGCTGGTTCTGGTGTTAGTGCCGGTGTTTGTTTTTGAAACATACCCGCAACACCCGGTAGAACTTTCCCTAACTCGGATAATGCATTTGATTTCAGAGATGATAATATTTTCTGCTCATTCATTATCACATCTTTAGCAGTTTTCATACTAAAACTACCAATGCGTTTAAGAATAGGAAGTGCAAATCTACCAATTGTTCTCAACCATCCTGATCTGTACTGTTTACCAATAAAGTATGGTAATTTGCCACCACTTTGGCTACCACTATACATACTAAAAATATTGTTATTGGCCATCTAATTTACGAAAATGTAATGTCAAATGAGTTTTTGTATCTTTACTAAATTCAATAAATTTACCGCTATCATCACGAATATTTATTTCTATATTGTTTATACATGATTTTGATACCGGTAAGTACATGGGATTATAGATATTTATATTGAAAACTTCATCCTGATCATGTTTATCAACCCAAATAGATTTCAATAGAGGAACCAAAGAATCACCAACAATTATAGGATCGATGATGTTAGTATATATGAACATTTGTCAATGAAGTTTTATTATTTTTGGTTTGCGTACACCAAAAGCACTAGCTCGATATGTTTGCTTATCTAATCCCAATGTATTAGCCAAATTTTTAACAAATGTAACTTCACAAATGTTATTATTCAGACTGAATTTGCATAATCCATCTTTAACAATTTCAATAGTTTTAAATACATGTAAACAATTAAATGAAATATATTTATGTAACTCTTCAAGTGTTTCAATATATAAATCATTAGTAAACGTAAATGTATCTTCAACCTCATTAATATATGATACAAATATTTTGATGTGTTCATTCACAGGGCCAACATCAATAAAAGGTTTGAAACGTATTAGGTATTCAGTACCAGGAACAACAATGTTAAGCTTATCACTACCCATTCGCTTGACATCATCAATACTTGCAAACTTTATTGTAAATGAACTAAAATCACAAATAACGTTCAATCCATCTTTGAAAAACATGCCACTATTTTCATCTAAAATTTGATTCGGAATATGATAATATAGTTCAATATTATTGATTGAGAAAATACATGTTTTGGGAATACGCTTCTTGCAATTGATTTTACAATGACTATAAAATGAGAATGTATTGCACACAAATGTAAAATCTTGCAAAGCAACTTCCCAATTTCCATGTAAATAAATGGGATTTTGAAGATCAACCATAAACTAACTTGCTTGATTTTCAGGATGGATTAGTGGACAACTATTGCTCGGTAAAATTGTATAGAAACTCATTTTACTAGGTCTTTTGATGATATCCATGAGGGTTTTTGATATCCATGCCATTTGACATAGTATTGTTTATCCTTACCCACCATTTTAGTTTTCAATATTTTCTGAATTCTGAACACTGTAAGTAGAAATATATGTGACCGCTGGATAAACCCCCCAGGGGGGTTAAACGTTTTTTCTAAGTCTAAGAATACAAAAAAATTTTAAGACAAACACAATGACTCATTCAAGGTCATTAAATGAGTCATAATAATTTATCAAGGTCATTCTAACAAAGATCATGACTCATCAAAACTCTTCAAAGTCATTGGATGAGTCATCATATTTTTCAAGGTTATTTAAAATTTTCTCAAGGTCATTCAAATTTTCTCAAGTTCATTCAAATTTTCCCAAGATCATTCAAAAAATTCTCAAGGTCATTCAAAACTTTTTCAAGGTCATATTATTTAAAAAAAAATTAAATATTAATTTACTACTTATTTTTATAAGTAGTGTTTTAATTTTTAATATTTTTAAATTTTTATTAATATTATTATTATTATTATTATTATTATTATTATTATATTTATTATTATACTATAATTAAGGTATAATAAAAGACAAAGTCATATACAACAAAAACTTTTATTAAAAAGAAATAATTCGACTATAGTAATATTGTCGAAGAGCTTTATTCAAAGCCAATTCCACATACTTCCGATATCGGGCAGTGCAGCAATGACATCCATCACCACATGGATATTCAGGTTCCATATCTTTTAACCTTTTTTTTTGCTTGACGTCCCATAGGAACTCATCGATTACGGAAAATATCCATATAGATGTATAATTAAAGACCAAGTCTGGAATTATTGATGTTGGCTTATCTTTCAATATTTCATGTATACCTGGATAATAGAAGTCCATACGTTCTTTGATAACTTTAAAATAACGATTATGGCAACCCGCCATCTGGTCCGCGCCAATCGATATATCACTACAGGGGCGATATCCAGTATGGATGAATATGCCCTTCTATACTGGGTTTCGTTTGACCTCGATCCGGCGTTGCTAGAGATGGTGGCACTGACGAGTGTGGTGGTACCAAGCCGCCTCATCCACTCCTCGTTATTGGAATGAGTCGGGGAGAGGAGACAATCCGGAGATCATTCTTAAGTCCGCTTGTAAGCCTTAAGCTCCACCAGTTAGTTCTGGACGATATTTCGAGCGATGATAACTTAAAGGAAATGATAGAAAGAACATGACCCCCTTTTACTTTGTTATTGTTTTGTTTATTAAATTTAAATATATAATTCTGATTTCTCATATTCAATTCTGTTAATAAATGAATGACAGGAGTTTGATGGGTCAAGTGACACTATGGATGGATAATAACAGAAACTTTCCCTGTACGTTTACTATAATCACGAACCCAACTGGAGATCATTAGGCACCAAATGACATTGAATAGGCAAGCAATATAAAACTATATAAATACATAAATGACCCCAATAGCCAGTCGAGCAAATTGAGTGTTTTAAAATAAATTACTCCGGATTTTGGAGGAAATTAGACATGAATTTCGGAAATAATTGTTGAACAACAATTAAAATGTTTTTTCGGAAAAACCTTATCAAAAGAGAGCAGAAAACGCGAGTTATTCTTAGTTGTTTGAAGATAAGTACATAAAAAAGAATTACATGAGGCGAATTAGAAAAGCAGCGAACATAGATCATCGAAGCAAAAGACAAAAACCTTGAATATAAACTTTAAATCAACTTAACGTTTCAGACAAGGCAATCATTTATTGGGCCGAATCAGTATCTCAAAGAAATGTACAAATAGTGTGATTAGTAAATTTGATTTAAGAATCAATAAACGATCAATAAACGTATTCTGTGGTGGGTTTTGGTTATTTCATTTTAAAGATAGATCACGAGGAGTCAGCAATTGACCAACTTGTAAAATATTAATCCAACACAATTAATAAAAATTTTAACATTATTGTTACATTTAGTTTAAACTAATTTTTAGAAACTATTTTCTTTTTTTGAGTAAAAATTATGATTTTAAAAATATATTAGGGGAGACCAGTAATTTCTAAAATTACGTCACTAAATGGGATACGACTGGTATGAGTTATTCATAAGCAATATTGTAAGATCAGATTTATTTAATTCATTTTATAAAATCATTCGATAAAATCATAATTTTGAATAAATTGTAACAATTTTTTTTGAAATTTTGAAATCTATGAAAATTTGTTTGTTAAATACAATTAAAATCAAAGTTAATAATTATGGAAGAAATCGAGTGCCTAATATGCTATGATCCGATGACTCCTGAAGATTTTGTCACTATTGTTGAATGTAATCACAAATTTTGCCGATCTTGTTTCGATCAAATTATTAAGGAATCTTTTTTGTGTCCACTGGACCGTAACTTGATGGATGAAGTTTTTATTTTTGATGAAGTTGAACGGGAATTTTCATTGAAATTCATTGTAAAGAACCAAATTCAATCGGCCAATCAAAAATTCAATCAAATATCTCAAAATTATTTACAGTTTTTGGTCAAGATTTTCACAAATTATACAAATAGTTATCCACAAACTTCAAAAAGTTTCATGAAGATTCAGCTCTTTCTCAAAGAATATGATAGAGAGAAATTCCAAGAAATCATAAATACCGCATCAATCGGTTCAATTCCGTCATTGAATGGATTAACACATTCAATTGAAGAAATCGCCAAAGAGGTTCTCGAATCTTTATTCAAGAAGCCTGAAACTTTTGAAGAATCTGAAAATGACTTTTGTGCCGAGTATAATTCATTTTTGATAGAATTTCTTCAACTGAAGAAAACTTTGTCTATAAACCCTGCGCATCAAGATCTTTATGAGACCCTTGTAATGTACGCTGATAATTTACTTAAAATGCAAAAAAGTTTTACCTTGTTTGGCGAAATCTTTTCCAGCTGTGAGAGAATTCTGGAATTGCTATCGAAATTTCCATTTTCTCTCCATAAATCAAACGAGGACGATTTCAAGATTCGAATGAAATTGTATTCAAGTTATTTATCACTCAATAGTTGTTGTTCCATTTATCAAGGAATTGGAGGTTTGAATGAAAAGATGTTTGATCTTTGGAATGAAATCGATTTAAATCAATTCGGTGTGAAAATCAATCTGCCACTCGAATCTGATAGGAATTGTGCCTGTTGCTATGTGATGAAGAATTCCACCATGCCATGTGTTGACAGTGAATTTACCCGCTACAGAATGTTTTGTGACCAATGTGATTCTCTGTATCGTGCACAGTTGGTTGACTCGAAATCGACAGAGGAATTTTATTTCAATGCATGCCAATCCATATATTCATATTACGTTACCTTGGTGGTAGATACGATGGAAACAGTAGCGGGAAAAATTTCCAATTTGTTGAACGGAGACCGCCCGAAATTCTATCAGCTACCAGTCATCAATTCTGTAACGAATGAACTCGATTTTTTTAGATTAAATAGTTCTATATCACTGAGAAGAAACCTTTTAAAAAAGCTATTATCTCCTTATTGTGATAACATTTCTGTAGAATTTGCGCACAAAATGAATTTTTTTAATCTCATGTACTTTAGTATTTCTAAAGTCTTCGATGCGTTTTTAAAGGTACACAATGATATTGTTGAAGTTGAATGTGAGATAACTTGTCTTGATAGTTTTAAGGTTTCTGGTGAGCTCTCTGGATTGCCTGAAATGAATATAGTGAGCCTGTTAGTTACCATTTTATCACTTTATTTTACAAACTGTAAATCAGTCATGAGTTTCTTAGTAAATGAATCAGAAAACTTAGATATTCAGCCTATTCATGTCATATTGCAAGAGTTATTAAATTTTCTAACAACTTTATCCTTCTCAACCCCATTCAATGTAGATTTAAATAAAAATTTATTAAATTGTTAGTAGTTTGTTTAAATTGTGCTATATTGATATTAGTGAAGATCCAAGGATTTTGAGTAGTCCTTAATCTTTGATTAGGTTTTGACATAATATTTTATTTACGATTGTATTTGTTTGTTTTTTTCTAAAAAGAATCAAAAATTCTACTTTTGGTGCTGTTAAATCATATGAGTAAACTCCAGCTATATTGAACGACATAATATAACAACTCTGATCTATATTGACAATAATATCTTTTGTTTCTTTATATAAGTCTCGAGTTCAAGGATTTGATAGAAGGACGAATACAAGGCGCATGAAAGCTTATAACAACACAATTTTTTCCAAACGTTCTTTAATTGTGCTTTGATAGAAAAATAATTAAAATGATCTAGTAATCTAGAATAACACTGGATAACCTCAAGAAATAATTTATTATATCCATAAAGGCCTTTGAAATGGAAGTCCATTTGATTTACACCCTTCTTTTTTAAAACATGCCTGATGAAGAAATATAAAAGAATAATCATTTGTCAGAATAATTTCAATATGTTTTATGATTCATATAAATAGTATTATAGACGATCCTTACATAATCTCTTACATGTGAACAATTTTCATGAGAGTATATATTTTCATGTATTTACATCAACATCTTAATAATATGAGCGCTGGGTTAATAACTTTGAAACAAACTCCTTAAATTCACGTTGCAACCACATATAAAGTTTTTTTTACCACTTGACAACCACTGCTATGTAACATTGATAATGCGTCAAGGTGGCCACTAACAAAACCATTGAACTGATAATCCTTAGCACATCTTGACGTTGCAGAATACAGATTGAAAGTATATTACCGAATTTAAAATGTGGTCTTTCTTTATTGTTTATTTCCGTCGGTGATGATTTTTTTTAACTGAATAAAATAATTTTTTAAGTATTTATTTGTGATGCATACGCTTAGACATGAAAATAAGTTAATGCACAGCTTTTTGCTAGTTTTTCATTCACTTATATTATTTTCTGTGATTGGCTCATCGGTCTCGCTTTATTTAGTGAGCGTCGATTGATTCGTTCAGTCAATATAACTGGAAAAAAATGTTAATCTGTAATTTTTCCTTCAATGTAGCACAACAACCATACCTGTTTTGAAGCGTGAGGTGAGCAGGGTTTCCAAAGGATATTATGCGGGGCTTGTCAGCATTCAAACCCCACACTGCATGGATCATTATCGAGATTAACGAGTACCACAGAGTAACTGTATAAACATTAGCACACAGATGCCCATATCTAGTTGTTTGCATCCTTGTATTGAGTAGTTTTAGTCATTTTCGAAATTGATGTTTGCACATAAGTTTATTTACAGATTTGAAAATACATAAATGGTGTTTCTAAAAAGTGTTTATTGTGAATCTTAACAATATAACATAAAATATTTATGACAATAAAATAAAGAAAAATTTACATTTCTAAAATTTTCAAAAATTCTTGTAAACTATAAAACTAGGGCATGAACATTATATTAACTGTTATAGGCATATCGATCTTTTCGTATCGGTATTTATTATATTTATTTATATTTGAGTGTGTTATTAAGTATGCATAATTAATGCGACTAAACAAATTAAAAATACTAATTTAATTTCCATATTTTTTCTTCGTTTTATTTGATGTTTCGCATTTTAAATTATTTAAATTTTTTGGTTTAGCTATATTTTATTTTCCAGTTTTATCGCTTTCATGAATTTGAAGTTTTAATTTGCTTTTTAAATATATTTTTCATTATATTTTATTTTATTTAGCTGATTTAAGTGACTTTTTCTTCATATTTTAAATTGAATTTTTATTTCATCCTTTTTATCATTTCAAAATTGGGTTTTCGAATTTGTTTCGTCTTTTGTGTAATATTTTGCTATTTTTGTTATTAATTTAATTTTGTTTTTTTTCGTATCGATAACAAAAAAGTGGTTTTTAATAAATTTCCGATTGTCATAAGAATTATGCATATTATTATGATCTAGAAAGTGATAGCTGAGGTGAGTATGTGAAATTATTAATATGGCGATCAGTTAAATCCACGAGAAAGTACAATAAATACACATAGGAACGTAAAACAACAAATAGCAATTTTTGACATCCGAGAGACTTTGAACGTCGCTTTACAACAACCAATTTAAACGACTAACACAAAATGACAGCCTTCACACTGACTCAAGTCCACACATTATCTAAGCACAATCGTATGGATGATCAATTTTCATTACGGTCATGATCTAGTAGAGCCATGGTCAGACACATCCTCTAATAATTCTGTACACCGAGTGCATTGTTCTCTATACAATCAAATTCTTGAGTGATTTACTCATGCAAACATCGCGATATTGTCGAATGATCCGACTCCGATAACATATACGCCTAAACACTGGTTAGAAATCAATCCCTTGACATACTACTTGAACTATAACTACCAAGATACCATAGTAAATTCTGACAAATCTTAAAGTAAAGAAAAAACAGCAAAGTAAAAACAGGTCAGTGAATTGACACCTCAATGACTAGATTAAATGACTGTTTAGAATAGGTAATGAAAGACCTATAAATATGCGTATTTAGGTTATTCTATAAGTAATTATTTATAATTTATATAATAACTAGTATTGTAAAATCTCATAAAACTTATTTGGAATTATCTGTCAATTCAGAATGTCACTAAGCACCGCGATCGTACAAATAATTCATCTCTATTGCAATACGTCTACTGAATTAGTCTCTAACAATAACTTTCTTCAACTATAATAACGACATATTTCCATCATTCAACAGTCTATCAAAACATATCACAAACCAGCCTAATATACCAAAATCGAAATGCCAAATGAACTCACAAAAATTGGGATGTCTACAACCTTTGTCTCAGATGATCGAACTACTGAAATCGCAGTGTTAAAGACTAAAATTCGAAAGCTGACGGAGAAGTTTGAGAAAATGACCAGTACTTGATTTGACTCAAGATGAGTTAAAAATCTTCAAGTGAGTAATCAATGATTAGCCAGAAACCCTGATGATCTTGTGACCGAAGGTCATGTCCAACGTCTGGGCATTACCGACCAGAGTAAGATGTTACTTCTAATCTACACAGACATAATTAAGGAAACAAATCCTAAAGCGTGGATTAGCGCAAATATCCAATATTATTCCGGTTCACTATAAGCCTGAGGAGTTCAAATAAAAGAATGGACCGACCGTGAGAGTTTCCTCTAAGGTTATGCCTTTAAAAGATAAAAGCCGGCAATTAAGGCACTGCACTAAAAACGCCGCAATTTTGAGAGTAAGCGTATAGGGCTTACTGAAATCTTCTACGGAAACTCATCAAAAGAGAATCGAGCAAACTGTATTTCCAACTAAAATCTCCCTTATGCCTCAGGTAACAATACCAGGAACAAACTTGGCATTATCACTAAAGCAGCAAATGGGTATCGCAATGGAAAACCTTAAGAAAAATCATGAGAGGGTAAAGATCAGTTCTACTGATAAACTGGTCAAACGCGTGCCCAGACCTAGAGTGTTCCCTGTCGACTTTGATGCGTAAAAAGTGGAATGAAGCAAGAATAAAGTCTCTAAAACTAATATGTATCTATATGTCAGTTTAGTTATTTCTCTTGCATGTCTGAATGTATAGAATATCAGTTTGCCTGAATTCATAAGTATTTGATTGGTATGATATGAGATTATTGAAATGAAATAAATGCACGGAAAATCAAAAATGGCAAAAAACATCAAAAATAATTAAAGCACAAAAACTAATTAAAAATTTAAAATTAGCATAGATCTCTGGAAAGGGGTATGGTTAAATGCCAAATCATGAGACGAATCTAAATATAATAATAAAAATTTAATAAAAGGCTCACAGAAAAAGTTTTTGAGTAACAACAAATTAATTAAAAAAATTAATCGTAAATTGGAAACCCGGAGAGCAATAAATTATCTAAGCTAGATTAAAGGAACCCACCCGAACAATAGATGAGGACAATAAATCAAGTTATTTTCATCAGGGTAGTTGTCAGGTGGGTTCGGGTAATGTTTAGCTAATTTGTGATAAACGCCCATTAATCTTTAGAAAAATGTTTACCAAATATTAGATAATTGTTCTCTCAACAGACTATAAAAAGGGAGATCAGAATTGAACGAACAGCAAGTGGTCGAAGAGAAATTTTACTAAAATGAAAGAGGGGCAGATATCAAAGAAACAAGTATTAAATTCAGTAAAATGAAAGGAAACTAATCAATAAAATATCTTGGATAGGAACGTGCAAATTAGTGGACAAGTTGATATTATAAGAATTTCTGAAAATTTGGGAACTTATTTTAATTTTTTTTGCAATTGATTCATCGGTTGCTAAGGGCAACTTATAATTTGAGCTAGTTTTGATTCAATATTTACGAGGCCTTGATTTTTGAATGAGTGTCATTTAAATATATATAAAAATTTTTTATGAAAAATTTCCTAATAGGTAGATTCTTTTTGTAAAAGGAAATTTGAGTACAATAGCTTATCAAAGTTAATCTAAAAAATAATTGGAATTTTCCAGTGTAATGTCTCAAAAATATTATTACAATCTATATAGGATAATGTGATTTTTAGTAAATATAAAGTTTCTACTTGCTCTTTTTATTATCTACAAGGAATATGTGAATACAATGTTATTATTAAGCACAATTATTCCTTCTAGTTAATCTTGGAGAGCCCTAAAAGTAAAATAACAAAATAAATAATCCACTATATTATCAAATTAAAACTAACATAAATGAAACATTAAACAAAGACAAATTACAAAAGTTACTAGTAAAATCATAAAATATTAATTTTTAATCAACCCATTTTAGCATTTCTTTAATTTGATATTCAACACTTTCAAAACTGGTTCCCCCAAGCACAGAGTATTGCTCAACACTATTCTCATAATTCCACATTTTCAGAACGTCATCCTCAAATAAATGACTAAAATAAAAGTTTATAAAATTTTGCATGATGCAAAACATGGCAGCACAACAAATTTTAAGCCAAATTAAGTTTTGATAATCCAATAATCTTTTATTTAAATTTTTCTATCATATATATTCAACAAAATTTTATTTATTTTTAAGCTTTTAAATTATTCATTCAAATTATCTTAGAAAAAAATGCATAATTATAAATATGTATAACATAAGTACAACATCAGTCAAGGGTGTACAAATCAAACGCCCACTATGAATATGAACGTAATGATAATTTATTTGAACCAATCAAAATTGATTATGAATGTAAATTGCTCTCTATTTGTCATCTAATCACCAATAAGCGCTGATTTCCAAGGAATTTCGAATTATGGCAAAGTTTAACGGTTTATTTTTATATTGAATTTACTTCCTCATTTTTTATTTGATTAAAATTTCATCGATTTAATTTGAGAAATATTTTGTCAATAAAAATAAAATGAAATAGAATAGAATATTTATTCACTTTATGAAAATTATATGAAACTTATAAAAATTTTACTTATTTTAATAAAATAAAATTGCAAAAATTTTAATTTATATTTTATATAAATTAACAAAAATTTCGTTTCAAGTTTTAAATAGGAATTATAGATTCATTTTCTTACCATATAATAAAAATGTACTTTAAAATATATTTTTCAACAAATAACTTTGAATGTTTCCTATAGTTCAGGGGTCTCCAAACATTTCATTCTGAGGGTCGGATTAACTATCAAACAGCAGTTCATGGACCGAAGTCCAAATAAAAAAGAATCAAAAGATGGATAACATTTTTAACTAATATTATTTTTTTCAGCTATTATTTAATAACACAATGACACACAACACACGCACACCTGTATTAGTGGGAAATTCCCACTGGGAATGGTGAAATTGTTTCCTGAATGCTAAAATAGCAGAAATTTCTTTGTTTAGATTTGATGTCCCTAACATCAACAGTGTGACCTTAGATTATCATCGGATAAGTTGGTTTTCAAATGGTTCTTCACGTATTTCATTTTTGAAAATCTTTGTTCACATAGGTATGTTCCAAAGATTGAAAGGTACCTTGATGCAAAATTTTTAATACCAGGAAAGTCAACTTGCGGAGAAACTGGAAAAACATCACCAGTACCATTTTGAATTTGTCCCTAAGGAGGTCTTTTGCTTGCAACTCAATGACTTCCAGCTGAAATTCGTTTGGACAACTTTTCTCGCATCTTCTTCAAATGGGTTTTGAAACAGTTTCACTTCTTCTGCTTGTGAATCCATCCAAGTAGAAAAATCTCACCTGAAACTGTAGCTGGAGGTCTATGATGATCTAACATGAAAATAACGCGGAGAACTAGATGGTTGTTTCAGCCATGATTACTTTGCGCTGCTGAAGGTTCGTCTATGATGATCTAACATGAAAATAACGCGGAGAACTAGATGGTTGTTTCAGCCATGAATACTTTGCGCTGCTGAAGGTTCGTCAAATTTTTGGGTTGTATTTGTTCCAAAAACAAGCCAAGTTTGGATCTGAAGGTCTTTAAGTAGGTGTATAGATCAGAAATTAGATTTTTCTCACCTTGTAATTTTAGGTTAAAAAAAGTTAAATGACTAGTTATGTCTGCAGAAAAGGCCAATTTCCATAACCACTCTTTATCAGACAGTAATAGTTTAACCTTGCCTTTACTTTCCAGGAAGTCACTTATTTACTTTCTTAACTTAAATACCCTGCTCAGAACTTTCTCACAACTTAGCCATCTTAAGGAGGTGTAATATGTTAATTTTGCAATTCTGTGGTTTTATCTTTCAACAAGTCTCTAAACTGTATATGGTTGAGCTCATGTGATCTTATTAGATTCACCATCTTCATCACAGGATTCAATACACCGCCAATATCTATATATTTAGCACACAAAGTTTGCAGGCGAATAATACAGTGCGGGAACATCGGGTGTTTTTTTCAATACAGATCTGCTTCACTTGTTCAACCAACATTTTCTTTATTCCACTCATGTTCTTTCCTCCATCAACAGTCAAGCAACTTAGGTTAGTCCAGTCAAGGTTAAAATCAGAAAATTATTTTTTCAACTCATTGAATATATCCTAGGAAAATTTCCATAACTTTTTCGTAGATACATAGCTTTCAGCGGGCCGGATGAGAAGCCCTCGTGGACCGTAGTTTGGAGACCCCTGCTATAGTGTAACACGATTAATTTTTATTTGAATATAGCATATCAAAATTTGCAATATAAAATATAAATTTCTACCAAATTGATCCCAATTGCCCTAATGTTAGGCTAGAAATAGAACAGCCGAGTTTCTCAGACAATGCTACACATTTACCGGAAATTCCATGAGCATCTCTAAACGGAACCTATAAATAAGAAATTATTAAAATTTATCAATAAAATTGTCTCACTCCTTTGCGAACTAAGTAATACGCAATATCGGTTGCCAACATATCCGGACTAAGAGCATCATAACATTTAGTTTTGCTTACCTATATAATAATAATAATAATAATAATAATAATAATAGTAATAATAATAATAATAATAATAATAATAATAATAATAATAATAATAATAAAAATAATAATAAAAATAATAATAAAAATAATAATAAAAATAATAATTGAAAAACGCCAACTATGTATACTATATAACATTTCACTATATATATCGACCGTTTATCAGTCTTCTTCAGGCTAAAAATTACATTAACATTATTTATAGTATACACTATAAATTTGCATTATTAGAAGGCGATTTTTTCGAAAACAGGGCATTTTTTTACTCTTTCTAAAAATCGTCATAACTATTGTAATAATTGTTTTAAAATAAAAAGTTTTTTGCATTGTGAGTAAAATAAACCAATAAATATGAATTACATATTAGGCAGTTGTAACCGTAAACATTCAGGAAATGATTTTTTAAAAAATAAAAGTTGATTTTTTAAAAACCTAAAAAATTACCACTCCTTTTAAAAACAAGTTTTTATAAAACAATAAAAATTAAATTAAAAAGAAAAAAAAATATAAAAGAAAAATAAATTTATATTTTTTTAAAATTCCTATAACATCTTCTAATTCATAGTAAATGTTATTCAAGTTATTACAATACTCTTAATAGAAATGCAGGTACAAACAATCTTTCCGAACTAGAAGATTTTATGATATATTTATCTAGGATAATTGTTATTTTATCTTTATAACAATAATTTTACAAGTTAAAAAACATTTTCTGTTAAATTGTATTTTTATCTCTCGCGACCCCAGAATTTTGCTACGCGACCCCAAATGGGGTCGCGACCCATGGTTTAAGAAACCCTGATATACACAATTCACATCCAATTATTTATAGACATTCAAAATACTTATAGACTGAACATTTTGAAAATTAATTATATGATTTAAAGATTTTATAAACATTTCCTCACAAGTATTCGTTCTCAATAATTACTCATATTTTTTGCAAAGATCTTTAATCAGGCATCTATTTTCTTACTCATAATAATAATAATAATAATAATAATAATAATAATAATAATAATAATAATAATAATAATAATAATAATAATAATAATAATAATAATAATAATAATAATAATAATAATAATAATAATAATAATAATAATAATAATAATAATAATAATAATAATAATAATAATAACAATTTACTTCAAGAGTTGCTAATACTCCTGTTGCAATTTTAATCAATGATGTCATGGTATCACAAATATCAAATAAACTCTCTTTATCCTCTTGAAAGTCCTTGTTATACGTACTTGGTGTTCCTTTCAGTGTAATTGCGAAACCGATCATCTTGATCATGATAAGTAAATATTTTTCAGAATAAATAACTAAGATTACCTGACCAGCTATTCGTCCGCATTTTCCACGAATTAGCTCCAAACTGTCTGGATTCTTTTTTTGGGGCATTAGACTACTTCCGGTACTGAATTCAATACATATATATAAAAAGAAAATTTCAAAAAGCAACTACTTTAATCAAAATATATACCAAATGTCACCAAAAAATATATTTTTACCCACCTTCAAAGAACAAAGAAACAGCATATTTGGCTATTAAGAATTTTTATATATTCAATAACATATTTGCTGATAAAATAGTTATATTTTTTAGGTTTCAAGTAATTTTTAAAGAGAACTATAAAATTGCTGTTTTACTAACACTATTGTTATTTTTTCTTAAAAATTCAAGTATCCTGAGCTTTTCTTTTGTATTGTGTGAATTTCTATTTATGGCTGAAAAAATACAAAAAACCACAATATTAATAAATTTATGAATAAATGATTTTGGCAACGATTTACTTAAAAGAAAACGCCATACAAACACGTCGTACAATATATTTCGAAAGTTTAACTATCATCTTCAGGCACAAAAACCAACTAAAATATTATGAATTAATTTTTATAATTTAAACAAATTATTTTTTTTAATTAAATATTTTAATAAATAATTATTTGAATATTTTTACACTAATCTTTAAATATTTTTTATAAATATAAATTTTAAAAAAGCAAATTTATCGAATGTATCTTTTAAAATTTAAATTCGATTAACCGTAAAAAAATAAACTAAATCATGGTGTAAACTATAATTAAACTATTAGTAGAAACTATTATTATTATTAAATCTAAAATTTCTATTCCATTTACCAACCAAAATACGATTGGTAGAATATAAACAAGAGCCTAATATGATATATTATATTTTCTTAATTTAACAGATTTTTTATTATTTTTATAATTTTCAAAATTTTGTAAAAAAAATGACATTATCACCTGTATGCATCGGATATACGAACGAAAGAAAATTCTTTGGTGCTATAAATAATTAAATCTTCCGCCAATCTGCTGAGATTTATTGCGCAAATTGTCGCACAAGATTGCAGCTCAACTATGGAAAAGAAAATTAAAGTAAATATAAAACTATGATTAAAAATTTAAACTGTTTTTAACTGAACTGAAAATAATAATTCCTAAATTTATTGAAGCTTTAACAATTTATAAATCAAAAATATTATTCCTAGACTTGAAAAATTCCTAAAATTTATAACAAATGCAAATGATGAACCTGTACAAAATCGGTAAGGTTACAACCAGATGGTTCGTGGACCGAAAAATTTTGGGGGAGCGAAAGACACTTCTTTGATTTTATGTATTTTATAATATTTAGCGGCTTCTTGAAAGTCTCAAAGGCTTTGTAAATTTGTTAAAACTGTTTAGAAGTCATAATTATTTTGAAAGGAAGATAATTTTCATAATTTATAGCATCCGTGAGACTACCTAGAACCGACTTTATATTCAGCAGTACAACACATTTCTATCCAAACTGTACTATATTTTCTCATTGTATAAAAAGGTTACCCCATCAGTTCATTATCGTCTTTCTGCATACGCCGTCCAAAAATGATCAGATGCTTTTGTCAGGTTACTGTTCTGTGCTTGCTCTGACTCCACTGCTATCACCATTAAGTCGAAGAGTCATTGATGCCCCATTAAACTTCTCAGTCTAGTTTATACTAACTTGAGAAAATAAAATGAGTGGTCGCATGAAGCAGAAGTTACTGGAAGAGTTAAAACGAGACGATAGAGAATACTCAAGTTAGTAAAAACATCTGAAAGTTCATTCTGTACAATGTGTAAATAAACCAATGTATAACACAATTTTTTGAAGCCAGCCCTTTAAGCACGTCACTATTTGGTATAATACTTAACGATTTCCCTGGATTTTATCCTATATTTATTTTATATTTATTTTTTTTCAAACTATAAATCAATATTTTTTATTTATTTAATACGAGTCTTAGATACAAATATTTTCAAATTGAAATGCTGAATTTTCAATGCTGCTATTTTTTCAAGTGTTCGCGAAAAAGGCGTGTCTAAAATTTGTGTTAAATTAAAAAATTATCGATCTAAATTTTGAATGTAAGAAAAATAAAATGATAAATTTTCTTTTTATATTTAAAGAGGTAAAAACTTCTTGGAAAATGTTAATTTATGCTAAAAATTAATCCAAAAACAAAGATCTATTTTCCACAATCATGATAAATTTCCCGAATTGTCGTGCCACATCATAAAATAATATTTACATCTATATTTACTCTTTTGGAAATCAAGAAAAGTATATGCATTTATTATATTAGTTCCATAATAAAGAAATAAAAAAATTTTCTTTCAATTAATTAACAAATTTATAGAAAGCTGGGTTAGATAAAATGCCGAAAATTTTATTAGAATCACGAAAAATCTGGGTAAAAATTTTCTTTATTTAAAATTGTACATATATTTCTAGTAGTCAACTTGAGTACGCTGCCTCATAGATTCCATGAGAAAGTACTGGAAAAATTAGAAAATTTCTGGGAAGGGAGCAACTACTAATATTGAAACATATTTTGCCTATTCTGATTTAATATCAGTTTTAAAAATTTTTATCTTCTTTGACCCTATAATAAAACCTAAGCGAAAAGATTTCTTATCAAACCCTTAAATCATTCAATTTAGTACTCAATACTGTGAACCTGTCGTTTATATTTTCTGCAGTAGAATAAAGTTGAAACTTCAAGAAATAACTAACAAAATTCAAAAAAATATTATACCTACCTATATAATCTCGAGAACTGACTCCGTCCAAACTATTCATGCTGACATCGGTAAAATTCAGTTCTGAAACGTGAGAAATACGTCATTTATTTACACGACAATAGACAATGTTTATCACTATTTCAATAAACATTATCCGAATAAACAAAACTTTACTTCACCTTTAGCTAAAGATTTTCTGTCAATTTTAAACGGATTGCCTGCTAGGGCACCACTGAAAATGGTAAATAGGAATCATTGAAATATATCTATTGTATTATCTAACCTCCCTAAAGGGCAAATATCAATCCGTTTCATGAGATCATAAAAACGAGAATAATCTCGTTTCAAAGAACTTGCATAGCTAAATTATGTTAAAAAGGAAAACATTTCAAATATTAACTACCTCATTAACCAATGGCTCCATCGAATCGGTTGAGCTTGTTGAAGGTGCGTATATCCCGGCATCAAGATTTCCATTTCGCTAAATTTATTAGATAACTTTTTTTGTTTTTCTCAAAAAACATCAATATCTTTACTTATTCATGGTCAATTTTTTTTAATAACTATGTTACTGTAAAATAAAATTGATGCTATAAATAATTTGTTTACAGTATAAATCAACGGTTTCCAAACTTTTCCAGACCAGCACACCACTTTAAGCATTTATGTTCTAATCCGACCCCTCTTTATTATATTTTAAAGTAAGTATAATCAAATTTTTTTTAGTAAAATTGCTTAACTATCAAATATATTGGTTTTTATAAATAATATAAAAAATAAATGCCAAAATTCATTGAGAAAATTTTGTTTAAATTATTTATTGATCATTAGTAATGAATTATTTATAACATAATCCAACTAAAATATACTAAAACAATGCCATTATATAAAAAATCATATGTCATCAAATTTTATCATGAAAAAATGCATTTATTTACATTTTTATTTGATTCATTATAGCCTACAATTTATAGGTGATGTAAAATATTTTAAAAATTTGATTAACATGTTAATATAAAAATAACATAAAATATATTGAAACAATATTTTAAAATATTTACGATCGAATAAATCGAAACCATTGTAATAGCAAGGCAAATGTTTATTATTATGTGTAGTATTCAGGGACGTAGCTAGGGGGCATTTGTCCCCTCCCCTAATAAAAATATTTGACACATTTACTTGTATATTTTATTCGTGTAAAATATTTTTTCTATTTTTCCGTGTGAACTTTTAATATTGCTCAATTTTGCACCCCCACCAAGCTGAAATCCTGGTTACGTCACTGGTAGTATTTATATACTACCTCCGTTCCACAATAGTTGTCACAATTGGATATTTTTGGTCCGATAATTGAAAATGTATGCTATTTGACTAATTTTGTTAAAGATTTGCTAAATTTGTACTGTTTTAATTATTTTCTAAAAGTGCAAATTTAAGAAAAAAAATTAGTAGTATTTAGTTAAAAAATTAAAGAAATAAAGTACTAGTAGTATTACTCACAACACAATACTAGTAGTATTAGAGTGCGAATGTGCCTTGTTTAAAATTTGATCACCTATTTTTAAGTGCCCAAGCTTATTAGAAAGTCTTGAGTAACCCTTTTCAACAAGCTATTACTTTTGAAAATTGGTCTAACACAAGCGAAGTGTTGTCAGTCATGGAAAGGATGATGGTGTGATTCGGGAATATCGATTTCCAGTCGCGAATCGTAATCCCATCCATTCCAGGAGCAGATGGATCAAAATTCTCCATGATGTGTTGTATGTCATCTATAAGTGCTAGGGCATCTGAGTCATGATCTTGATGGTTCGGAAAGTCCATTGTCTCCATGTTTAAAGTCGGAGTTTCAAAGTTGACGAATACAGATAGAAAGTTACACATTGGATGTTTGTTTTTTATTATATTGGCTTGTTTGATTTTGAGAAATTCATCCTTTGGTTTGATTTTGAATTTGTAACGTTTTACTATCAGTAGTTCATTATCTTTTTAATGTTGCAAATGTACTACATCAGTATTTTGTCTTTGTTTTTAAAGTAATATCTTTTTGGATTTATATTCCCATTAATTTTTTCAATTTCGTCAAGAGTATAATTGAATAAAGTTGCGCCATTGTCCATTTGAAATATTAGATCAGCTATGAAGTTAGCATATTTGCGAGGATTATCGTTGGGAAGCTTTGAGCAGATATGGTTTTTTGATTACTTTTTTTCAGGTCAGTTGTCATCTGGCAGATATTTGGTTGTGATAAGGTTGTCCCTAAGATCAAACTTCTGATGAAGTGGCACACGAAAGAAGAAGATTAATTATTTGAACATCTAGGGTATTCAATTCTTTGAACTAAGATATTGATGTGTTTGACGATACTTTGAATACTCAATATGGTGTTTAGGAAGTCTGGTGCCAGATTGGCATATTTAAAACAGCTATCATCACATAGAGGATCAATGATGGTAGCGAAAATTTAGCATAATAACTATATACGGGTGTTTTCATGAGGTCTGCATGCAATGATCGGATAATATTTAAATTTTTGTGTCACGAATCTATTTCGTTCTTATACTTTTTAAGTGGATATATCGAATCTGGAAATTACAACCAGTGTAATATTTTGTGTCTATTTTGCGAGAGGTAGAAGCGAAACCATGGACAGTGGACAGTCGTAGAGTGCCTTGCGAAGGAGAAAGCCAATACAGAATATCTGTGTGGGGATCAAGCATTACCGTAAATTGTTTGATGAAAAATTTTGTTGGAAAAAATTGGACTTCTTGGAAGCGTTGGGATCCGTAAAGAAGGAGTGCATTTCGGTGGATGTGCTGTCTCGTCATTGTGAAATAAAATCAAGTGGAAATTGAAGATGATGATTTTTCAGCATTATTCGATGGGAACAAATGGACAGTGTCCTGTAAGTGGAGAGACAAATCTGCACTACTGAAAAACCATGTGACGGAATATGCAGTGAAACCAGAAATACAACATGAGTACGAGCAGGAGGTTGAGCTATGGATTAAGGACAACTGGCTGATTCCGGCGAATTGGTATTTTGGTCTTGTTAGCAACAGTGCAAGAAAAAAAGGGAAAGTTCGGCCGGTTCTTAACTTCAAAGAGCCTAATAATTACGTTAGGAGTCACATCGGTGACAGTAAAAGTATGTGGCGAAAGTTTGAAATAATGGCGACAAATGGGATTCAATCGAACCATCACCGATTAAATGGAAACATGGGACATTTGAGGTTACGGAAAACTGGGAGAGATTGGCGATTGAGTCAACACATTTTTAACCATATGGGAATGCGGGCCAAACAGATGTGCAATCTCGAGGAAAATAGACCGAGATGACGCCCAAAACATTGTGAGAAATCTGGAGGAAGTATTTCGAGAAAGAGGCCCAGTGTTAGAGTGACTTGTGCACAATGGAACAAGTTTTCAATCTAATTCTCTCAGAGAGTTATGTTGTAAATAGAATATTAAACCAACCTACCGATGCGCTCACCGTCCAGCTGGAAACGGGATTGTAGAAAAAAGCGTCATGCATCCAAGAGTCATACAGATCTTCAAGATATCGTCTTCTCGTACAACGCCACACCTAGAGATGGTACCAATAGGACAAAAGAGTTGTTCAAGTATCACTGGTTATTTTATCGATTAAAAGAAGCTGAACGTTCAGCAACATGTGAATATTAAACTGATCAAAGGGTTGTGGTAAAGCTGTCTGTGTGTGCATTGACTTTTAATTTTGAAAATAATTAGATTTAAATTAGATTTCTTGAATTGGTTAACTTTGTTTTTTATGTTCTAGAGTTTTCTAGAAGAATTTAAGGAACATTGGCATTTTCGAAATTTGAATTGATTTTTTGGAACTTTTAATTATTGTAATTATTATTTTTGTTTGTTCGTATCAAAGAAAGGAAATAAATTAGTAAATTTTTGAAGGTTTTTTATATATTAAGAATTTGAAAAGAAACTGTGTTGTTTTTGTGGAAAAATTTAACTTACCTAATTTAAAAACCTGATTTTGTTATGTCTGTCGATGTTCCAATTAAGATATATTTTGAATCAGAAGACCATGTAGGGACACCATAATAACAGCAAAAATGTATTCAAAATAAATTCAACAGGTTAATTTGATTAGTTTAACTTTGTATTCAATTGTTTTTAATAGAATCGAGTTGAGAAATAATGATGTTAGAAATGTTTTTAAGAAAAAACAATAATTTGATGTCTGAATAAATTCCAAGAGTTTGGATTTTGAAATGAGTTGGTTTAGTTTCAGGCTGACTTGAATAAGTGGAAACAAGCATTAGCCAAAGCATTGAGAAATCATTGACGAATGGTTGAAGAGCTTCATTGGTTGTTTGTAGATATTTGAATTAAAAAATATGGCGATCATTTAAAATGCCAATATTCAAACAAAAATTAAATACATGTTATTTTTCATAACGCATTTGTTATTTAATTTAAACTTAATAAAGTTCATTAAAAATTGGATGTTGCAGGCACTACAACAATGTTAAACTGAAAACTTTAAATGGCGAATTGTATAGTGAAAATTAATCGTAACAGAAAATAATATGGATGTTCAATTATATGATATTCCATTTGTTGATAGATTCGGAACAAGTAACCCATTGCAAAAATGTCTATATTCGTGAAATTAAAATGAGAAGTTTGATAGTACCTTACAATTTAAAAAATTCCCCAATGCTCAACCGAGAAAATGGTACTAAAATCTCGGAACCAACAGAAGAAAAGCAATAATGACGTTGTAGCGCCATATCGTTCATCGAAAGATACAAATTCCGTCAAATATGGATTTACAGTTACGTGAACAAGACGTTATAGCAGATGATACTATTGCTCTTGATGCTGTGTTAAGATGTGACTCAATGATGATGACTGGAAAAAATTTGGCAGATTATTTGATAAAAATCCTAAGAGAATCAGATTACAGTTTTACAACTACAGCTATAAGAAATTATGCAGAAATGACTAGAATTAACAATAATACTTTATCAAATGTTATATATTTTTCGAAATGGTTGTGAACCTGATAATGATCAACCTTATAAGCCATCGTAATATTGAAAATAAATTTTACTATGAAATATCGTGGGTAAATTCGCCAACGGATTTCTATGATAGTATTATACAAAGGAAAGATTGGATGTGTTTATCTAAATTAAATTCTTTAAAAATTATCATTCCAAATGTTATAGTAAGAAAGACTGTGTTGATCAGTTCATAGTAAAAACAGATGGCAAATCTCTTTGGCAGAAATGTACGTTGATTGAGGATAAAATATACTGGTTACTGCCAAGCTCAAGCAAAACCTATCAAATTGGCACTTGTTGAACATATTAAGTTGATTATTATGCAACCAATAATCATCACCAAATCCTGGAACCCAAACATTTTGTGAATAGCAATAGAAATTTTCTGGGTCTCTGAAATTATGTGAATGTTTTATTGAAAACTTGAGAATTTCAAATTTATCCAAAGAAGTGCATCTTAATATATACTATTAGAACTAATCAATATCTTTCTTTCTAAAAATATGTGTGCAAAAAACATAGGATATCATGAATGATGCTATCGTTCAAGTTGTATGAAAATATTCTTTTTGGTTCTATACCTGTTACAATGGATTGATATTGAAAGAACTTTTTCTAGTTTTCACCTCTTAAAAAATCACTTGAAAAAGACTGTGCCATAAAACTTCTGATTTATATTCAAAAACAAATGGATTAATAGTAAATATTTATTGTAAATGTTGGTATTTATGCCCATTTTTTCCAATAACTTTTATAGTGCTTTTGTACTAATTTTCAACTTTTATTTTAGAAGTAAATAAAGCTTCCTACAAATATTTCACTTTCCACTTATTTATTCTAAACACGATTCAGAATCAAATTTTTCCGTGAAATATTGCCTGCAAAGTCTTTCCTACCCTAAATATAGTCAATGAAAAACTTATATATCTGAATGTCTTTTCTACATTAAAAATACAGGAATTTTTTCATCGTTTTTTCTAAATTTTAATTGCTTCTAATTTGCACGTGTAATATATTGCTTTATTGGAATACATTTAATCAACTAATTCAGTCTATTATCATAAAAATCGGTGTAGAATTTAAAATATTTTTGATTCTAAAATTTCGCTTAATATTTGAATAAACACATTACATTATTAATTTTAAATTAAAAACGTAATATTATATTTACGCTCTGTAAAAAATATAGACATAATAAATTATTTAAGAAATAATTTAACGGTTTACGACAAATTCATGAATGAAATTTTTAGATAAAAAAGAAAACTCAATGAACAAAGTCAAAAATAAAATTCAAATTTTAACTGGCAAAAAACATGAAAAATCTCGTCTGTCAAACACCAACGTTCTGCTTATTCAACAACATTAAAATATAATTTAATTTATAAAGTTAGCCACGTAAAATATTACGTTATCATAATTTATTATTATTATTATTTTATAAGGAATTTTTTTGTTTTTCACCTCCGATTTCTTTATAAGTGACATAAAAGAAATCACTTGAAAAAGGCTGTGCCGAAAATTCTTGAATACCTTAAAAAAATCTGATTCAGTCAAATTTTGTAGAAAATATTATTATTTTTAATAATAATTTATTACTAGTTTATTTTTATTAATAATAATAATAATAATAATAATAATAATAATAATAATAATAATAATAATAGTATTATAAACGAGTTGTTTCTTGCAAGCAGAATAAATTAAACAAGATAACCCTGCTGCAAAATTTCTACTTAATAAATATTTGGCAGGAGTTTATCGTACCATATAACAACAGTGAATCTTAAACTTCTAACTTACGAACCAAGCGGTAAAAAATCTGAAATATGAGAACCACCAACTAAAATTTCGCCTTTTTTAATGGAATAACAATAACACAAATATTTATATTATTCACATAAAATTGAAAGATAAATTTAATCATGCCAAAGTGCAATATTTTATAATATATAATTCTTTAACTTTTATAAAAATTTATAATACAGTTCAACAAATTTTATAAAATAATATTTTTTAAAAATTTATGAATTATTAATGTAATTAATTATTTATAGGAATGATATTTCAATTCTGATGTCTAATTATTGATACCAGATGCAACGTTTGATATTTGAACTCGAAGTTCTGTTTCAACTATCAATACTTTTAAAAACTAATTTTAACATATTTTATATGAAATTTCTTTACATGAATCATTATTTTTCAAAATTTTAAAATATGAAAATAATTAAAACTTTTTTTTAATTTAACTTATATTTGAATTTCTCCATGGATTACAATCTAAGTACATAAAATTCACTTGTTTAATAATAATGATATTAATATTATAATTATTTAAATAAAAAATTTTCTATTATAAAATAATCCTAATCAACTATTTTTTTGCATTTTATAAATACTTTTATTATTATTATTAAAAAAAAACACCAATCCAAAATAAATATTCAGCTACAATATATTTTGACAGAATTTCTGTCTTTGTCAGGTAGTCTTGAACTTTAAAATATTTAGAATAAACCATTTTTATGTAAACAAATTTCTGCTTTCAAATTCTCAATTTATTTTATCAAAAATTAAAAATCTTGTTTTTATAAATCACAAATTCTACAAAATTAAAAAAAAATTAATTTTCTTAAATGCTACAAAACCGAGACTTTAACAAAATTTAAATATAACCTTCAACGAAGGCAGAAATTCTGTCGAAATATATTGTGGCTGAATATATATTTTGGATTGGTGTTTTTCTTTAATTTAAATCAGAGCCAATTTTGTGTGATTATTATTATTATTATTATTATTATTATTATTATTACTATAATAATTATTATTATTATTAATTGTAATATTTATAATCGCAATAAATTATTTTAGTAATTAAAAGGTAAATTTACCTATTTGCACGAGTCGCAATTACTTTTATACATAATTTAATATCTTCTAGAAACTTTAGAACCCATTGACGACACCATAACCTTGTATCTGTAGCAACTTGGTCATTCCGACTTCTTCCGGTATGAAGCTTTCCACCAGTTGGGCCAATAAGTTCCTAAAATTAATTAATAACAATAGTTATCATATTCGTTTCATTGAAAACAGTAGTTTTCAACTGTTTTCGATCTGTGACAATTTCATAATAAAAACTTTCCATGTCCCACACTTTTCACCGATACTTTTCTCTCATGACACTCTGTTTCTAAAGGAGTACAAAAATATCACTCTGCACCACATTACTTAATATTGATGTAAGAAGTTATAAAATGTGACTGAATTTAGATAGACAGTATTAGCATATTATTAAACCTTATTTGCCTATTTTCATTAACTTCTTCATTTGTATAAAATACTATACAGTTGTAGTATACAATCACATTTATAATCAAGTTATTTAACATAAAGCTTTAAAATGTTAATACACAGGTAAACCAGTAAAACCGTTGTTCAAAATTGTTAGTTATCCACATTTCTCCCTCCTCCTCGCTTCCGTGATGATATATCATGTGTATGATCAATCATTAATAAGATTTAATATATTTATGTTCTTTATACATAATTTATTTATAAATTTATTTATAAACGTTTTGAGAAACATCAATTTAAATCAGGGGTGTTTTTGCAGCATCTGGACCATATAGTAAATTTTTTAAAGGAAGGCGGCCATATAAAAAAGTCAACTACATTTAGTTTAATTATGAAAATGAAAAATACATTGTATATGCAATATATATATATATATATATATATATATATATATATATATATATAATATTTTACTCATGGTATGCAATGTGATGAGAAACTTTTGAACGAACCCGAACTTAACGTGATTTTTGAAATTAGAGCTTTTTAATATGTCTGCAATATTCGGTGGTATGAATCGTGAAACATAACATCAACATTGAAATGATTTATATTTGTTATACCATGCGCGACGGCAAAATATGGTGTGCCGTGCCCCAGGTTAAACACCATTGATATAAATCATCTAATAAATACTTTTTGTGATAATAATAATAATAATAATAATAATAATAATAATAATGATAATAATAATAATAGTAATAATAATAATAATAATGATAATAATGATAATAACAATAATAATAATCATAGTAAATATATAGTTACATAAAAATATCCTCAATCTTCATACAGTTCAATCCTTTCTGTATTTGCAAAAAAATAGCAAGCATTTTATTTAGGAAATAACTTACCGAGTTCAAAAATACATGAATTAGATTAAAATTTTTTTTAAATGAAAATAAATTAATAGTTAATTAAAAATAAAATTATTTTGAGTTATCAATATCTGCTAATGCCTTACTTTCAAACGTCGTTCGTTGGCTGTGTGGATATCTTCATCCTGTTCATTGAGAATGAACTTATCGTTTTCCCATTCTTCTTTTATCTAAATTATTAAATTTAGATCAATTTCATTTCAAATTATTAAATCACTTACTTGATCGAGACCGGCGATCATTTTATTTTTCTCTTCAACAGTCAATAGATTCACTTTATAAATTGCATTTGCGTAAGCCTTGCTACCCTGTAACATATCAATTTATATATTACCAAAAATTTCAATCTCTAAAATTCACATCAATATCTTCTCTCCATAATCTCTTGTCGAACTTAATCGAAGCATTAAATGCCTCCATTATCGGATCTACCTTTCCAGAAAATCGGCCACCCCACAAAGAATGCTTATAATTAAAAAAGAATATCAATATTTAATTGTATTAAATTATATTACTAAATTACCTCAGTCATTAAATTATTTAGAGAAAAAAGAAATCAAAATTTGCCATTTTGATGAATCTTATAAACTGTTATTTAAAACAACATTGAATTCAAGGTCAACAAAATATTCAATTTCTCGTATATAATAAATTTTTAATTTCGCAATTGAATTTTATCAAATTGATTGTTATTAAATTTCTAAATTTGAAAAAAGTGATTAAAATCGTTTTTAAAGCCAAATTTAAATAGTGAGAAACGAGAATTGTTCTTATTGTGAAAACTATATGATAATAACAGTACTCGTTTCAAACAATGAATGCATGAAAGCTTTTTACAATTAAATCAAAGTTTGTAACCTGTTAACGGTTGCTATGAAACATTAATTGTTTCATTATCTGTAAAATCATCATTAAAATTTAATTTTCAAACTTTTCATCTTCCATAAACTTTTCAAGAAAATTTGGTAAGTCATTTTCTTTTGTTTATTGCGTATAAAGAAACAACTGACTTGAGTGAATAAATATTTGTAATGTAAATATTTCTCTTACCATGTCAATATTTGCTTGATTATACATAACGATGACTTTTGAAATTAATTTTTTTATTTTAGATTTTCCTTGAAAAAAAATGGATGAAAATTCCACAGATTTAACGGACATTGCTCCGCCGTTGGTGTCGAAAGGTAGATATTTAGTTTTATTAATTATTTAATATCAAAATTGATAATTTTTTATATTTGTAATTTTTGTTTTAACGTATTTGAAATTATTTTTGATAATTCAATAAAATTGCTATTTATGTTTAAATTTTTAATACACATTAATATATATATTAATTAAATACTTAAATATTATTATAGTTTTTACAATAATGATTTCGTAGAAAATTATTATTTGAAATTTTTTTGAAAATGCTTAATAGTTTTCAATAACTATAGTAAATAAAAAAGGTTTTATGATATTTTTAATAAATTCCACAGTGTGATTTATATTTATCATATTTATTCAAATTTCTTCATAATATAAACGTTTAAAAATTTATATATAAATAAATAATATACTTGTATATTTAGTGTGTATACATACTTTTAGTCTTTCCAATATATTTTATAGCATTTTGTATATATTTTAATACAATATACTTTTCCTTAACCAATGTTGCTCTTATCGGATATTGTTGAAATATCATCGTCGGTTTTCATGAAGTCGTTATAGAAAAATAATTTTTAAATAAAAAATAGATAAACTACTTATGCTTTTAAGATTTACAGAAAATGACATAATTGAGCCATTTAAAATTTTGATAAAGTTAAAGTTCTAGAAATAATATATTATCTCCATCTCAAAAAATTAGATTTATATATATAATTAAATTTATTTGCAAGTCAAAAACATTTTTGACTAATTAAATAATGAAATTAAAAATACAATATATTGTTTTAATTCATTCTTTCATTAGTAGAATAAAGAGACAGGTAACTTGTGATGAAAAGTGTTAAGCTATTGTCATTTCTAATTAAGATTAATGTTTAACATTTTCCTATTTAACACAATTTGTCTGCACAGCCCTTCTCAATAAATACTTTAAAACATTAGCGCTGAAAATTTGTGTCAAAAAGAAATAAATGTCAAAAGTGAACAAAAAAATAAACTACCTTACTGATAATACATTAAGCCGTGCTTAGTAAAATGAGCGGCCATAAAATCCCAATAACCCACTTCAAAAATATGACTATTTTCTTCTTTTTCTTCCACATTAATCTTTTGTATAATTTATCTGTACTACACAACTCCTTTTGATAAGTTTCGATGGTCAAATACGAAAAAAAATTTTCGATTTTTGTTTAATTTACATAAATTTTAAATATAAGAAATAATAAGAATATTAACTCGTTTCCTTTGACATTTAGACCCATTAAAGCTATAAATAATTTCTTTTCCCGTGGAATACTTCATTTCATCATTTACAAAATATCACTATTAAAAATAAAAAATTAAATTTTAAGCATAAAAAATTTCAGTCAAAGTTGCTTGTATTTTTATGAGAACATCCTTTTATACGGTTGATTGAATAAAACGGATTAATTATTTTATATTTAATCAATGCTTTAGAATTGTTTATATTGAATACATTTTTATATAATTTTTTGCATCATTCTTACTATAATCTCAAGAAACACTTTTTTATTGTTGCTGTATAATACTTTTACTGTAAAAGTATTATAGAGCAACAATACAAAAGTGCTTCTTCATATTATAGTAAGAATAATGCAAAGTCGGCAATTGAAATGTATCAAGAACAATACATCAGTAAAATCTTTTATCCTTTTCAACATTGATCCATTTTATTTTAACTTTATTTATCATCTTTTGTTTTCGGTTCATTGATCATAATTTTGTTTTATATTTAAAACGGATTTTCGTCACAGTTTTTTACAAGTGTTTATTTATATCGCTTTAAACAAACAAAAATAAAAGAAACAGATAATCTGTGTCAGAATTGGTGTATGTCACCGTAAAATTGATACGATATTTTAATAAGGTGCTCAAGTTGTTTTTGATTTTTTTGTGTTTTTATGCAAAAATTTAAACTTTCAATGTTTTCATTGAAAATTTTCATTATTTATTATTTTTACTCTTAATTTTATTTATATTTATGAAATTAAATTTTTTAAATTAAAATTCATTAAGATTGTAAACGCTTTGCACTGAATTTATGCACAATAATAATGTTCAGTTAACTGACAACTGACAGTAAAAAAATCGTCCAATTTTCTAATTTAATTTCAACTAATTAAATATAATATAATTGATGTCCATTTTCAAGTTACATTTTCAAAATTGATTTTTCAGTTATTGGACTTCGATTTATTAATGTGACCTTGAAATATAATATCGTTAATTGTTTATTTTATTTAGTTAGTTTTTTAATTTAATTTTTATAGTAATTTAATTTTTTAATTTTTTAATATTTATAATGAATTTTGATTAGCGTTTGATTTTGCTAAGAATTACTTGAGTATTAATTTTTTTTTTCAGAACCAAATTATTGATAATTAAATATTATATTAACACAATAAAATTAAATGACTTAAATTCAAAATTATTACTATTAAATTAATAATTAACATTATTAAAATTCAAGATCACAAAAAGAGATGAAAGGCCATATAATTCATTGAAATGAAGTTCGAATTTTCTATAACATGTTTTATTTATTTTGTGATTGGATAAAAATCGACTAATCGTTTTGCTTCAAATCTTGAAAAATAACAACTAACCAATGATAAATTAAGTTTATTAATTAAAGATGTAGAACTTTCAATTACTGTTAATTTTTTTATTTGCTAAAATTATCATTTATAAAATACATTGTATTTTCTACATAATTTGACTATGAATCAGATTTATTTAAGGTATTCACGAATTTTCGGCACAGCATTTTCAAGTGATTTCAATCATTACTTATTAATTTTAATTATTTTAAGACTACGAAACAGCTAATGATCGATTCGGTGATGGGCGTCAGCCATAATAATATAATAAGTACTTTTTTGTTTTTCACCTCTGATTTCTTTTTATTTTTATTTATAAAAGACATTGTATTTTCTAAAAAATTTACCTGTTTGGTAGTCTTAGAATAATTAAAATAAATAAGTAATGATTGAAATCACTTGAAAAAGGCTGTGCTGAAAATTCGTGAATACCATAAATAAATCTGATCGTAGTCAAATTTTGTAGAAAATACAATGTCTTTTATAAATAAAAATAAAAATAAATCAGAGGAGAAAAACAAAAAAAGTCATTATAATAAAATTATCATATTTTGATTTTTTTTATTTTTTAAATTTATCAACTGATTTTATGAGAATTCTTATTTTTTCTTTTACCGCATCATAAGTGAAATAAATATTCTAAAATATTGATTATTTTGATTATTTTGTTTTCTTTAAATTTTACGGTTAATCAAAATATAGACAAATAACATTAAATTCCACACTAATCTTAGGCAATTTCATTATCAACTACATAGTCAATCAGAAGTGAAGAGGATAAAAGATTTTTTTGAAATAAAGTTTTGTAAAAAATAGACTTATCAATATAATATTAATGATATTTTGTCGAACTTTTTGTGTTAAAATTTTTTTTAATTTAATCTTTTTATTGCTTATGCGTCTTTAATAGATATTAATGATTCCTAAATTCTTCTATAATTAAAAACAGTTTTTAAATAATATTTATATGCATTTGTTTTTAACCTTACTCACCATAAAATGTACAAACAACCTAATTTTTCTATAGATCTCAAAGTGAAAGGATTATTAATGAAAAAATAAGTTAACTTTTCTTTTAACATTTTCTTTTAATATATTGAGTGAATGGAGTTTTTCTAGGAACAATTACATCTTTATCATCTAAATTATCAAACAAACAAAACTACCTCACCAAACAATGAACACATTTATATTGCAAACAATATTGAATAAATAAAAATAACTATTAATATAATCTTAACATATACACAATATATATACTATATTATTATTATAATTATTATTATAATTATTATTATTATTATTATTATTATTATTATTATTATTATTATTATTATTATTATTATTATTATTATTATTATTATTATTATTATTATTATTATTATTATTATTATTATTATTATTATTATTATTATTATTATTATTATTATTATTATTATTATTATTATTATTATTATTATTATTATTATTATTATTATTATTATTATTATCAGACCAAATAGTTATCTTTTCTTCTCTATTATTGAAATTCATCAACCGTTAACAATTTTGGTAGAGTTAATTAAATATTTCACCTATTCATATAATTGGAATACATTAAAACAACTGCGGAAATAGTCAACCATGTGTCACTAAAGAATGAATGGATATGAAGTAAATCTTGAGCTAAAACTCCTTCATGCTCATTTTGAAATCTCAGTAGAATACAAATGAATTATTAAGCATTTTCAAACAAAAGTAACTTAGAAACTGCAATTGTTTCCTGATGTTGGATGATTTATATAAAAACACTAGCAAAGATGTGAATAGTATTTTGAAAAAATTAATTTTTCTTTTTTTTTCTAAGAACCAAATGAAAGCAATATGGCCCATGTTGATAACAAAACTAAGCCCATCCAGACCAATGTCAGAGCGCAAGTGGTTACAAAAGTTAGATGATTTTATTTATCTATTGTTATAATTTGCGTATAAATAATATTAATTGCATTTTTTTAAATAGAAAAATTCTTTTGTTTAAGTATCGTATTATTATTTCGATATTACCGAAAAGGAAAAAAAGTAATTATAATAATAAATAAACAACCTAACCGGATTAGATAATGCAAACTTCAACTAGTAGTTAGTAGTATATTGTACATTTTTCACTTTTACAGTTTCCATCTTTTCTTTTAATTTTTAAATTTCTTTTTTGAAAAATTCTTGAAGAGATTATTGTAATATAAATTATTTTACAGGTTTTTTATCAAATATATATGTTTTTCGAATAAATTTTTATTTTAACCTATCTAGTTTTTTTTGACTTAAGCAATGCTCAATCATGGGCGTCCGCAGAAATTTTTCCTGGGGCAACCTTTTTTTCTATAGATATATCTAAAAATAAAAGCCATATTTTTACAAATCATGCACAGTAAAAATCCAAAACATTTTGTAAACATTTATTTATGTCCAGGGTTTGAACAAAAACTGCAATGTTCTGTAATTTTGCCCTCACTTGTTAATAACTGTGTCTATGAATTTAGTCCGTAATAGACTGTAATAAATTTTATTTTGCAAACCCCTGATAAAAAATAAAACATACAATAGTAACAGTTGATTTAATTTAAAGTTAAATGTGAATTATTTTTAATGACGCGTCCATATTACGTAACCCAGAATATTTTAAACGACCGGCAGAAAAACTAGGTAAACTTAGAAATTCCAAGGGGGCAGCTGTCCCCTTTCCTCACATGCCTCCATTTGCGGGCGCTCATGTGCTCAATCCTAAGCAAGTATTTTCGACAAATGAGAAAGCACCTATTAACAGTAGATTAATTATTCCATAATTGAAACGCAAAGTTGATTTACAGTATGAATAACATGGTTCTCATATTATCCGGAATAAATATGTCTAAATAAATTGGTTATATACGTACGCTTAAATGATATAATTCTATATATAAATGTGTTCAGACTATTACAAAAAGTATACTAATTTCTTTCAACATCAAAGACCTTGTACTTAAATTGGAGTTGTTGAAAATAAATTACAATTATTTTTATTAATAGAGTGTACCAAAAAAGATTATCACAGGAGAAAGTAGAAAAGAACAACAAAAGCTATTAAAACAAAGAAAAGACGAAAGAAGACTATTAGTAGGAATAATGAAGTCGTAGATTTTTTATCTTTTAAAAATATATTTATAGGTCGATCCAAGGCACACCTTTATTTTCCAAACGGTAAAAATTATTTAAATTCTTTTTCTCACTTCATTCGTATTAGATTGCCGATGTCTCCGATTTGGACCTAACTCAAGTTGAGGATGCTTTATTAGGAGATGAAAAAGTAATTATATTTAATCAAAACTCTTTTAGAAAAAATAAAATTATTATCCCTAGTGGGGAGCTTTTGAAGAATTCTTTTCTCCAAATCGATCTAAAAAACTTATGTTTTACTATCAAGATGTGATGGTATGAACTAATGAGTTTATTTCAAACGTTTAGTTTTTATAGGTTGAAGACTACTCAAGAACCGACTCAACGAGCATTGGACCAGTCAGTGCTCATAAGAAGTTATTCATAGCAACTGGTTCATCAGAAGTAGATTTAATGAGTTTATTGAAATCTGAAATTTTGATGTATTTCTTTTAGCCTTTAAAAGGACTCTGTTTTCTATTTATTCGATCTACAGACAAAGCTTTGACATCAAACAATATAGCGGCAGATATAACTTTTCAAATGCTTGATGCGAGTGGAGGACGTCTCTTGGACGCACTTGAAAGACACATTTCCAAGATTATGTTTCCAGTTTTACAAAACTTGGAAGTAAAATAAATTTCAATTTATTTAATTTGACCATTTAAACAAGATAATTTTAATCTTTTAAAGTACGTAAAAAGTAAATTTTAAGTTTGTATGCAGTATTGTATATACTGTATATAACTTGAAAAACCAGAAATTATATATAAATTATATATATATATATATATATATATATATATATATTAATATACAACAAAATAAATTTGAATACGTTGACAATCACAGGGATTACTCGTGATTGGAACTTGTCTTCTCAATGAGACTACGAGAGACATCCGAAACCGGAGTTACTATATTTTTAAAGTGAATAAAAAAAGACAAATATCATTGACTTAAAACTTTAAACAATGTAAATATTTATATTTAATATTTATAGGAATGGGGATCCATGTCAACTAAAGATGGACACAATTCAAAAATATCAGAATTTTTCGAAATTTTAGATAGATTTCTGAACGCTTTAATTACCGCTCAAAAGAACATGGATTCTCAAATGCAACTGGAAAACGATGACGACGAGGATTTGATGGCGAAAATCGAGATTCCAAGTTACAGGCTTGTTGCTGGTTTGCTTCCTTTTGTAAGCATACAACTCAATTTAACTTGATTCCAGTAAACAGTTCTGAAACAATGGAAAAATTGGAAAATCTTTTGCATCGCTGGATCAAACAAATTGAACAGGTTTTGTCAGAATCCGAACAGATTCGACGTGAAGCTGATGATGTGGGCCCATCAGCTGAATTGTCTTATTGGAAGTCTCGAATGTCAAGATTTAACAAGTAATATTTTTAATTTTAAGAAAATATGATTATTGGTAAATGTTAAAGTCTTTTAGAACAAATGAAAACAAAAAAAGTGACAGACGTCATAACTATTTTACACTTTGCAAAATCAAGATCCTTAAGAAAATGGCGAGAACTAGTAAGAAAATATAATAATAATAATAATAATAATAATAATAATAATAATAATAATAATAATAATAATAATAATAATAATAATAATAATAATAATAATAATAATAATAATTATAATAATTATATTAATAATAATAATAATAATAATAATAATAATAATAATAATAATAATAATAATAATAATAATAATAATAATAATAATAATAATAATAATAATAATAATAATAATAATAATAATATGTATTTATAAATATTTTAATGTCTATTAATGATGAAATTGGTCAGGATATTGCTTATAGGTAATTAAATTCTCTACATATATTACTTGAAAATTATTTTGTTTTAATAATAAAATTTTGAATAAAATATTCTGAATATTTGTGAGATTAAAATTAAAATTATATGAGAAATGTCAAAAGACTAAGTAAACATAGCAATTGTTTTCAAAAAGTTTTAAGCTATTTACTTATTTTTTGAAAATTTTCATCTATATTTTAAAATATATTAAAATTCCAATTCAACTTATAAATTTATTTATTATCAAATGTAAACAATAATTTCTAATTGAAGTTTTTTTAATTTAAAATCCTTTAAAATGAGAAATCTCCATTATAATACAAACTAGGAAATATTTTCTGAATGCTTATTTTTACCCTAACAATATCGAACAATCAAATTAAATTTATAAAATTTGACGAAGTTTATCTTAGGATTCAAGAATCACAGATGCGGCCAATGAAGCTAAAGACAACGTAAAATACCTGTACACGCTGGACAAGTTTTTTGGACCATTATCGAAATGCAACCCGGTACAAAACTATTTATATGAGTTTTTTTAATCAAAAGTTTTAGGTGGACATGATCGAACATATCCCGTCATTGATAAATGCCATAAGAATGATTCACAGCATCTCACAATATTACAATTCTTCCGAACGAATGACATCGCTATTTGTAAAAGTAACCAATCAGATGATAACAACCTGCAAACACTTCATGTACGAAGGAGTGTCAAAAATATGGGATCTTGGCAGGTGGAAACTTTATTTTAATATTTTAATATAATGCAAATATTAATTTTCAGGGAAGAACTTGCAAAAAGAATCAGTCACTGCAAACGATTAAATGAAGAATACGAATTCTGCTTTCATAAAACAAAGAAAAAACTACAAGAAGATTCGACTGAAAAACAATTTGAATTCAGGTTTTAATTATTTGAATATTTCGGTTTACGTAAAATTTTGTTTTTCTGTTTGAATTAGTGAAAATTATATTTTTGGGAAATTTGAGGCATTCTGCAAACGATTGGATAAAATCAACAATTTGCAAAATATTCTCGAAAGTTATTCATTGTTGCAGACTTTTAAGATAGAAGGTATTGACAGCATTGTTGTTCGGTACAAATCCATCAACGACATTATCAAAAAGAAGACCTATGATATACTCGATCATAGAAAATCAGAAGTACTATTATTCATATTCATATTCTTCTTCTTCTTCTTTTTCTTCTTCTTCTTCTTTTTCTTCTTCTTCTTTTTCTTCTTCTTCTTTTTCTTCTTCTTCTTTTTCTTCTTCTTCTTTTTCTTCTTCTTCTTCTTTTTCTTCTTCTTCTTTTTCTTCTTCTTTTTCTTCTTCTTCTTTTTCTTCTTCTTCTTTTTCTTCTTCTTCTTTTTCTTCTTTTTCTTCTTCTTCTTCTTCTTCTTATTATTATTATTATTATTAATATTATTATTATTATTATTATTATTATTATTATTATTATTATTATTATTATTATTATTATTATTATTATTATTATTATTATTATTATTATTATTATTATTATTATTATTATTATTATTATTATTATTATTATTATTATTATTATTATTATTATTATTATTATTATTATTATTATTATTATTATTATTATTTCTCGGTAGAAGCATACATTAAAATATCAGACAAGTAAATAATAAATAATCCCTTCATCAGATTTCAACGTGTCAAAAATATCAATTTTTTTCATAAGAAAATTTTTGAATTTTCTTCTATATGTTGTGAAAACTAAAAAATAAAATCACTAATAATTAATCTTAATTAATTTTTAATTTCTTTGAATTTCCTTGAATTAACTTTAATTATTTTATATTAATTTTATATTTTTAAAAAAACATTTACAAAATTTCAGTTCGACAATGACTACCAAGATTTTATGGTTCAATTTGAAACATTGGAAGGACAAATTCAAGCATTTCTTGATACATGGTTTGAAAAGTCTATGCCGGTATTAAATTATCAAATTGTAAAATACTTTTTTTTAAAAATTATTTCCTTTTAGATTGATAAACAATTAAATCTATTGAAAAAATTCGAACAAATCGACTGCTTAAAACTTGACTGTCAAGATAAGCATGCAAAAGTCTTGCAAAATTTCTCAAAAACCTTGGACAATGTAAGAAAACTCTATCAGAAATACAAAAGCGACCCACCATTGATGAGAAATCTTCCACCGATTGCTGGGAAAATATCCTGGTCAAGACATCTTTTCAAAAAGATTGAAGGTCCAATGATATTATTTAAAGAAACTCGTCCAGAAATTTTGAAGGTTTGTTCACTACTGACAAATTTAGGGTTTTATAAAACTATTAGATGCCGGAAGCGATAAAATTGGTCAAAAATTACAATAAAATGGCTAAAGTTTTATTAGAATTCGAATTAATCTATTATAACAATTGGTTTAAAACCATTGAAAACTTCAAACTGGGGCTTGCATCCTCACTGTTGATTAGAAATCCCGACAAAGAAAAGGACGGAGCGAAATTTTTAGTCAATTTTGATACAATGATCTTAGAGTTGATCCAAGAAGCGAAATACATCAGAAGTTTAAATTTGGATATTCCGGAAATCGCAAGTCGCCTAATTCACAATGAAAACATAATAAAAGACACCTATAGAGGGTAAAACATTTTTAATTGAATGTTTTTATATACATATATATATATATATATAAATTAAGTGACGTTGAAAATATTAAAACTTCTCATAACTCTTCAAATTACACTAATGCATTTTGAGAGAAAAAAATAAAAGATAAAAAACATCTTTTGTGAATCTACTTGAAAAGCTCCCAAGTATTCATAGATTTTAGAGGTAAAGGTTGGATGCTAACACGTTCAGTGTCATGAGGATATCAGTTTGCACTCTACTGCACTGCACAATTCTTTATGTAAACACTAATTAAATGGTTTAAATTTATTTGGGCAAGTTAAAAAATACTAGAACTGCATAAAGAATAGTAAGACACTACACTCTTTCAAGACATTGAGACAACTCAGTTGTGTAAAAATTACCCCAATCGCGTTTAGGTTAAGAAATTTAATAAGGAACCTAAATATTTTCATACTCCAGATCTTCTCTTTAACTTCTAATTACCTAAGTAAAAAAAGAGTAAAATTTAGTGTCCCTGTATTTTAACCTTTATCTGTTAGGAAAAAACTTTATCACTTCTATATGTTAGTTTCAATTTTTCATCCATTACTTCCAACTATAGGTGTAGAAGGTAATCTACTAAAATCACCAGGATTACAAAAGACAACACGCGCTTCAAATAGAAATCACATGCAAAGGACTTTTTCCAAATGCAAGGTCTGACTTTTGACCACCTTGCCATCATATGTTGTACTTGACTTCACTGATTTCGGTTATAACTGCACACCTCGAGTTGTTATTCATTATACTTATAATATATTTAATATATATTTATTCTCAGACTATAACTAAATGTAGTGAATTTGCGCTGTTGCATATTTCTGATCCCACCAAGTTCTGTAAGCACCATATCATTATCTCGCCGATAAATGTGCTATAGTAAATACAAAATACCGATGCATAGTCAGTAAAGAAATTAAGATAAAAGAAATTGAAAATAGATAAATAGTGAAATATACAAGGTGTTCGGGATAAATTTGACAATTTCGTAAGTAAAAAAGAAATCTTCTTTCTAACTACTAAATTTGATGAATTGAAAAAAATAACTGACACAGAAATTACAATACTATCAACAAGTTTCACTCAAAATAACCACTATTAGCATCGATCACAGCTTTAATCCTGCTTCGGAACTTGCAACAAGCTGATGCTACAGTCTCCCTGTGAAGGGCCTCAAAAAACTTTTAATTTTATCCCTTAACTGGGATTTTGTATTTTTGATTTTTCCCAGAGGTGTGGCAAGCGGCCGAATCTTGCTGCCATACATACGGCCTACCATTGACTACTTTTGTTATCCAAGGCTTGACTACAGTTTTTAGAAACTCCACGTAGCCATCTAAATTCAACCTGGGGCCCTCTCTGATATATACATATATATTATAAGGACTTTTTTTGTTTTTCACCTCTGATTTCTTTATAAGTGACATATATATATATATATATATATATATATATATATATATATATATATATATCTCCAATTATAATATCAGTAATTTTTCTCAATAATTTTGTGATTTGTAAAAAATAAATTTAATGTCAAATAATTGGTCGATTTAAATCCAACAAAAAACCTTTTAAATAAATTAAATAAAATTATTTTTATTTATTAAAGTTTAATTTTTATTAAATGAATATTTATCATTAAAATCTTTTCACTTTCACCGCTGGTCTTTTTGAAAATTTCTTTTCTTTTTATTTCTTTTTTAGACTATCGATCGATATTTTCTTTAATATTGATCGATAGTTCAAAAAAAGGCAAACGAAAATAATGAAAATAGATCAATAAAATGCTCATAGAGAAAAAACATTTTTCTTCAAAAATAAACAAGTAATTTATTTTTTATTTATTTTTTAAGAATGAAAGAAATTCTTCTGGAATACTCAGAGATCATTGATTCAGTTCCGCCTGTAGTTTTTCCAATGATGCGACCTCATATACACCGAATTGATGAAACATTTACTCCAGGATTGGTCGCATTAACATGGACATCAATGAAAATACCAGATTATATGGAAAAAGTTCGCGAATCTCTTCAAAGTTTCCGTTTATTGATAAAGAAAGTTTCTGACATACTGGACGTTCGAATAGAGGCTGTTTTGGATGATATGGCGGTTACTGCATTATGTGACTTACCAGAAGATGAACCAATAACAATAGAGGAATTCTTATCTATGACTGAACAGACTGTAGAAGAAGCTTCTGAATATCTTGCAAAGTTTGACGAAATTATTCGCTTACGCAATATTTAAACGTTTGACGTCTAGGGAAAGCAAACTCGTTGAAATTGCCGTGAATGACATAATTGATATCCTAAAAATGAATCTAACGGAAAGTGAATTAAAGAATTTGAATGCCGAAGATGGATATGAATGCCTTCAGCCAGATCCGAAGAAACCTAGATGTTTGGAATGTCAGCCATGTGTTTATTATGCGATGCTTAATTATTTTACTCAAAGAAATACGGAGACTTTAATAAAATGTATGTTAGATTATGTATTTTATTTTACTTTAGCTAGATCAACGCTAATAGTTTTGATATGTCTCATATGATGTTTGAATCGTTTATATGTAAAAAATCTATGGAAAAATCCCAATTTAAAGATATGAATATCAAAAAAAGAATTTTCTTTTTTGAAATGTAAATTATCTTTTCCTTAATCGTAACAATAATTAATTGACCGTTAACCTTTTCGCTGCGGATGACGAATTTGTCTCTTCATAACAACCGTTTAATTCCTGTGTATTACTGTTTGAAGCGTATTAAAACGCAACTTTATCGAGTCCTGAAATAATCGGAAAATAAATGAATTAAATGTAAGTAAAACTTCATTTACTGGTTAGTATGTAACATCTTTCAGAGAGTCACGTTGTGTTAATAAACATCCCTGGATACTGCCTACAAAACGGGTGTTTCAAATTCCATCATACGGAGGAAAACCATAAATAAATGATCCTTCAACGCAGTGGTTCTCAACCTGTAAATCACGACCCAAGCATTGCTCACATGATACCCTCTGAAAATTAATTTTTTAACAATAGTTTTATAAAGCTTCAACATTAACTTACTAGCTTTGATTGTGTGTGACTCTTAATTGTACAATGGACATTACACAATATACATTAAACATGTAAACATTTTATTTCTTTGCAAGTTCTTTTTTTAAATTAATGACCAAAAAATAAAACAAATTGTTGTGTTGATTAATTATTTTAATTCAATTATATAAAATTTGTAACAATAAACATGGTGCCTATAAATTATCAGTTATTTTAGAAGTCAAGATACATAATAGTTAAGTACAAAAAATGCAGGGAAAAAGGACCAACCCGATTAATTTTATGTTTAATTTAATTTTATCAACGGGTCACAGAAACAGAAAGGTTAGGAACCGCTGTCTTTTTAGGTTTTCCACGCGGTATTTAGTTGATTTATTAAAAAATAAAATTTTTTCTATGGGTAACATCATAACCATTAGCTGCAGCGAAAGAGTTTAATGATATTTGTCATTTTTTTGCACGAAATAGGAGAAAGAATAAAATACATCTTAAAAAGATTCGACATTTTATGGAGATTTCTTGTATAATCACAAATATTTAGATTAGTTAGATATGATTATGTATATTTACCGTTTCAGCAAGCCATCAAAGTAAACGATAATTGAGTTCAAAAATTTTGCTAAAAATCTTTTTTTATAAGACATTTTTGTCACGAGTGGGGTTGATTCACTTGCTTGAAATAAAAAAAAATGTTTATCGGCTTCTTCATTTTTGGCATAAAAGTATTTTTGACTTTCTAGGCACCAGGTTGACTCTCGATACAATAAAACGACGATTACAATCTAGTTCGAACAAGTTTTCAATAGATCCCATGAACGAAGACAAACGACCAGCATTGTTTAAAGCTGACTTGGTGCTGCACATTCCAAATATTTTGACAAAACCAAATCTAGATGAAATACAAGTAATTCTGAATAAAGCCGTTCAGGCGATTCTGAAAATGTCGGAGAATATTGAACAATGGACTCACATGCATTTGCACCACAAGCAAATTCAGGTAAAATTTTTTTTGACAAATCATATTGCAATTTCATATGAGTTAAATCTAGCAGAAAACTGAGTACACTACTCAATACACACATACACGTATACGCATATTAAATTCACATATTCGTCTAATTTATTTCCACCTAGAATCTAGATAGAATAAATTTCACAACTGCTCGGTTATTGACATTATTAAACCAATCAAAATCAATGAAAGGTGATTGTGACACAAAAATTTTCTGCTTATTACAAAATTGTTAAATACAAAACTATAAATACACATATTTCTCCTGTAAAACTAATAAAACAATAAAAATCCATCTTATATTTTCATTCGTTCTTTAGTTTATAAACGGCAGGTTGTGCGTAATAGCGCAAGCACTTCTTGCCTTTCAATAAACCAATATTGACATAGATTTTTTGAATATATTATTTAATCATTTTCCTAAAATATTTTTGATCAATGCTATTTTAAGTAGAACTAAATTGTCAGATTCAAAAGAGTTTGGTGTTTGTTGTTCTACGACACTTCGTCTATGAACAACAGGTTTACTACCACTATTAGTCTATCGAAACGGATTGTCCGTCGAAGTGTCAAATTTATGTTAAAAATATTATTTTTAAATAATACAAATTTAAAAACAACATTAACAAATAAAACAAAACGTTGTAAGGGAAATTTGATGAAAAACCAAATTTGTTAATTAAAATAATATACATCTATAATTAAATTAATAATAATACTTTTTTAATTTTTTGATTTATATGACCATGGATATTCAAACATTTTTCGAGTTTTTTGTAATAAAAATCCAGAAAATAAAATGAAAAAAAATTTTACTGATATTAATAATAATGCTGAATATTTATTTTTCGCTATTTATTATATAATTAATTAATTAAATTATCATTTTTTAAATATCATGAAATATTTTAGTTTTGAACTTTATTTTGTGTATTAGATTCGAAAATTGACACATAAAACTGCTTCACCTCAAGTTGGTTGTTAACTTCACTAAAAAAACTTTATTTTCTTCTAAAGTTTTGTCATCGTCAAAATTAATTTTTTAATTCACTTTTATTTCTTTAACTGGATAAACCGTAATTTTGCATGGAATTTTTATTTAATAATTAATTCTTTTTCACGATTTAATAGAAATGCATTTTTTTATTTTCATAAATATTGGAAAAAATATTTCAAACTAAACTGCAATGTCATTCTGAATGAAAGGGAAAAATTTTTAGTTTTGAACTTAGTTTCATTTATTAAAACAAAGCGTGTAAAACTTATTTCGAATCTCATTCCAAAACTTGCTCTTACTACTGATTCATTAGGTTTCATTAGTTTTATAAAGACTTATTGATGATGGTCAAGTGATTTCTTCATTGTTTTTAATTTTTCTTCTCTAACTTTTTCTTCAAAACTCAAATATCGTTCCTTGTGATTAGTTTCCTTACAAATTAAGAACATAATTTTACTGTTCACTTCCATAGCACATAATGTCATAGCACAGAGAAAGTATGATTCTGTGTGGAGCAATACACTAGAAATACAGAAAAATTAGCACTGCAGTGAAAAATTGATATTTCCTGTATAAAGTATTGTTTACTGTGACCAGACATGGGCCGCCACATTATATTGTATATGATAGTGCTCCTTAATCGGTGCACGACAAGAGCATAATACCGCATGAGGCATGAAATATGACATGACTGAAATATTTCTGATTTTATTTTTTAATATTTTTTAATTTCTTCAATATTAAATGAATAAAATTAGAAATAAATGAACCATAATTAATTTCTTTATTTAAACAATTAATGATTAAGCACTGTTAATTGTAGAATATTGCATTATTAAAATTTTCAAACAAATATATTTTTCGGTTAAACTGTATTTTTTGTATATTTTTAAAATGATGTTCAGTGAATTTTTGGAAGTATTAAGCATACAAAGGGTGAGATAAGGTTGTTTCAAAACCCAAAACAAATACGATAAAAGATAAAGTTTTATACTAATAATCTCGTTTATTTATTATTTATAAGCTTCTTTATTAATATATTTATATTTCATGACAATAATCGTATGCACAAGAGAGAATTACAAAGTAAAATTAAAATAATAATATTAATAATAATAATAATAATAATAATAATAATAATAATAATAATAATAATAATAATAATAATAATAATAATAATAATAATAATAATAATAATATAAAAAAATTTTAATAATTTTAATCTTTCATGTAATAATTCTTACAGTACATTCGAATTTGTCATGAAAAGTTAATTTTATTTTTGGTTTACTGACTTTTTTATATGTTTGCACATTTTCACTCATTTTCCAAAATTATTTTAGTACTTACTTGGATTTAATATTAGGAACTTGAAAAACTTGCTGAAGAAAATAATGACGATAACAAGCTACCAGGTCCTGGATCAGTAAAGTCCCTTAACAAACTGATTTCTGACCACAAGGATGTTGCAAAAGCTGTTTCTCAACTGAGTGGGATAATGAATACATTTAAAAGTCAAGTACAAACTCTTTTGAGCGAATTTTCCGGCTATTCAACTTTGTGGAAAGAGGTAAGATAGATGGTTAAGAAATAAAAGGTTAAAAAATGTGTCTTTAAGGAACCACAAACTAAGGTTAAAGAATTTATGCAAACTAAACCAATACTATCAGAAATTAATGCTCAAATCAAATACTTTTCGGACATGGAAGCAGAGATTCATTCATTTCCACCAACCTATAAAGTTGGAGCAGTAGTATTTTACTCGGAGCCCCTTAAACAAGGTCTAATATCAGAATGTCATTCGTGGAAAACTGCTTATGCCCAGGAATTAAATAATAAATGCGCTCAAGAAATGGATTCGATTTTGGAATTGTTTGATAGTCTCAGTAAACGACTATCAAGACCAGTGAAGGATTTGGACGATGTCAGGTCTCACATGGCAGCATTGAGCGAACTGCGAGAATCAGAAATTAAAATAGAAATGACAATCCAACCTATTGAAGAGGCATATGTCATGCTTCATAAATATGAAATCTATTTCAATGACGGGAATTCTGAAAGAGTAGACAGCTTAATTTATGGTTATTCAAAACTTCGAACACAAGCTCAAACAGTTCAAGATCACTTATTAGAAATTCAACCAAAATTCAAAGGAGAACTTATTGAAGGCGTTAAAGCATTTAAAGAAAATGTTATTAGTTTTGTTGGTGATTATGATTCAAGGTATAGCATTAAAACATAATATTTTTATATTATTATTATTAATATTATTATTATTATTACTATTATTATTATTATTATTATTATTATTATTATTATTATTATTATTATTATTATTATTATTATTATTATTATTATTATTATTATTATTATTAATATTATTATTAATATTTTTATTATTATTATTATTATTATTTTTATTATTATTATTATTATTATTATTATTATTAATATTTTTATTATTATTATTTGTATTATTATTATTATTATTATTATTATTATTAATATTATTATTATTATTATTATTATTATTATTATTATTATTATTATTATTATTATTATTATTATTTAAAATTATTTAAACATTATATTCGATTGAGTAAAATATAATAAAATAGAAAATTAGTGATCTCCAAATTATTCTAGGTATAATATAATTATTCATTATTGTGAAAGTAATTTATTTAGATCCTTTTAATTAATATTTATTTTTTATAACAGTAGCATTGGTAGATCAGGGAGGAAATTGGTTCGTAGGTAAACTATAAAAATTGTCACGTTCACAGTAAAATTAGAAGCATATAGTAAAATGTATTATCATTATCATTATTATTACCATTTTTGTCATGTTAACCTTTCTGTTGTACACAGTTATTATATCATTCTTCTCCAAATGGGTTTCAAGTTATTTTACATTATTTCAATATTCAAAGAAAATTGGAATATTTCTTTAAACCTTTGAAGGATTGAAGTTTTATTTTGTCAAATAACTTGGAAACTGTTTCGGATGAGAGTAGTCTTAGATCTTCATTGTTCTTTATTAGACTTTCACTTATTGTCTTTTTCAGAGGACCAATGGCCCAAGGAATAGTACCTAGAGAAGCATCAGACAGATTGACAATATACCAAACAAAGTTCGATGAATTATGGCGAAAATATACAACATACAGCGGAGGAGAAGAATTATTTGGATTAGAGGTTACCGATTATCCAGATATTCAAAGAATTCGAAAGGAATTGAATTTATTACAAAAGCTTTATCAGTTATATAACAATGTGTTGGATACAGTCAACAGTTACTATGATATTGCATGGTCAGAAATCAACATAGATACTATCAATCAACAGTTATTAGACTTTCAAAACAAGTTTGCCGTCTTTTACTCTATATTTTCCTCATAATGATACTTGTTATTTAGATGTCGAAAACTACCAAAAGCTCTGAAAGAATGGCAGGCTTATGATGATCTTCGTAAAACGATTGATGACTTTAATGAAACTTGTCCGCTTTTGGAACAAATGTCTCACAATGCCATGATGCCCCGTCATTGGGAACGAATTGAAACCGTAACCGGGCATAAATTTGAAGTTGATTCGGATAACTTTTTACTGAGAAATCTCATGGAAGCTCCATTGTTGGCAAATAAGGAAGAAATTGAAGTAAGCTAAATGAACGGCTAATAGTAAATGATGGATTGTGTAGGATATCTGCATTTCTGCTGTTAAAGAAAAGGATATAGAAGCAAAATTAAAAACTGTCACGAATGATTGGTCAGCACAATCATTTTCATTTTCTTCATTTAAAAGTCGAGGGGAACTGTTATTGAAAGGCGATGCAACTGGTGAAATTGTCAGCTTAATGGAAGACAGTCTAATGGCACTAGGAGCTTTATTAAGCAACCGATACAATGCTCCATTTAAGCCAAAAATCCAAGAATGGGTGCAGAAATTGACTGGAACAACTGAAATTATTGAAAATTGGTTACTAGTGCAGAACCTTTGGATTTACCTTGAGGCTGTTTTCGTTGGAGGTGACATAGCTAAACAGTTACCTCAAGTAAAGCTTTCTTAATAAAATTATAATATTTATTTCATACATGCGTGTAACTTTCACCAGGGACTCACTCAGAATACTCAGGAGTGAAATTCATTTGAACATCACAAAACTATTTAATTATATCTATTAAACTTTTATAAATATAAATCTTTATATACAAAATTTACAGTATTATTTAATATCTTCTCCTATAAGTACAACTCGTGGATTGCATATTGTAAATTGAACTCATTTGAAGTAGACAAGCTGCAATTATCATTAGATTCATTTAAATTTAACATTTAAAAATTGATAACTACATAAATTTATCAAAAAATTATTAGAATTTAATAAAAAGAAAAATTTAATTTTTTTAAAGTTTGACATAAAATATTTTAAAAACATTATATTTTTATTAATAAGAAATTTTTTTATTTTTAAAGTACATTCATCAAAATAATAGATATTCAGTTATAAAGATTATAACATAAAGATTATTTCTTCTCAACCTTTTAGACTTGCCTACCCCTTGGCAGTTCATTATCCTAAATTGTACCCGTTTCATTAGAAAAATGTTTGTAATTTAAATACTCACAGTTGTCATTATTTTTAACTTGTTCTAACACTAAATTAATAGAAACAACGTGCCAAGGAATATGAGCGGAAGGTTTATTGATTAAAACTAAAAGATTTGTTATAGATATTTAATTTTTAAATAGTGAGCTCTACAAAAAAATTTTTGTACACTGAAACTGGATCAAGACAAGATGAGAATAGTATATTTTTAACCTCCGCCATTACTAAATTGTTTTCGCGTAACCCTAAGCCATCAAATGGTAACCCTAGTGGTACTCGTACCATGGGTTGAGAATCGCTGCACTAAAGACCTAAAATTATTATTATTATCACAATTAGAAATTATCAAATGTATTTTTGTTTTAAAATAGAATTTTTTAGGAAGCGAAAAGATTTGTTAATATTGACAAAAGTTGGCAAAAGATCATGCAAAGAGCTCACGAGATTCCAAACGTAGTTCAATGTTGTATGGGAGATGATACTCTTTCTCAATTGTTGCCCCATCTTCTAGAACAATTAGAACTCTGTCAAAAATCACTAACTGGATATCTCGAAAAGAAACGATTAATATTCCCAAGATTTTTCTTCGTTTCTGATCCAGCATTACTGGAAATTCTCGGCCAAGCGTCCGATTCTCACACAATTCAAGCTCATTTGCTAAGTGTTTTTGATAACACAAAAACGGTGACATTCGACGAAAAGGTCTATGACAAAATACTGGCAATCAATTCACAAGAAAATGAAGCGGTCCAGTTAGATGAACCAATTAATGCTCAAGTTTGTCTTTTCGGATACATTAAAACAAATAAATTATTTTCCTTAATATAAAAAAGAAATGTAACACTTCGATATTTCCATCCCATTATAAAATATTGTAAAAAATATTTTTATATTAATGACGTGATTTAGATAAAAAGTGTAAGATTGTTATATGTTTTAGTCGGTTCACCTCTACATTATTTCCAAATACGTTCAGACCAAACTGTATTATGACCAATTTATGGTTACTCCACCTATAACAATGGGCCAAATTTCGGGGTTCTCTCAAAATGCATGAGTAGGGTCGGCTCATTTTGGATTAATATTAAAATCAAACTTTTAACGCATTTTGTTATAATTGTAGTGTTATATTTCATTTTAGCCACATATATTGGTCCAGCCAATTGAATATATAAACCAGTTTATGAAACAAGTAAACGTTAAGTTTCATAAGGAAAATTTCTTTGCATATTCCTTCTATTAGTAGGTGAAGCGGAACTATCCCAGTATATCAAGGCAGGACTAAAGCTATTTTTGGTTTTTAGTGTTCATTATTTATAACTTATTTATTAACCATAAAACTCTATTTTTAGTATGTAGTCCCAAATTCATTTGTGTTTAAATCCGTAAAAATGAAGCTTATCACATAACAGTGTAAAACATCACATTTAAAACAAAAAATAAAAGGATCCTATCACCGTTAATGCACTGTAACTAAACGAACATCATTGTAGAAATTCCGATTTAGGGATAAATCTTTGAGACTGGTAAGAGTAAACGTCCAAATGAAATTTTAAATAGTTTTTAATAAATTTTTGTGATAAAATGAAATTTTATAAGAATATTTTTATTAACAATAATTATAAATTTTATTTCCAGGGCAATGTTGAAATATGGCTGGGAGATTTATTGAAAATGTCTCGGAAATCTTTGCATTCCGTTATCAGATCCGCATCAATCACAATAAATGATAGCCAATTTAAGTTATTTGAGTTTGAAACTTCGTTTCCTTCTCAAGTGGGTTTGCTAGGGATTCAAATGATCTGGACAAGGGACTCGGAAGAAGCTTTGACTCAATCAAAAACCGATAAGAAAATAATGCAGGCAACAAATCAGAGATTCTTGGATATTCTTAATGAATTAATCGCCGTGACGACTCAAAATTTAACGAAAATAGAAAGAACGAAATTTGAGACTTTAATTACAATTCATGTCCATCAACGCGATATCTTCGATGATCTTGTAAGAGTCTTTTGAATTTCTTTAAACATCTATTTAAAAACATCCGATAATTCAAGAAAAATAGGGGACTAGAACTTTGCAAAACTAAAAAGGTTTTCTTTCATTTAAATTCAAATGCTTTGGGATTTCTCCAGAATGCCTTGTTACTAAACTAGTTAAATGACAAAATAATGAAAATATTAAATCTTTCAATTTGTTCTTCTGTAACGTTATTATTGAAATATAAATTAATCTTAATAATATGCTACTGATAATTACTAGTAATATCAAATATAAAGTATAAAACTCGAAAATGAATATTTAATAAATATTATACATCAGGGTGGCCCATTTTAGTCAGCAAATATAAAAAAAGTAAACAAAAAAATAAACTGTACTAATAGTAATATTAGTTATCAATATATATATATATATATATATATATAAAAACGAAAACTAAAATAAATTATACTTTATAATTTTTAAATCAAAAATTAAATTATTAAAACTTTTTTTTGAAGATAATATTTCTTGCGTGCTAATAATTTTTGCCAGCTAATTTAAGGCGAATTTTACTTGTAACGCTATTATATATTATATTATTTAAAATTAAATTAAAATGCTTAATCAAATTTATAATTTTTATTCGAACAAATGCTGTCTTAGTTTAAACAATTTTTAAATTAATTGCAAATTAAAAAAATCACAAAAAATGAAAATGTGGTAAATTCATTAAAACAAATGACATTATTTATTATCTTTATTCACCTAAAAAAATATAGCGGTAGGTAGTTGTTGAAATAATTTATTTGTATAAATATATTTAATAAAAATCCAAATTGACTGCTTAATACTTTATTTAGGTTGTTCTAAAAATTAATACTCCAAAAGATTTTGAATGGTTAAAACAGTCAAGATTCTATTTTAAAGAAGATACAGACCAGTGCATTGTGAGCATAACGGACGTGGATTTTATATATCAAAATGAATTTCTTGGTTGTACAGATAGATTGGTCATTACACCTCTTACTGATAGGTTTGATGTGATAAATGGCAATATATTAATAATTATAACACTTTTTTAGATGTTATATAACTTTGTCACAAGCTTTGGGAATGTCATTAGGAGGAGCACCTGCTGGACCTGCTGGAACTGGTAAAACAGAAACTACAAAAGACATGGGAAGATGTCTTGGGAAGTTTGTCGTCGTCTTCAACTGTTCCGATCAAATGGACTATCGAGGTTTAGGAAGAATTTACAAAGGTTTAGCTCAATCAGGATCCTGGGGTTGTTTTGATGAATTCAATCGTATTGAATTACCAGTTTTATCTGTGGCTGCTCAACAAATTAGTGTTGTTCTTACGTGCAAAAAAGAGAGGAAAAACCAGTTTATTTTCACTGATGGCGATGTTGTAGACATGGATCCTGAATTTGGAATATTTCTAACGATGGTGCACATTTAATTAGTCACTGAAAATGCTATTTGATAATACTTTTTCAATTTAGAATCCAGGTTATGCTGGACGTCAAGAATTGCCAGAGAACTTGAAAATAAACTTCCGAACGGTGGCCATGATGGTTCCCGACAGAGCCATCATAATTCGAGTCAAGCTAGCTAGTTGCGGATTTCTCCAGAATACAGTTCTCTCGAAAAAATTCTACACCTTGTATAAGCTTTGCGAAGAACAATTGTCAAAACAAGTTCACTATGATTTCGGTTTGAGAAACATTCTTTCAGTTTTGAGAACACTTGGAGCATTTAAAAGAGAAAATCCGGATGACAGTGAACCATTTATCGTTATGAGAGTATTAAGAGACATGAATTTGAGTAAATTAGTCGACGAAGATGAAGCACTTTTCTTGTCTTTAATTGAAGATTTGTTTCCAGGTAAATCCTAACGATTTGGAGACATGAACAACTTTAAGTGTTTCTATAACATTTATTATAAATAGGGCAGAATAAATACTTTAAACAGTAAATTTTTAATTTTATATGAATTTAGGGAAAAAATTTAAAATTTTTAAAATTAAAAATGAAAATTTTTTGAATTTACATATTTTTAAAAATAAGCCTACGTTTCAAAAAATTGTCCAATTTTATAAAGATTATATATAGCATTTAACTATATAATGTAAAACAAATAATAATAATAATAATAATAATAATAATAATAATAATAATAATAATAATAATAATAATAATAATAATAATAATAATAATAATAAGCCCTTGCTGCAAAGTAATAATAATATTGTTTCGATTATTAAAAATTACTCTTCAGTTTCTTGTAGATTATTTAATAATCGAAACTTTTTTCAACAATATAATTATTACTTCGCAGCAAGGGCTTGTTTTATATTCACTTTTCTGATATAATTTTAGAATAATTTTTCAAACAAATTAACGTTTCATATTGATTTTATTAACTGCCAAAAATTTTCTTAAATTTGATTCTGACCCTTTGAGAGCCCGATTTAATGTTTAGGTGACCCTTGATAATTGAAAAATCGACGCCTCTAAAACACATACTTTTTAAAAATGGAATCGTTTTAAATTATATTAAAAACTCCGCACTTAAGATTTGTCCAGGTTGTCCGTCACTAGATCAGGTCCTGAATCCTTGAAAGCGTAAAATTAAAAATACAAATTAAATAATTAAAAATTGTCTATGTTGTCAATCATTGTAATTGGAAAAACGAAAATTCAATTGTAGGAAAGAAATAAAATTTTGAACATTATCCGGTTAGATCAGAGGTTCTTAATCACGAAAGTATACCTCCATTAGGGAGGTATTTTAATTTTTTAGGGGAGGTATAAGATTTTGGTTATTTTTGTTAAATTTTTTTTAAAAATAAAAATAAAAATTATTTACTAAAGAATCTTAAAAATTTCAACTTATTTATTTTATCCAATTATAATCAACTTAAATCTGATTATTTTCTTTAAAGTGGGAATTATTCTTTAAATTTTGGACATATTTTCTATCATTGATTAATTTTTTTTAGTATGAATTCGCTTAAATATAATTTTTTTTATAATATGTTATAATGGTGAAAATAAAATTTATATATATATGGAGTTGGTATAAAACTAATTATGTTTCTTATCTTTTCTTAAAAAAAATAATTATTTTGGAAGTGTAAACATCAAATTAAATTTTAGGTGGGGTATGGTGTAAAAGGGTTAAGAACCCTTTGGTTAAATCGTCCATTTTTCTGTAACGAAAACTCCAGTGAAAATGAAAAATATATTATCCATTTCATTTTCTGAAAATTAAACTAATAATGGACCTTTTAGATTCTCCAGTTTTGGATAAGAAATAGGGGACTACTAACTTTGTTAATGGACTCAAAATCTGTTTTTATTATAATATCCACTTAAGCAAAACTACAAATATTTTATTTATATTGGGTTTAGTAATTTAAACAATAAATTGTAATATTTTAGAAATGAAAGTCAGTACAAAAACTTACCCAGATATTGGAGCTGCCATTGATAAGCAAATTGAGCAAGCTAAATTGATCAACCATGATCCGTGGCGTTTGAAATTAATTCAACTTTTTGAAACACAGCGCGTACGTCACGGAATGATGACTCTAGGCCCGTCCGGAGCTGGCAAAACTAAATGCATTAATGTATTAATGCGAGCAATGACAGATTGCGGTGAACCCCATAAAGAAATGCGAATGAATCCTAAAGCAATTACAGCTCCACAGATGTTCGGCAGACTCGATGTTGCAACTAATGATTGGACAGATGGTATATTTTCCACTCTCTGGAGAAGAACACACAAAGTAAAGAAAGGAGAGCATATTTGGTTGATTCTTGACGGACCTGTTGATGCTATTTGGATTGAGAATTTAAACTCAGTTCTCGACGACAACAAAACTCTTACTTTGGCTAATGGTGACCGAATTCCAATGGCGCCGAATACAAAAATTATCTTTGAAGTTCACAACATTGACAATGCCTCTCCAGCTACTGTTTCTAGGAACGGTATGGTTTATATGAGTAGTTCCATACTTGACTGGCAGCCGATTCTGAGAAGTTGGCTATTGATCCTTGAGACTACGGATGCTGTTTCAAATACTATACTTAATACATTCAAATTAATCTTTTCGGAAGCATACCGATATGTAACACAGACACTCTCCCCAAAAATGGTCACATTAGAGTGCAACTATATTCGGCAAGCTATAGATCTGCTGGCAGGACTTGTCCATGGAATGGATATCAAAGAAATAAAAACTTCACATTTAGAGAAGCTAATTGTATTTTCAATGATGTGGTCACTTGGAGCCTTATTAGAATTGGAAGATAGACTCAAATTACAGGAATTTATAACTCATAAAAAGGCTTTACCTGTTCCAATTTGCAAGGATGACGATACAATTTTTGAATACGTTGTAAACGATAAAGGAGAATGGGAACATTGGACAGCGAGAGTTCCTGAATATCTATACCCCAATGACCACATACCTGAATACATCAGTATACTTGTACCAAATGTTGATAATACCAGGACTGACTTTTTAATTAACACAATCTCTAAGCAGAACAAAGCAGTATTGTTAATTGGAGAACAGGTAAATTTTATTCAGCAATAATTATTAAAATTATATATTATTTTAGGGGACCGCTAAAACAGTGATTGTCAAAGGCTACTGTGGCAAATACAATCCAGAACAACAAATATTCAAATCACTTAACTTTTCAAGTGCTACCACTCCAAATATGTTCCAAAGGACATTAGAGAGTTACGTTGACAAAAGAATGGGAACAACATTTGGACCTCCGGGAGGGAGAAAAATGACAATATTTATAGACGATATAAACATGCCGGTAATAAATGAATGGGGCGATCAGATCACAAATGAAATTGTAAGACAAATGATGGAAATGACTGGAGTTTATAGTTTGGAAAAACCCGGAGACTTTACTACGATTGTCGACATTCAAATAATAGCCGCAATGATCCATCCTGGTGGGGGACGAAATGATATTCCACAACGGTTAAAAAGACAGTTCAGTATTTTCAACTGTACTCTACCAAGTAACGCTTCAATTGATAAGATATTCCGAATACTTGGTTGTGGATATTTCTGTACTGAAAGAGGCTTTAAACCGGATGTACAACATACAGTTAACAATCTTGTAACTGCCACAAGAAAATTATGGCAGAAAACTAAAATCAAAATGCTCCCAACTCCAGCAAAATTTCATTATGTGTTCAATTTAAGGGATTTGAGTAGAATTTGGCAAGGGATGCTAATAGTAAATAGTGATGTCATCAATTCCGGTTCAAAACTTATGTCTTTATGGAAACATGAGTGTATGAGAGTAATTACGGATAGATTTACGGAGCAGGCGGATAAAGATTGGTTTGAGAAAACTTTAAAAGTCACAGGTTACTACCGATTTTATAATAATTATTTTGTCAATGAATAAACTTTTCAGGAGAAGAAGAATGCGGATCAGAAGTAGTTGCAGGACTGCAAACCGAACCTTACTTTGTCGATTTTCTCCAAGATGCTCCAGAAGCAACAGGCGAAGAAAATGAAGAGACAGAATTGGAAGCGCCGAAAATCTACGAACCTATTGAAAGCTATGAGCAGTTATCAGACAGACTCATTCAGTACATGACTCAATACAATGAAACTGTCCGTGGAGGGAAATTGGATTTAGTATTTTTTAAGGATGCCATGACACATTTGGTAAAAATATCTCGGGTTATTCGAACTACAAAAGGGCACGCTTTACTGGTCGGTGTTGGTGGATCTGGAAAGCAAAGTCTTACAAGATTGGCATCATTCATTTCTGGTTATGAAACATTTCAAATTACATTAACAAGGTTAGATGAAAATTTATTAAAAAAAAGCGCTTATAATTTTAAAAATTTTACTTGTTATAACAGTGACTTTACTCGTAGCGGTAGAGGCAACAGTGTTGAACAGGAAAAACAAAAGAAAGTTTACTGAGAAATGCATTGAATTACAGGGTTTCCCAATATATTTTATCATTGTCTTACATAATTTCGCCAAGGAAAAAAATTATTAAACAATCTATGTAAATTGAAATTACTTCAACTTCACTTGCACAAATTTAGAACAAAGTTTACTTTTCACTCATTTCTTTACTCAAATTTCGCTAATCAATGAATATCAATAAATCAAAGTATAAATCTCGGCTCATTGGTTAAAATTCCAGTTCGATATTACATTTTATAAACAAGTAATTCAACTCCGAATTATGGAAATCTAGTTAAAAACTGTTGACAGTTACAAAATTCTCATTAATGATTAAATTTTGTCAACCAGATGTGTTAAAAAATATTTTGGTCGGTGAGGATTTAATATTTTAATGAAAATACGTGTTTTGAACTTAAATTATTTATTGAAATTATAATGGATGCAGGCAATAAAACATCAAACCCAGAGGATGGCAACCATTTCTTTGTGCTAGTATCTACATCAAAATTAAATTAATTTTCTTGGAATGAAGAGAAATTATTTATTCTAAAATCATTGTAATGATCATCGAAAATATAATTTGGCAGTGTTGATCACAACGTGAACAAGATGGTGGAGCAGCAAAAATCCGAATCATGGATAAAAGAAACTTGTGAAAAGTAACTTTCCCTCTAAATATGTGCAGATTTTTACAAATATGTGGAATGTTTCGCGGCGCGTAGGTAGATTGAAAAAAAACGCAATAGAGAGAAAGAGATAAGAAAACCATTAGCCTCTAGAAAATCAGAGGTACGGAATCGGGTCAGGAGAAAATTATACAGATGGCCCCGCATTAAAAGATTTATAGTAAAGATTTAAGATGAATTGAATTAATTAATTATTCATTTGTCTAAACGGATGCTGATCTTTTGAATTGATCCGTATGCGTTGCGGACATTTGAGGGAAGCTTAGCTACGTAAATAAGTGGTTCATTCATTAAGTACTCGGTCTGATATAGAAATAATTGAGAACGCTAAATTTTAATTTATTATACATTTAAATCATTTAACATGGGCATCACTTTTCGATATAGCCGTCAAAATGACCGACACATTTATCCCAGCTGATCACAAGTTCTGAAAATGAATTTTAGAAGAAATATGGGCCCCAACTGTCACAGAAATCTTCCACTGCCTTCTTCAGTTCATCGTTATTTTCAAATATTTTTACGAGCTAAGTGCTTCTTAAGGTGGCGGAAAAGGTATTAATTTCGAATCCCAAAACCTTTCATAATAGTGTGAACTTTACTATCGCTAATTTTGAGCCTCTTGGATAATGAACTTACATTAATTTGGTGTTCTTCCTATACTATTTCTTTTTATTTTTCTGTAATTTTATTTAGGAATTTAAACTAATCCACCGGAATTTGTGCACCTAATATCCTTTAATTTCTCGAAAATTTCTTTGCTGGTTTTCTTCTTAAAAACTAAAAATTTTATTACACTTCTGTATTCAACAGCTTCCATGTTTTTTTTCAAAAAATTGCTAAAAATAATTATAAATTAATTAATACGTGGAAACAAGATCATTATATTTACCTATTCTTAAATTCGTTAATTTTAGTTGACTTTTTCATGCCGAGTACTTAATGAACCAACAACGTACGTTGAAAATGCAAATTAAATTTCGAAATATAATAATTATAATAATTGTAAATAATTATGAATAAGCAAAATGAATATTGAATAACTATTGAATTTCATTGTAAAAAATTTTTATTTTATTTTTTTTTGATATTTGAAATAGATAATTTCATTTGTTTTCAATTTTGTTTTAGTTATAACATATTTAATGCAATTAATTTTAACTTAATTCAAAATATAATTCATTTTTCAGCAATAGTGATGGGTAATATTTCTTTTATTCACATTTAGATTTATGTTTCATTTACTTTCTCTATTTTCTAGAAAACACAACGGGTTAGATGGGAAAATATCTTTTTTATAATCAATTTTCAAAGAAAATTTGTTTTATCACTTTCACATTTTTAAATTCAAAGTTCACTTGAAATAAATTTAAATAATAATATGTTTAAGGAATATTAATAACTATCAATTATAAATAAAAATGTATAAATTAAATTACTAGAAAAACCATTCAAACACACGTTTTATGATTTATTTCAACAGTTTTCTGTTATCAACAGGCAGGATAGTAAAAATTATGTATGTTGTTGATTATTTAAACATTTTATACAAATTTTAATAATTTTTAAAAATATATTTTTTATTAATTTAATATAATTTAAATAATAAATTATTTTTCGAAATCTGTACTATTTTCAACAAATACATAAAAAATATTTTATAATAATTTTATTTTAAAGTTTTTTATTTTTTTAAATTTATAATGTTTATTTAAACAAACATTATGTTAAAAGAAGTTTAAAGAATAAAAATTATAAATTATTCAACTTAATAATTTATCACACCCAAAAGAACAAAAAAAGCAATCCACATATCCACAATTTACCAACCCAAACTATAGGGTGCTCCAAAAAAAACTTTGTTTTTTTTAGTATAGTATTCGACCAAATATATTATGTTATTAGTGTGCATACTCATAGTACGTATTATTCAATACTTTTTATAGTTATTTCTGAATATTATTGCATCCATTTGACGTGGTATTACGTTTTTCGTATATATGCGCTTTATTTCATTATTTGTGTTTGATTATGAATCCTACTACAGAGAACGTGAATTTTTTCGTTGCAACGATGAAAAGGAACAACTGTAAAGCCACTGAAATTCACAATCGCCTCGCTAATGCGTAGGGCCCTTAGAACATTTGCTCAATACGACAAGTTCAAAGCATTGCAAAAAAATTCTCCTCTGGTGAAAGGGAATATTTTCGACGAAAAGATGGATCTGGACGACCAATGTATTTGTGATGCATTTCTCCATTACATTTATTAGTTGTTCATTTTGCATGTCATATATAGAAATTATATCGTTACTGTGTAAAACCTGCATAAATACTGTTATTATAAATATATTATATTATAAAAAACGAAGTTTTTTTGGATCACCCTATATTTAAAAACATTCAAAACACGAGTGTTCAATAATAATTATTAAAAACTTTTAATAAAACTTTTAAATTAGACATACTTATTTTAGTGATATAGCTATTGTTGTGCTCATTAATATTGGTCAATTCTTTCGGTTAACAATGTTTTGAACTCGAGTAAAGAGTTAAAGTGTGTGAATAGTATTTTCTTGTAATTAAATTATTGCAATGTTTATTTATTTATTTATTAAAATTATTTTAATTAACAAATGTATTATTTTTTATTTAAAAGTGACCTTGAAATTATTAAATTATTAGATTTGAAATAATGTGATAATTTTTTGTTTTACTGATTGTTAACGTCTCTATTTATTATAACTTAAATTAGTTTTTATAAACTTTTAAACATCACTTGAACCTAGGGATTATTTTATTATAACTATAATCTATAAAAATGACTTTAATATGGGATGATAAAAAATTAATCTTTCATAGGTCTTATAATGTCTCAAATTTGATGGAAGACCTCAAACTACTTTATCGAACTTCTGGGCAACTCGGCAAAGGAATTACATTCTTATTTACAGACAACGAAATAAAAGACGAAAGTTTTCTTGAATTTCTCAATAATATGCTTAGCTCAGGTGAAATTGCCAATCTTTTTGCTCGCGATGAAATGGACGAAATTCTTCAAGAACTCGTTAGTGTCATGAAAAAAGAATATCCCCGTAGACCGCCATCTAATGAAAACCTACAAGAATATTACATGAGTCGAGTTTTGAAATATTTGCATGTAGTCTTATGCTTTTCTCCTGTCGGCGAAAAATTTCGAAATCGCTCTTTGAGATTCCCTGGTTTGATATCCGGTTGCACAATAGATTGGTTCCAAAGGTGGCCTAAAGATGCCTTGATTGCTGTTTCTAATTACTTCCTGTCAACTTTTGAAATTGTCAGCACGCCCGAAGTTAAGAAGGCTGTTGTTAATACGATGGGAATATTTCAAGTAATATCAATATTTATAATAATAAAAATTGATTTGAAATTTATTAATTGACAATAATAAAAATTTAATATTTTAATAATTTATGAGAGCTAATTAAAATTAATAAATTAAATATAATATGCATATACAAATAACTATAAAACCTTTAACAATTCCTCATCTTCTATTTACTCTTCATTACCTTTGTCTATAAAAAAATGAAAAATTTAAAATAATTTTCCATTTTTTAATAACTGTATCTGAAAGCAATAAAATTGAAAAAGAAATAAAAATATCAAATTAATAAATATTTATATGAATTTTAGATTATATTCAGTAAAGATTTTTAATTTATTTTACATCTCAGCTTTATCGAAAGAATAAATCAATTTTATTAACAAAAACTGTTTTGACTATTTCATTTTTTTGAAAACCTCTAATAATTCATCACTTCGATTTTTTTCAAAAAAATAAGATTTATACGGTAAATATAAATAAATAATATTTAATCCTTTCACATCCGGTTATATTTCTATTAGCATTGTCCATACAACGGGTGGCTTTTGAGGTTGTACTATTTTTGGCTTAATAGTATACATGTATTAGGAAAATATATCTATAACAATATTTACATAACAAATTTACATTCTATCGCACGAGAGGGTTTCCCCAAAATACAAATGAATACCATAAGATATTTTTAAAGATAAGTTTAAAGAAAATATTGGAAAGACTGTGGTTTGTTATTTCTGACTGGATTGGACCGTTCTCATGTTATATTTTAATTTATTATATAATTATATCTCCAAAAGTAAAAATCTAGTAGCAGGAAGCCTAAATGAATTTGAAGTTATGTAACCTCCTTTAATATATTTTAATAACACAATGCTTGTGTAAATGTTTACCTTGTTTAGAATTTCCATTTAAGATTTTGTTGTCGTTAAACCTTTCAAATACGTGCAAATAATAATCAACTAACGGATACCAACAAATTGTACAGGCTATATTATTAAATTGTATGGCAAAATCATTTTGATACCCCATGGAAAAGTTAAATATAAAACTAATAAATTTAATTATACATTTAAAAATAAAATAAATTGAATTTAGTTAGATTTATTCATCAATTACATCAAAAACAACGCTTGAACATTCAGAAATACACACTTAGTCGTCAATAACAAGCCATTCATTACTTCGTCTGCTAAAAGTACAAATGAATATATTATTCCAAGTGACTTTATTATTAAAAATTATAATAAAAATAATTTTAAAATTACTATAGTATTTGAGTTTATTCGTTAATTCACTGTAACTGCTCAGAAAAGAGAACATATTTTTTATGTAATTATTAATAAATTATAAAACATTATAGAGCTATTATGACAGAGGGCCAGAAAATATATTATCCGTATTGTAGTATATTTGAGGCTTCCATTTTGAATAAAATAATTCATCTTTACAAATGCGAAAGGCCATTTTTGAGGGGCTACCAAGTACTTTAATGAATTTTTTATAATAAAATAACGGTATTTCAAATATTAAATTAATAATTGCTTAGGATCTTGTGGCGGAAAATTGTATCAATTATTTCCAAAGATTCAGACGACTAACTCACGTTACTCCTAAATCATATTTATCTTTTATTTCTGGTTACAAAGAAGTTTATATTAAAAAGAGAGAAGAAATCGGAACTTTAGCCACTCGAATGAATACCGGCTTGAAGAAATTAGTAGAAGCAACTGAGTCTGTTAATGAATTGAGCAAAGAGTTGGCAGTAAAAGAAAAGGAATTAGAAGTAGCGCGTAAGAAAGCTGGAGAAGTGTTGGCTCAAGTTGAAGTCAAAGCATCAGCTGCCCAAAAAGTCAAAGAACAAGTGCAAGTTGTAAAAGATCGAGCTGAAGCTCTTGTAAACAACATATCTAGAGATAAGGCAATTGCTGAAGAAAAATTAGAAGCTGCTAAACCAGCTTTACAGGAAGCTGAAGAAGCATTGGAAACTATTAAACCACAGCACATAGCTACTGTAAAAAAATTAGGAAGACCACCTCATTTGATTATGCGTATCATGGATTGCGTACTAATTTTGTTTAAAAAAAGATTGGATTCAGTTACAGCAGATCCAGAAAGACCTTGTCCAAAACCAACTTGGGACGAAGCCGTTAAATTGATGTCCGGTAGTAATTTTTTGACTTCTCTGCTTAACTTTCCAAAAGTAAGTAATAACTTCTTTAGTAACTTGACTAAAAATAAAATAGGACACAATTAATGACGAAGTTGTTGACTTAATGGAACCATATTTCAATATGGAGGACTTTAATTTAGCATCAGCTAAAAACGTTAGTGGTGATGTAGCTGGACTGTGTTCATGGACCAAGGCTATGGCCTCATTTTTCTCAATCAATAAAGAAGTGCTACCGTTAAAGGTTAGTAATAATAATAATAATAATAATAATAATAATAATAATAATAATAATAATAATAATAATAATAATAATAATAATAATAATAATAATAATAATAATAATAATAATAATAATAATAATAATAATAATAATAATAAGAATAATAATAGTAAATTAATAATTAATTAATTACCTAGGCTAATTTGGCTGTTCAACAAAGCAAATTGGAATTTGCTATGAAAGAGTTAAATAACGCCCAAGAAATTCTAGATGCCAAACAAAAAGAGCTGGATATAGTTCAGGCCGAATATAATAAAGCTATGGATGAGAAACAAGCGCTTGAGGATGACGCGGAGGCTTGTCGACGTAAAATGACTAATGCCAAGGCATTGATTGGAGGGTTAGCCGGTGAAAGAGAACGTTGGACAGAAGCCAGCAAGACATTTGACAAACAAATTAAACAATTAGTTGGCGATGTGCTCATCGTAACAGCTTTTCTGTCATATTGTGGACCTTTCAATCAAGATTTTCGAAATATTCTCCAAAGAAGTTGGAAGCATGAATTAGTTACGAATGGTATTCCATTTACTGATGTAAATAAATTATTTCTTAATTTATCACTTATTATTTAAAATCTTTTTTTTCAGGATATGACTGCAATCAGCATGCTTACTGATAATGCTACTATAAGTGAATGGAACATTCAAGGTTTGCCTAACGATGAATTGTCCGTCCAAAACGGTCTGATTGTCACGAGAGCACCTAGATATCCGTTATTAATAGATCCTCAAGGCCAAGGCAAATCATGGATTAGAAATAAGGAGAAAAACCATGAATTGCAGGTCACAGCACTGAACCATAAATATTTCCGTAATCATCTTGAAGATGCGCTGTCGTTGGGTCGACCTCTGTTAATTGAAGATGTAGGAGAAGAAATTGATCCTGCACTGGACAACGTTCTTGAAAAGAATTTTATTAAATCAGGCAGCACGTTTAAAGTAAAAGTTGGTGATAAAGAAGTCGATGTGATGAAAGGATTTCAATTATATGTTACAACAAAATTACCGAATCCAAGTTATACACCTGAAGTTTTCGCTAAGACATCTATTATAGACTTTACTGTTACTATCAAAGGTCTCGAAGATCAACTGTTGGGTGTCGTCATATTGACAGAAAAACAGGTCAGTTTTATTAAATTTTGATTTGTTCTAAATCAAATTACAAATAAACTCAATCATAATTTACGTTACATTAAGTGATATCCAATAAATTTGCCAAGAGTATACTAGTTTCGAGCAAATGACTCTCATCAGCACTAGTAGTTCGAAACTAGTATACTATTGGGAAATGTACTGGATATCACTTAATGTATCGTATATTCTTTGAATATAATCAGACATAGTAATTAATGAAATTAATCACAATTATTTAAAATAAATATACTTTGATCTATTTTTTATTCCAATTTCTTTAGTGGCGCCAAAATGAAAATATAATAATAATAATAATAATAATAATAATAATAATAATAATAATAATAATAATAATAATAATAATAATAATTATAATAATGTTGGGGTTATAATAAAACATGAATAAAAATAATAAATTTTTAAAATTATCAAAATCAATTAAAATTAATTAAAATTTTGAAAAAAAACTAAAAGTCAATATTTTTCGGGGCGAAAAAGTGGTAACCGGTGGCAAATTTGATTTTGAAGACGAATAAAATACTATTAGATTGAGATAAGGTATATTAAATGGTTGGAAGCCCAAAAACAAATTAATTAATTAATTAAATTATGTACCGACGAACTCATTAATCAAGGGCCGCCGAGCTGAACGTCAGCTTAATGGGTTTCTCGGCATTAGTAAAATGGGCAATAAATTTTCCGAATTGGAAAAATTGTTTCCCTAGAAGTAATTCAAATTAATGGGAATCCAAAAATTTTAAAAAAACTGACAACAAAATAAGTTGCCAGTTGGCCGAAGAGAGAATCTCACGAGTTGGAGAAACGAGTTAAAAGCGGTAAACAGATAAAGAAGTTAATCAGATTGCAGTGACTTATTTCGTGATACCCTTAGGGTGTGTACGAGAAGTAAACAATTGTATATCGTGGTGAATATTTGTCAATAAAGATTTCTTTATTGGGATTTTATCTTACTGATTATTGAACACAAAGAGTCGGACCGAGAGACCTATTCATCGACGAATATTTAATATCCCAACAATAATAATAATAATAATAATAATAATAATAATAAACAACGCAATTCTCTTACAAAAATTATCTTTTCCGATCTACCTCTTAGCAAATTTTCCAAGCTAGAGGTTAATTTAACATTGCCTCTCCTTCACGAATAAGGCTGTTTTAAGCATTATTATTTTGTTTTGTTTCTAAAAATTTTGCTTTCGATTAATTTTTCAACATCAATGACAGATAAGTGAGAAATCTTACAGTCTCAATATGAACCCTTTCTAGAAGCATATTAGCCGATTTTATGGTATGCCAGCCTGGTTCTTTAATGACTTAATTAAAGTTTCATTTTGAAATTATGATAGTTGTCAAAACAAATTTTGTGAGAAATTATTTTTCAATTTATCCTCTCTCCGAAAATTTAATTACATTCTGATTAATTTTGATCAATTTTGTGCAATCCCAAAATTAATTTTATTTAGGAATTAGAAGCTGAAAGAACAAAATTGATGGAAGAGGTAGCTGAAAATAAGCGTAAAACAAAGGAATTGGAAGATAATCTATTATACCGGCTAACATCTACTGAAGGAAGTCTTGTAGAGGATGAATCTTTAATTGAGGTATTGCGTGTCACAAAAGAAACAGCCGAAGATGTCCAACAAAAATTGATAATAGGAAGGGACACGGAAATTAAAATTAACAGTGCTCGTGAAGAATACCGGCCAGTTGCCACGAGAGGTTCAATTTTATATTTTTTAATTGTTGAAATGAGTATGGTCAATGAAATGTATCAAACTTCCTTAAAGCAATTTCTCGGCCTTTTTGACAAAAGTATGGCATTGTCCCAGAAATCACCGATTACATCAAAAAGAATCAACAATATAATAGAATATTTGACTTATGAAGTTTTCCGGTACACTGCTCGAGGGTTTTATGAAAGTGACAAATTTACTTTTACAATTTTGTTGACCATGAAAATTGCCATGAAATCGGGTCAAATCAAACACGAAGAATTTCAAATATTTATTAAAGGTTCAATTAAAATTTATTATAATTTTCAACTTAATATGAAATAGTTTTTTTAAATATAATTTTAAAATTTTCTCTATTGTTTTATAATGTTAAGGTGGGGCAGCTTTGGATTTGAATGCTGTTGAACCCAAACCCAAAAAATGGATCCAAGATCTCACCTGGCTTAACCTTGTTGAATTAAGTAAACTGCCATATTTCCAACAAATTACCGAACAAGTAGCTAAAAATGATAAAGTAATTTTTTTTAATTATCAATCTAAAAATTAATAAAAGTGTAAAAATTAATTAAGTAAAAATTAATTTACTTTGGTGTTTAAATTCTAAAAAGTTCTAAAAATAGTTTTAATTACAGAAATTGATATTTAAAACAAATGATTATTTTGTAAGAATTAAATATTATTTCAAAAATATTTTAAATTTTAAATATTTAAAATATTCTAAAAAAATGTTTTGGCATAAAAGTTTGCTATTGCGCATGTGTGCAAATATTTTTTATGTGAAAAAAGGGTCTTGATCTTTGTGTCCAAGAAGTATCTTTTGTAACTATGAAAATGTAAGTCACATAAAATTTCATAGTAAATATGTGATATATTTTAGAAGAACATTTTAAAATCAAATGTATTTATTTTACTAATTTCTTTTCAGGGCTGGAAAACTTGGTTTGATTCTGACGCACCCGAAGAGGCTCATATTCCTGATGGATACGACAATCTTGAAACATTTAAAAAATTGCTTTTGATTCGTTCTTGGTGTCCAGATAGAACAGTCCCTATGGCAAAAAAATATATAGAAGAAACGATGGGCATTCGATTTGCAGAAGGAGTTATTACAAATTTAGAAGAAATGCAGGAAGAAGGCGATGAAAATACACCGATGATTTGCTTCCTGTCCATGGGTTCTGACCCCACGGATAACATAGAACGTTTAGCAAAGAAAAAGAATTTAAGTAATTTACTTGGAATAGATTGACTTAAGCTGACACTTTTCAGAGTGTGGATCAATCTCCATGGGTCAAGGTCAGGAGGTCCACGCTAGAAAATTGCTTAGCGTTAGCATGCAGGAAGGTCGATGGATGTTGCTTCAGAATTGCCATCTTGGACTTAATTTTATGGATGAATTTTTGGAAATAGTATGAGATATTATTGTTATGATAATATTTTTATTATATGCTTTATTATCGTTATAAAGGCTTAAAATTTATTTATTAATTCTCATTATTAAATAACTAAAATATTTAAAAAAAATTTAAATGTAATATAATGCTAAGTTTAACTATATTTTTATTTTACGTTAGATAACAACTACGGAAAATATTCACGAGTCTTTTCGTTGTTGGGTAACTACAGAAGGTCATCCAAAGTTCCCTATCAATATTCTTCAGTTGGGCATCAAATTTACATACGATCCTCCTCTTGGAATCAGAGCAGGTTTGCGTAGGACATATGCTTTATTAACTCAAGATCAGCTTGACATAACAAATGCTTTCCAATGGAAACCAATGCTTTTCTGCGTTGCATTTCTTCACACAACAGTTCAAGAAAGAAGAAAATTTGGTCCAATCGGATGGAATATTCCTTATGAATTTAATCAGTCGGACTTCACGTCTACCGTACAATTTGTTCAAAACCATCTTGATGACATGGATTTAAAGCGGGTATGAGGATTGGATTCTATTTCTATAATTTCCATTTATGTATTCATTCGATATTCTCGAACTTAGGGGGTATCTTGGAAAACCGTCTGTTACATGATTGGCGAAGTTCAATATGGAGGTCGAGTCACCGATGACTATGATAAAAGATTACTCAATACTTATGCAAAAAATTGGTTCTCGCCTGAAATGTTTAATCCGAAATTCAGTTTTTACAAAGGTTACCCGATTCCCTCTGGAAAGTCTTTAGACGAATATCGCGCTTTTATTGATAAGCTCCCGTTGATAGATTCTCCCGAATGTTTCGGATTGCATGCAAACGCAGATATAATGTAAATTTTATTAAAGAGAATTATTCCAATAATTATTGGAGGTTAGATACGAGACTAGTAATGCAAATCAAATGCTGACAACCATTGTTAACATCCAACCAAAAGACAGTGGAGGAGGAGCTGGAGAGACAAGAGAAAGCGTCGTTTACAGGTTGGCAGATGATATGCTACAAAGACTACCAGAGGACTATAATCCCTTTGAGGTATGGCTTAGTTTATTATTAGTAACTTTTAAAAATATTAAAATTATATATCAGCTTTTAATAATGGGTGATTTTTATATTGTAACCATTTTAAAGCAGAAAACCTTTTTCAATTATTAAAAAACGGTGAGTTCTTGGTAGCAGCATAAATTAAGATTTCAAACAAGTAAATAATAAGATAAGCCCTTGCTGCAAAGTATATATGAAATGGATGAAAATATTTTCGATTATAAAATAATCCTTTTGAAGCAATTGAAAACGATTGTCTTAGATTCTAACTTATTTTACTAAAATATGAAATGATTTTGATGATAATAATAGGTGAAAGAAAAGTTACAGAAAATGGGATCATTGAAACCGTTGAACATATTCCTGAAGCAAGAGGTTGACAGAATGCAGAAAGTTATTTCTATAGTTCGAAGTACTTTAGTCGATCTAAAATTGGCGATTGACGGGACAATAATTATGTCGGAAAATCTAAAAGATGCTCTAGATAATATTTTTGACGCTAGAATTCCCAGTTTCTGGATGAAGGTAAAAAAATATGGATTTCATGGAATTATTTTACATTTTTTGTTTAAGTTATCATGGGAAAGTGCAACTCTTGGGTTTTGGTTTACAGATTTATTGGACAGAAATGAGCAATTTCATTCATGGTTGTATGAAGGTCGACCAGTTTGTTTTTGGATGACGGGATTCTTCAATCCTCAAGTGAGATTTAAAATTTTTAATCTTTGGTTGTAAAGATATAATCACAAAAAAATCTAAATTTTTATAATTATTAATGTCAGTATGTAATATACATTAAAACAACTTGTCAATAGCGGAATTATTGATATAAATATAATTTAAATAAATAAAGAGTATTAATATATTACATTCGCAATGAGAGCAGGCAGATTATGTGAATTGAGAGATTCTCTGCAATTTAAACAAATATATATTTGCTTTTCAAGTTTGCAAAATTCTGACTTTTTCAATTAAATAAGTAAGTTGTTTTGGTAAATGAAATATTTCGAACTATATTATGGGTTTTTTTTATTGGCACAAGTAAAAAATAAATAACTTATTAATGAATCTTAATCAATTTTTATTAAAACCGACACATTAAAACAAAAGTATGTTTCAGAGTAAAATTAAATTAAGCAATATTCATTGTCTTCTAGATTCAACAATCCTATAGATTCAAAGGATTTGCTTCTTTCATCATTGAATCCTTCTAATTATCTGCATCATATTTCTCAATGTGGATATGAAATTAGGTCCTTCACTTTCAAATAATTTTTAAAATCGTTCTAATTGTAGTTTTTTTAATTTTTTAAAAGATAATTCAAAACTTTTAGGGATAATTGTCTAAATTGAAATTAATCTTTTTTCAGTTTTCATCCAAACTCTGAAAATAATATTTTGCTATTATTTCTTTTCTAGGGATTTTTGACAGCAATGAGACAAGAGATAACCAGAAATCATAAAGGATGGGCATTGGATGCTGTTGTTTTAAGTAATGATGTTACTAAATTTATGAAAGAGGATGTTAATAATTCACCAAGTGAAGGTTTGCTATATTTTAAATATCCAATTCAAGCAGAAATCGCATTTTATAGGAGTTTATGTCCACGGTCTATATCTCGATGGAGCCGGTTGGGAAGCTCGTAGTGCAAAATTGAGAGAGCCGCTCCCAAAAGTATTGTACACTCCATTGCCAGTGGTTCATGTGTATGCGGTAAGTGTTAATAATCCAGTTGCCGATAAAGCTAAAGCAAATGAACGATTTTATGAGTGTCCAGTTTATAAAAAACCTCGAAGAACAGACTTGAATTACATATTCCCTTTGAATTTAAAAACGAACGAAGCACCCGATCACTGGATCTTGAGAGGAGTAGCCTTGCTTTGCGATATCAAATAATACTATATCAAATTTTGTTTTTATGATTTCGAAATATTTTCTAATTGCAGTGCTTTTGAACTTTTTATCACTATGGCCTTGAAAAATATTAAATTTTATTTAAAAATAAATCGTTGTTTGTTCTTTTAGTGTGGACCTTGAAAATAAGATAATGAGTATCTAAGGCAAAAATAGAAAGAAGTGAAGGCAAATTACTGAAGCAAAATTTTATTCGAAATTTCAGAGACACATTCAATAAAAAGCTTAAGTAAAAAAATAATTGTACCTGTTAAATATTCAATATATGCCCTTTTCTCTTTGAAGTAACTGTCATACGTTTTAACATATATCTCAATTTTCTATTTCCGCTTTTATTGTTTCTTTCATTTGTTTCTTATAATATTAATCTTTAAAATATCACGTAACTTTCCTCATTCCAGTATAACACAAACTTTTATGTAACTTAATGATAAATTCTTTTCTTTTAGTTTTTCGTATCCAAATTTTTTTCTTGTAGTTTTCGCGACCCCTCATTTAAAAAATTATTTTCCTAAATCTTTTGGTTAATCTTATCAAAACCTTGCTTGATTTCTTTATATTTTTCAGTTGTTACCTTGCACATCGACTCCATAACCAAAAATGTTTTCCTAATCTTCTAGACTTTTGTTTCTTTATGAACCATCAAACATTATGAACGTCTTCTACATTTTTTTCTTGACAATACATAGGCATTTTGTATACTTAATTCACTTTTCTAAATTCTATTTCCCTATCAAAACTACTCAAACTGGGCTGTAATTGGTGTTTTGTAGTAGACTTGAAAGTTTTTGCTTTATGATCTGTTATAAGAAAAGTTTCTTCCCATAAAGATAATATTTAAAATGTAGAGTTGAAAAATATATAGCAAGTAATTCTATCCTTGTTATGAGGATATTTGAGCATAATTATTAACGGACATAAAATTAAGTTTTAAAATGATTAAAATTAAAAATGGGATTTAAATTAAGTTATAATAAATTGGATAAAAATATTTTAAAAAATTTCGATTAAAAATTATTATACTAATTATTAAATAAAATAAGTATTTTATTATATTTTAATAATGAAAATTTATATTTTGAATAAAATTAAATTTTAAAATAAAAATAAATGCCGTTGTTAATTTTGTTTAAATATTCAGAAATACGGAAGATATATTTTTGGATTTGAATAAATTTTGGACTTTTAATGACTAACGATTTTGAACTAAACGAAGATGTTTTCACATCTAAGTAGAGGGATATGAGGACTATGCCCCGTGGATATTTGGCTTGAAAATTGCCCCGTGGATATTTGGCTTGAAAAAATCCCGAGACCCCCCCCCTAAAAAAAAATTTAGGGGGAGGGGGGGTGTTAAATTTTATTTTAATTATTTGTTTTAATGAATGAAAAAAAAAAAAATTTTTTTTTAATTATTTGTTTTAATGAATTAAAAAAAAAAATTTTTTTTTTTAATTATTTGTTTTAATGATCAAATTTAAAATTTTTAAAAAATTTTAATTCATGATAAAAAACTTTAAGTATTTTTTATCGATTTAAAAGCCTAAAAAATAAAAATTGGCTTAAATCGCCTATGATTGATTGTACTGATGATTATTTTCGAATAAAATTGGTTCAAACCCGAGAACCTAAAAATATTATATAAAAGCCTAAGTATTTTTTCATTATCCATCAAAAATGGCTCAATTCGCCTGTCAACTAAAAAGCCTAAATATATTTGCTCGAATAAAAATCATTATTATTTTTATTTAATTTAATTATTTGTTTAAGTCAATAATAATATTTATTTATATTTTAATTATATTAAATTTAATTATTTGTTTAAGTCAATAATATTATTTATTTATATTTTAATTATATTAAATTTAATTATTTGTTTAAGTCAATAATATTATTTATTTATATTTTAATTATATTAAATTTAATTATTTGTTTAAGTCAATAATATTATTAATTTATATTTTAATTAAATTATTATTAAATTTAATTGTTTGTTTTAATTAAGTCAATTATTTATTTTTTAAATAATATATTTTTAAATTAAATTGTTTGTTTTAATGAAGTGAATTAAATAATTATTTTTTATTTCAAATCAAAAATATCCGAGTTATATGTTTTACGCATTTCGGCCAACAATATATGAATTTACCTTTTGACATTTTTTAATACTTAATAAAAAATTATACTAACTTAAAAACATAAAAATTATAAACATCAACAAAAATATACAAAAACAAAGAATATTTTCAAATAATTTATTCATTCAAAATTCTTCATAATCGGCATATTCTTCATTAAACTCTGAAAATTCTTCCGGACTGTTACCTAAAACCACATCACCTCCTCTATAATGACCATATGCCACACTTATATTTTTCCCCACCCAAACCCTTTTATCATCCTTATTTGTTAATGCAGTTTTACTGTTTTTAATTGTAAATAATTGATGTTTTTTACTAGTAATACGAGTTTGTGGTACAGAAAAAATTAAGTTTTTGTTATAGCAATCTAGGTATGACTTATGTTTTAAGTCAGTACCCTTCAATGTTATACCCTTAGCTTTGATACTTTCAACTTCAGACAAGAGGCTATAACATTTTGGACGAAGAAACACCCACTCCTTGTATTTAAGTCCTTTATTCTCGTCTTTGAACTTTCCAATGACAGAATCAAGATTCCTACTATACAAGGGATGTTTTGGGTCATAATTAGAAGTATCGAGGAGATTATCACGAACCATAGCAGATAAAAGAATGTCTAACTTACAATTCTTAATTTCTAGAAAAAAGGAATCAGTGTCCCCAGCAACTATATTAATTTCACAAGTGAATTCGTTTCGATATTTTTCTAACTCTATATATTGTAATTGATACATCCTAAGTTTAGATAAATCGAGTACAGTTTGTCCAATGTAACTCGGTCGATCTAAACACACCGATTCCTTATTTAATAACACAGAGACCAAATCATTGTCGATTTTAAATGATTTTCGAAAAGTTGGTTTTGAGCAATAATTAATTAATTTGTTTGCAGAATTACATAATCTTAAATTAATTCGTTTTTTAAGATTTTCAACTGTTTTTCCGTAGAGGCTATTATTTAAAAGTTTATAATAGTTTTTATCTAAGTCATTGGTTGATTGCGCTCTAAGTTGTGTGTTAGTGTCTATATACTTTTTAAATATTGATTTTTGATTATATTTAATAGCTCTATGTACATGTGTAATTTTAATTTGTAAAGAAACAAAAAGCTGCAAAAGTCTCCAATGAAGAACATAATTCTTCTTTGGATAATGCGTTAGCATTAACTTCTCAACCTTAGAACCCGGAGCGCACATCTTTTCAGCAGCTACTGGAAAATCATTAAGTTTATCATGAAGAAATGTTGGAATTTCTAAATCTACTTCAAATGTGACAGCAAATGACAGTGATTCAAGATCCTTATTCAAAAAACTAATTAAATTATTTAATTGATTAGTATCAGTGACCCATTCAAAATTTCCATATGGTAATGGTTGACTTAAAGCCCAACCATAGAGATTATTGATGTCAATGTAAAGCAGTTCGGTGTTGTCATCAGATACTACGTGATGTTTATTAACAAAGGTTAATCCTCCACGGATTCCCCCTTCGAAAAAATTATACATCTCCATATCAGTGAGAAGTTCAATTGGTTCATCAAGAGTCATAAGAGCCGATGCCCAAGACATACCGGGAATTCCATAAAAGTTAAGTGGTTCCAATCGGTTATGAGCTAAGGACTTTGAACGAAATTGCTGAAAAAAGTCAGCCAAAAGAAAAACATCAAGTTTGAGGTAAACCATCATATAATCTAGTAAAGAGTTACAATTGGTTTCTTCCCAAATAGATTGAGCCTTACTATATTCGGCTTCAGTTACATCTTCCCAAATCGGTGGAAGTTCATATGTAGTTTCTAACACTTCTTGAGAAGTTGCAAAGTTATAAGGGAAAATGCCTTTAGTATCGATAATACTACCTACAAATTCCGAACGAGTTAAAGGAAGAGTTGTCAATGTTTTAACTGCATTACTTAATGAACTATTAATAAATTGACAAGAATCAATGAATTTTACAGTTAATCCACTGATTCTTGCTGACAAAGAAAGAAACTTTTCACTTGTTACAGGAATACAACTTATTTCCCACATTTTAAAATCACTCATACCATACTTGAGGATATGGTGAAGATCATACCCTCTCAAATTATGAAAAACAACTGGAAATTCAAACCTTATTTGTCGAGAAATATTACATTTTGAACAAGCTGCTCCCAAATATTTTCCAGTAAAGTGATCATGGTCCTTAACCGGTACTGATAAAATCTTATTACACAAATAACAACAAGTTGCCGAAGAAAACGAAAGAATGTCTGAGTCAGTTAATATTATTTTCTTTTATAATTATTTTGATAAAAGGGTAAAACAGTATTAATTGAAATATTATTTATTTCTTGTAGAAAATTAACTACACAATCATCACCCAGGAAACTCTTGTATGATTTTTCACCTGTAAAATTGTTAATTAAAAGTAAACCGGCTGAAATCGGCATATGTATTTGAAAATGTATATCATCTGAAGGTAAGATAGCCTCAAAATCAGCGTAAAGGACGAAAGGAGGAGTAACAGTTTTAGCCCAATTCTTAAATTCCAAGTTTTTATTTAAAGGTAAAGTATAAAGAGTTGTGCCTAATTGATTTTTATCACACAACCCTTTATGTTTATTTAATGAAATTATATTGCGAAAACTATTTAGACATCGATGGCACCATATACTTTGAACTCTAGTATCAGTAAAAGAATGATTCCTATAATTTAAAAGCCTATCTAATTTAGTAACAGCGATATAATGATAGGAATCAAGGCTTTCTAATAAAATTAAATTAATGGGTTGTCCCCCAACAACTTTAGAACGATGAATTATTTCGACATAAGGGTGTTTGAAAACTTCAGGGTTAGAAAAATCATTAATTAAATTATTTTCATCATACGTAAGAACATTAGTTGAAAGATTTTGATTTTTAGCTTCAAATTTTGGAATGTCACAAAGTTTCATAGGTAAATCCGAAGGTGAAAAGTCAAGCTCAGATGTGTTGTAGCTAAAGGTTTCATTTCTATGATGGTTACCTATATTTTCATGATTTAAAATGGCTAAAATACTGTAAATAAAGCATAAATTATCGGAATTAGCAACATTTACAGTACAATGTTTATTTAATAATGATAATGGTGTTGGAATAAATCCATGACCACTCAGCCGATTTATTTGTGAAAACTTGGTAAGAACAAAATGAATTTCTTTTATTTTATTTATAACCCAGTTACTACCTTTATCATTAATTAATGTTATTTTTTCGTCAAGAAGAGTAGCACCTTCATCTAAAAATGAATCATTCATTATTCTGGCAGAGTTTGAAATGATGAAAGATTGAAATTCTCCATCTTTTTCAAACTCTACATCAATACAAAATTGAATCTTAACAGATCCCATTTGATTGATAACATTATTTAATTTATTAATTAACTGTGTGGGTATTGTAATTAACTTTAAATTTAAATTCGAAACATCCATTCTAACAATGGCATGTGATTGATTTAAATCAAAATTAACAATAGGTGCTATCGAGCCACCATATTGATTAACAGAAGGAATATCAACAGGAAAAACATCATCTGAATCAGAAATGATTATTACATCATCATCCGTCTTTGATTCGTCAGAGTCTGAAAGTATGATAGTTTCTATAACTTTAGGAACTTTCGAAGAGCGTGGATTATTAATATTATTATTTGTTTTTCTTTTATTTTTGTAATATTATTATTATTATTATTATTATTATTATTATTATTATTATTATTATTATTATTATTATTATTATTATCATTCAATGGTAATTTAAAAATATATTTTCGCTTACAGTTAAACTGTGTTAAATGTTTCTTATGCTTTAAATAAAAGTCGGTATAATTCATTTTATGGGTGGTTTTACACGTGGGGCAAATAAAATAGGTGATGTGATTATAGGTATGAGAATAATAATTCTCCATAATCGTATCACAATTTCCATCATGTTGTGGAGAATTGCAAAAATTTGGGTAAAGGTTACCTGTTATAATAAAAGAAAAATTTAAATATATAAGTATAAAATCATTAAAATAAATCATTAAAAATCGTTAAAATAAATCACTAAACATTAAATTAATTTTACACACAATGAATAAATGAATTTGATTGGTTAATTTTATTTTGAAAATCTTATATAAGTAGTTTAAAATAGTTTAAAATCATAAAATGAATAAAAGTAAATGGTTTTTATATTATGTAATTATTCATTAATTGTTTTTTTTTTTTTTTTTATAGAAACCTCGGTTAGAAAAGAAGCTGTCAAGTTAATTCTTGAGGAAAATTCCATAAATGCTATCAGTTTAAGCAGAAATTTACCAGTAATGTATTTACAATATTCAATGGAATATTTAAAATTTCCAATCATCTATTCATTTAGAGTAAGTATTTTTATTAAAAGTAATATTATTAATAAATTTTAATAGGAACCAACAACATTGAAACAAAGCCTATATAATATGAAAGTTGGTGAAATTGGTGAAATTGATCGAAAAAATATAACAGAGTTATTACGAGCCATCAACAAAGATATTAGTTTTAATGAACAATTCACTTTTATGAATTGTGAAAAAGAATGTAATTATGAAAATAAAAAAGAAAATGAACATTTTATGATTAAAATAAGAATTCAATGATATAAAGAAGGAAACCAGACTATTCGACCAATTTGGAAAATTATTGAAGCCAAATGTATTTAAATAAAATTTATTTAACTTTATTCGTCATAGTTTTTTATCATATTATTTTTAATTTTTGTGTTTAAATTAATAAAATGTTAATATTAAATTTAATTCAAAATTATCATTTTATAATAGTAAAAATTTAATAGTACTTACATTTAACTCTTTTACTTTTGCGACTCTGAGTTTTAACATTTTTGTTGGTAATTTTTATTAACGATTTTAATTCTTGAATAATATTATTGATAGATTCCATTTTCTAAAAATAAAAATAAAAATAACTAAATATATGATAAAAAACTTACTAAAGTTTGGTATTTGATAAAAGTGAATTTTTTAAAAAATGCATTCAGTTATATATTAACAAACATGTAAGTGATTACATGATGGACCAATTAAAATTTAGTTTATAAAACACACTTAATTACATAACATCAAAACATTTAAATACATATAATCCTCTGAACTTAATCCTTTAAAAGGAATATTACATAATGCATCTTTCATTACATTTTTAATTAAAAAACAATTTTGAAAAGAAACTTTATTCAATAAATTCGTTTATTTTTTCATTGTTTTTAACCAAGCTAAACAATGCTGACCACATGTTTTTGTCATCGGATTTTGATAACGAATTCGATTGTATTCAATTGGTATTAACATTGATTCTAGTTTATTAATTAATATAGGGGGATAATAGAAACCCATTGGATCAAATACATTTATTTTATTTGGTTTTACATAAATTGCAAGCCAATGTTCGCCACTGAGATTAGATGATTGAGTATTTACAATCAAAGCTTTGTTAACATCGATATATGGAATTTTATCTAGAGGGAAAACTCCAAGAAAATCTTTCCCAATAATTTTCTACCAATAGAATCAATCTGAATAGAACTAATAATAATTTAAAAATATATAATTAATAAAAATTCTTACTTCATACTTGACAATTAAAAATCTCAATCTGGTTTATAGTTCAAACTAATACTGTTCGATTGGAAGTAATTTGAATCTCCTTTTCAAAAACCCCATATACAATTACCGTAACAGATTCAGTTAGGGGTGATCCAAACTTTATATCTAATCTTAAATTTCCACTTTGTGGTAACTGACTTTGGTTAAGATCGAAATCTGGAGCCAATACGAATGTAAAGAATGGATACTTATTTCTAAAATCTGACATACTGATACCACAATTCAAATTTTTATTAAGATATCCCATATTCCTAACAATACTTTGCATATAACTTGTACTATAATTATCATTTTCAAAATCTTGACTATATTTTTCACGATAATCACTTCCTTTACTTAAGTTATTGACTTAACGTTAAAGTGATCAAACATAGTAAATGTATCTAAAAACGAACCACTAAATCTTTTATTTCCCTGGAAAGTTACAAGGATAAAATTAGGTAATCGCCTATCACCAAATATTTGTTCCTTATAAAAAGAAGAAGATCCAATAGGTAAAGAAAATTCAACAACTTCTTTGCTTCGCATTGGATAAATTGCATTTCTTGTAGCAAGACCTATTTGATGACCCGCTAAAACAGAAGGTTCAACACGAACTCTTCTAACCATTAATTTTGCATCTAGCAATACTATTTTAGGTACAAATTTAGTACATGTCAGACTTTTTTCTGGATTTGTTCTTGTTAATTTAATTTGGACACTAACACCTGGTAACAAATATTTGGGTTGATCAAAGAAATCAAATTGGAGTGGTGAACATAATGAAAATGCTTTTGATTTTGCAATCCATGTTTTTCGCATAAGATCATGTTCAGTGTAACCCATTCCCCTAAAGATGTATGTTTAGTATCTTGATTATAATTTATAATAGTTTCAATTAGAGATTTGTGTGCAAAACTATCATTTGCTCCTTCAATTTTAGTAGAATTAAAAACTAATTCAGCGTCTTTAAAAAGAGTTTGAAAAAAGAAATTGTTTGCTGTTACGTCAGCTTCTTGTGTAATATTTTCACCTAAGCTATTTACAACTTTCAACTGAATATATAACAAAGTATCGTTCAAATCTAAATATTCTGTTTGTGATCCGTTAATGTAAAATTGAATCGAAGAGGTACCAGCATCAGTTATTGAATTCATTGGGAAAATATCTTCAAATGAACCATGTTCAATCACGGCTTGAGGGGATGGTCTATCAAAAAGACATAATTCAGATTTTGCACTAATCATTTTTCAAATATAGTTCCGAATCCTCTCATTCTTTTGTTTATATGTTTCTTCATAATTTTCTACGCTTAAGTGTCCTCCTTTTTGTTCATTTTCATGATTAAATACATCACTTACTTTATTAACAACACTAGGTAAAGTTTGCATAACACTAGGTAAAGATTCTTTAAATTCAGATATTGCATTTGATTTTAAAGCAGGTAAAAAATCAGAATTATTATTTATTACGTCATTTGCCGTTTTCATACCAAAATTGCCTATACGTCTAAGAATAGGTAATGCAAATCTACCTATTGTTTTCAACCAACCGGTTCCATATTGTTTACCTATAAAATATGGTAATTCTCCACCAGATTGACTACTACTATAAAAATTTACAATGTCAGGATTACTCATTTATTTTACGAAAATGTAATGTAAGAAAGTTTTATCTTCTTTACCAAATATATATTTTCCACTATCATCACGAATATTGATTTCTATATTGTTTATATATGTTGATGATACAGACAAATACATTGGGTTTTTCTCTATAATTTGAACTAGATCATCCTTTTTATGTTTTTCAACCCATACACATTTCAATAGAGGTATCAAAACATCACCAACAAGAATAGGTTCAATGATATTTGTATAGATCATCATTTGTTGATTACTTTGCAAAATTTCTGGTAAACGTAATCCAACAATAACTTTTTCTGAATATGATTCTTCACTTAATCCCAAACTTTGAGCCATAAATTTACTAAATTTAACTTTACTGACATCATCTTCCAATTCAATTTTGACTAATCTTCCTTGTTCAATTTCGCAAGATTTAAATGGATGCGGATAAAAAGTCATTAATTGATCATTTATTTGTGATAAATTAGTAATGATTAAATTTTCTTCAAATTTATCTGTATACTCGACATCGTAAAAATAATTTATAGTTAATCGAATTGTGTCAAACTTTATTTTACGATTATTTGAAGGAATTTTAATTTGATTCAAGTTTTCAATAAAATTTATTTCTTTTTTATTAAATCCTAATTTTTGAGCTTCTGCAATACTATCAAATGAAATTTTAAATGGAAAATATTTACAATTAATATTTAAAGCATTTCCATCAATGTATACTAGATAAAATATAGAGTCGTGACTAATTGTATATTCATTATTTGCATCGTTATAGTAAAAATATTCATAACTTGTATGTAATGTACTCTTACTATATTTAATATTTGAGTTGTTATAAAATGGAAAATTATTGTATACAAAAGTGAAATCGGTCAGAGCAACTTGCCATTCACCTTCCAAGTAAATAGGATTTTGAAATTCAACATTAAATTTATCAGCTTTATTATTTGGATGAGTAAGAAGACAACTATTACTCGGTAGATTTATGTAAAATTCTTTATTCATTTATTTTTCTAAATGTATTGATAAATGTGTTTTGGTATCTTTACTAAATTTAATTAATTTTCCACTATCATCGCGAATATTAATTTCAATGTTGTTTATAGTTGAAGTTGAAATTGGTAAATACATTGGATTCTTCATTTCTAATTGTACAATTTCCCCTTGTTCATAGTTTTTAACCCAAATAGATTTTAATAGAGGAACTCTAACATCTCCAACAGTTATTGGTTCAATAATATTCGAATAAATGAACATTTGTTGATGATGATGTAATAATCTTGGAACTTTATTACCAACGATGTCTTTTTCACTAAAAGTTTGTTTATTTAATCCTAAGGTTTTGATTAAATTGTTGTCAAAATATATTTTTGAAATGTTATCTGCAAGTTTTATTTTAACCAATTCATTGTTTTCAATTTTTAGTTCTTTAAACGGAGACGGAATAAATGACATTAAATGTCCTTGTAATTCAGATAATGTGTTTATGAGTAAATTATCTTCAAATATTTTTCAAATATTGTTTTTTCTTCATAACTTATAATTATCCCGAATTGTTCCATAACACCATCATCTGTAAACTTTGGTAATTTTAATCGACAATGATCATCTTCATTAATAACAGATATAGATTTTAATCCAAAACTAAACGCATGTTGAATGTCAGGGAATGTTACTTTAAATGGAACATGTGGACAGACAATAACCAAGTTCTCATATTTTTCAATAAAAACATCGACATCAGGGGTATGTTTAGAATTTATTAATTCATAAGTTTCATTTTGATTATTTATTTTCAAATATTTTACTTCAGTACCACTCTTCATCGTTTCATAACTTAGGTAAGAATTACTATAAAACGGAAATGTTTTATACACAAAAGTAAAATCAATCAAAGCAACTTCCCACTCACCATCCAAGTAAATAGGATTTTGAAATTCGACATTAAAATTACTAGCTTCATTATTAGGAAAAATAAGAGGACAACTATTACTAGGTAAAATCATATAAAACTGGTTTTCTTTCATAATATTTATTTAATTAATTGATTTTCAGATATCCAAGTTGGAGTTTCATATCCATGCCATTTAACATAGTATTGTTTATATTTACCAACATTCTTGGTTTTTAATATCTTTTGAATTCTGAATACAGTAGGGGTTTCTATAACTTGGAGTTCCTGTTCGTAGAATTTCCACTAACTTGATTGTTTTCATCATCTTTGATAAAGTACATTACTGGATTCTGATTCATATCAATTTCTGAGATTTGAAATACTTCATCACTCCAATTGTTGTCGAAATTCTTGATGAATGGAGAAGCACTGATTTTACTTATTCTAACGTGATTACCCACTTTATATTTAGGCTTTTTAATGATTGAATCAGAGTGTTGTGATATCCAATTATCCATATTATTCGTTGAATAAACATCAATTGGTCGCATTCCATTTAAACCCCTATGTGGCGAATAATTGTAGCTATAAATTGCTTTTCTGTAAAACATTTATCCAGGTTTTATTTCCTTTATATACGAAATATTTTTCAAACGATCTCTTAGAGTTCGATTAAATCTTTCCACGTGGGCAGCTTTAAATTGAGAAAATACAGAGTAATGATTTATTCCTTTGATAATTTCTCTAACTTTACTATTATAAAACTCTTTACCTAAAGAATAAATTTAATTTAATTTATTTATTTAATTACATACCCAAATCAGTTTGTAAATTACGAGGTTTGCCATCAATAAATAATTCCTTGATTGCTTCAGCCATTTCATTGGCCGATTTGGTTTTTGTTGGAATAGCACGAGCGAATCGACTAAATATATCAACACATGTCAAAATATATTTGTATCCCTTATTAATTTTAGAGAATGGTATCATTTCCATCAAATCCATTTGCCATAAATCATCAACTCCCATTGTTTTATAACTACGGGTTTTGAATTTCTTCAACATTGGTTTATTTAAACTGTATGCCATTTGCCCAGATAACCAATTCTTAGTTTCTTTCTTTGAATTAACTACTTCCTTTGCCAGTTTCCTTACACCACCAAAACCAGCGGGATGTTTTGGGTCTGTCCATACTTTTTCGAGCTTTTTCACCGTGTTTCGATTTTTGGTTAATGTTTCCTTCATTATTACAACAAGTTGTCAAAATATTTAAATCTAAATTATGTTTATCCGGTAATGAATTCTTGGTACCCATTAAGAAGTTAATGTTGAAATTGCGCTTATTGCAGATAATACTATTGGAATTAATGCCCCAAAAATCCACCATTTTGTTTATATATTATTTTTCGCATCAGACGTCGATTCTTAGTGTTTACTAAAGATAAAAGCGATCTTTTATGCTTTTGTAATACAAGTTTTTTAACTTTAGTAATGTTTACATTACCACGAACTACATTAACAATAACTTCAACTAGATCATCTATAACAAATGAAGGAAATTCTGTAAAATATTCATTCTTTTGTTATTAGGAGCCTTCATCAAGGCATTAAAGTATGGTAGACTACGTTCAACTTTCATATTAAATACATTTTTCATCTAGTTGTTTTGTTTATATTTTAATCCAATTTTTATCGTTAACAATCTTCTTACTCGTTTTTATTATTTTACGTTTAGTAACCCTTTTCTTTGTAACTTTTTTCTTTGTGGATTTTTCACGTTGAACAATAACTTTTTTAAACGTCATTTCAAGTAATTATTTTCAGATTTCAATTTTGTTTATAAATCGTAACACCTTTCTCATTGAAAATGTCAGTTCTAATACGTAATTCATCAGGACATTGTTGTGTAAAGTCAAAGAACAAATATCCGTGGGGAACCTTTGTTGCATCTTGAAACGAATCAATTAAAAATTTTCTATCATTGGGATAAGCTTGTCTAGCAAGAAAATCTATAATGGTTGCATCTCTAGGGTTTTTGAAAATAACCAAGTATTGGACATTTAAATTACGAGCTCTATGACTGCCCCCTTGATGAAACAAGTTTTGAGTAATGAAAATAACAGTAACTCCAATATGTCGAGCAATTTTTGTAAATAAATTATTAAAATCCTTTTCTTTATTAGCTTCCTGGTATAGATCATCGATAATAATAATATCGCCTTGATGTAATCTAGATGACCAATTTTTATCAAACCTTTAATTATTGTCATTTTCAATTTACAGAATTGATTTTGAGTAAGTCCATGTTCTTCGTCAGCTCCTCTATGCCAATATATTTTGTTGAATTTTGATTTAAACAAGTTCGATTGTAATAAATTGCATACAAATAAAGTCTTTCCACAACCACTTGTCCAACTACTTGATATACAGCATCATTTCTTAATTCCATTTTATTAATAATTATTTATTTAATTGTTTATATTTGTTTTAATTTTTAGAATTACTTGAATTGAAATTATTTGAAAATGTTGAGTAATATAAATTATAAAGGAAGATATTCTATACCTGATATGAAATTCCCATTTGGAAAACCACAACAAGTTGTAGATCGATCAGGTAAGTATCCGATAATATTTTTCAGATCGGGGAAATGTCGGGTAATGGGATGTAAGCAACCTCTAAAAACTGGGGATTTGAAATATAATATACATGATTTACAAATTCAATCAATCACTGTAACAATCGATATTGGGAAATTTATAAATCTATATGAATTACAAAGAAAGGTGAATTGTGTATTTGAACCAGAAATATTTCCAGCATTACGTCTTCAAAAATATAATCCATCATGTGTCAATATATTTTCAAGTGGGAAAGTAGTAATACTAGGAATAAAATCCTTGGATTATAATGATTATGTGGAAAATATTAAATCAGAAATAAATATGTTAATAAATTAATAAATATTTTGTTTGAATTTGTTTAATTTATTAAGTATTAAAAAATGTCAAAAGGTAAATCCATATATTGTTGGCCGAAATGCGTAAAACATATTACTCGGATATTTTTGATTTGAAATAAAAATTAATCTTTTTTAATCTTGTCAATAAAAATATTTGTATGGATTAAAAGTTTTTTTTTTTTTTTTTTCATTCATTAAAACAAATAAAATGTTAATAATAATAAAATAATAATATTGATATAAAATAATAATAATAATAATAATATAAAATATATAATTAAATGAAAATAAAAAATAATTATTTAATTCACTTCATTAAAACAAACAATTTAATTTAAAAATATATTATTTAAAAATAAATAATTGACTTAATTAAAACAAACAATTAAATTTAATAATAATTTAATTAAAATATAAATTAATAATATTATTGACTTAAACAAATAATTAAATTTAATATAATTAAAATATAAATAAATAATATTATTGACTTAAACAAATAATTAAATTTAATATAATTAAAATATAAATAAATAATATTATTGACTTAAACAAATAATTAAATTTAATATAATTAAAATATAAATAAATATTATTATTGACTTAAACAAATAATTAAATTAAATAAAAATAATAATGATTTTTATTCGAGCAAATATATTTAGGCTTTTTAGTTGACAGGCGAATTGAGCCATTTTTGATGGATAATGAAAAAATACTTAGGCTTTTATATAATATTTTTAGGTTCTCGGGTTTGAACCAATTTTATTCGAAAATAATCATCAGTACAATCAATCATAGGCGATTTAAGCCAATTTTTATTTTTTAGGCTTTTAAATCGATAAAAAATACTTAAAGTTTTTTATCATGAATTAAAATTTTTTAAAAATTTTAAATTTGATCATTAAAACAAATAATTAAAAAAAATTTAACACCCCCCCTCCCTCCTAAATTTTTTTTTTAGGGGGGGGGTCTCGGGATTTTTTCAAGCCAAATATCCACGGGGCAATTTTCAAGCCAAATATCCACGGGGCATAGTCCTCATATCCCTCTACTCATCTAACATTTTTCATATAACACTTGTAATACAATATCCCGATTCATGTTTATTCATTGTACGAGAGCCAAATGCAATTCCCCATTAGTTTTCTTCCTCATTCCTCTGTGATAATACCGCTCCAATAGGATACAAATGTTGGGCCAGAACACAAACGGCTTTGTAAATGTTTAAATGAATCGGTAACACACATGCAAATATAACAGGCAGATTTAAAATCGAACCTATTAAAAAACCAATTAACTCTATCAAAATGCGAGAAAGAAAACAATCAAATATAAAATTATAAAACACAAAATAAATTAAAATAATAACAAAGTGCAACAAGATCCGCACGAAATAAATACAAACATAACACGAAAACCCACAATTTGACCGAAATGTGACAATTTACCAAAAAATACAAAATTTCATGAAAATGAAATAAAAATCAAATAATTCAATTAGAAATAAATCAATTTGGAATTTAAAAAGAAAAACTGTCAAATAAAATCTCAAAATAATAAAATTAAAGATTAGAATATACCAGAAAATTCCAAGGTCAAATTTTGTTTTATTAAATCAAAAAGAACACGGAAGGTTAGGGTCGTACAATAGGTATATATACCGATTCATTTTTGTACAATTTTAATCAGTTTTTCAAACTTGAAATCGTTTTACTCGTAAAACAGTTATTTTCACGATGTAAGTGAGAGTTTTATTTGAAACTCTCTCTCCACGTCGCATCCTCGCAACCGCAATGGAGCTCTGCTTGGGTGTCGGCGTGGAGAGAGCGATGTTTTTATGATATTTTTGTTTATGATTGAATCGGGTAAATTATATTGTTATTTTAATAAAATATTTAAATAGCTTAAAACTTTGTTTTATATTGTCGAAATTTTCCCGGCCCACAGCCGAAACACACTACAAGTTAATAAAATCCGACATACTATTCGAACTCGTGTAAGTGCGTGGAAAATCGCCAATGATTCGTGCCCGTGAAGGCCCGGCGTGCGGAACGCAGGAGCTGGAACGTCAATATTATTCCGTATAGGGAAGAGAGGGATAAGGAAGTAGTCCTTTGACTGTTTCCTCGTCTCTCAACTTCCATAAACTTGACCTAAAATTCATATTCACACACGGCTCAAAATCATCATACGAGTAGTCCAGTGGGCACTCATTAACTATAATATGAACACAATGCGCCTAAGGTCAACCGAGGGAAAGGTAACCGGGAAATAGAAAAATGAAATCGTTGTTATGAACTTAATGTATATTTTAAATTAAATGAAATATAGGGATAAGATCTTTGAAAGGTTGTTTCGTAATAAAGATAATAAAGTAATTATGAACCTAATAGGTATATTTTAGCTAAATTTAAATGAAATGTAATTATAGATTTTGAGAGGTTACGTTGCACAAAAATCAATAAAGTATCTGTTATAGATTTACGATACAAAACTTAAAATTTAAGTATATAGGAGTAAGAAATTAATAATGCAAACGTTCGAAATTCCCAATAGGCAGTAGTAAATGTAAATATAAGAAGCTCCTAATACGTTACTTGAAGTCTAGAAAGTAGCTGGATGTGACCCTTAATATAGCATTTAAATCGATAAAAGGGCTTGCGAGGAACTATAACCAACGCACATAAATTACAACAATTAAAATCGACCAAAATACTTAATAAGAAAAAATATGTGTTTATAACATCAAAAATTCTTAAACCAAACCCCGAATTGCCAATATTTTCAGATGATAAGATAAGATTCCCGCATCAATAGAGAGAAATACCCGACGGCCTAAATTCCCTTAATAAACTAAGCGCGGCAAACTATCTCTAGTCAACATCGGCAAGATGATAACAATTAGATGAATAGAGACCCATGTTCCCCAGCACGACGAAACCTCATATCGATAAACGCAACTCTATATTTCCCGACTAAAGACACGGCTAAGCTATAAGTATTAGATAAAATAAACGCAGAATAAATTGAAAGGCACAGACGCCAAAACCCTTACCAGCAATTGTTAAACAGTAGTTTCTCATATAGAATAAAACAATCTATCCACCCAGTATTTCCCCAACTAGTACCAACCCAAAAATAAACAAACAACAAATTACAATCATTTATTAGAAAATAAACTCGTTGTTTCAACAAATTTCTGTTCTGACCCACCGATGTCCACTACGAGTCGATTCTGAAAGGATAAAAATTATTAAACTAAAAAGAACCTAATTATACCCTAATACCTGTGATCTTCGTATTTCTCCGCCCGAATAGTCTGCCGTTCCAAGCCAAGCGAGTATTCAAACCAGCCATTCATTAATGTCCAAATTATCGGAAAACCAATAACCAACAATAAGCCTACGAAATTTTATTAGTGAAAATAAATTGAAGTTGCAGTCGAAAATCTTGTTACCGGGAATCCCATTCCAACCTCCAGATAATAATGCTCCAAAGAATCCAAATCCATAATTTAATAAAATTAAATCAAATCATACTCTAAAAAAGGAAAAAATCCAAATCCATAATTCAATAAAATCCAATCATATCAATACCGGTTATGTAACGTATTACGACCTATGACTCTCTATCAACTCCATGATAGCTGGAAAAAATTCTAAAAATGCGAGGGACAAATCCAATGGCAATCGGTATACAAACCGATAGCTTGACATTTATATTTAAGATCAATCAATAATGATGTTTATCCTGCGCATGCACCAACTGCAATACATGACGCGATATGCTCACACCACCTAGATGGCACACACACGCGCCGTGCAGAGAACTCCCCTAGTAATGCTAGTCGGTATGACCTATCCAGTACACCCTCACTGCTGATAGGCATACACATTTTTCCTCTCTCTTCTTTAACTGACACCCGGATCTATATAAGAGATATCGATAGTTTTGGGTTAACAGTTAAAATTTTAAAAGAAAAAATTAATTAAAAATGTATCGACAAGAGAACCAGATAAATAAAGACATGACAGCCAGGATCTCAGACGACGATATCGTTTTAAATCCCAGAATTCAAACATTAGGTAAATTGTTTTATTATAAGTTTATTGTTAACCTATACGAGTCCTAGATAAAAAAAATTCGCAGTACCAATCCCGATGACGCCTACTGAGTTAGAAATGCCGATAACCATGATAAATTAGAAATATAAAATCTGATGCCAGAAAGTTCTGTAGTTTACATTGATTAATTTTCCAAAAAACCCCAACCCACAGAGATACTGCACAGTGGAACTAGTTCGAGGAGACAGACGATATCAAATCCATTCACAACTACCATAGCCAATAACCGTAGGGTTACGCAGGGATTTTTGATGACGTGACCCATCAGCTATAGAGGAGTGATCCGAACGCTCGAACGATTCATATGTTCCCTTTTTGATAATTGTCAGAATGCCGAATTCCAGACCATTTCAAATGACGAAGTGTCCCATTTTTCGATGTGTTTTCCCGACTCTTGGTTATCGATAAATTAATAACTAAAGTATGCTAGGTTAACCAAGATTAATGACGAAGAATAAAATGAAATAATTCGATTTACTTATAAATTTTTGTTAGTGAATCTCCTTTGGCAAATAGAAAGTTTTAATTTTTGTTTCGTGCTTATCTAACAATTATGCGCCAACGATAGATAGTTATAAAAGTTGACTGTAAATATTATTAAACAACTTTATCGAATTTATCAGCATTCGTTTGTTTTTTTTGTTTTATCTTGATTACTTACTTTTATTATTCTATTAATTTAGCTAGATAAGGTGAAGAGACAAGTCGGTACAGTAAGGTATAAAAATTATCAAAATATGGCTACATTATATTAGTATTAGTTATGACGAAATAACGAAACGAATGTTCGGCATCTTGGGTATTCGGAAATTCTTAAATGAGTTATGAGAACTCCAAATCCAGCGTTATCCTAGTTAATTATTAGTTAGGGATGACATCACAATTATTATCTTTTGTTGTAACCATTAGATTAAACATCCTGGAGATAACCAATTCCATTTTTTTAGCAATCCCATTTTATTGAGTTAGAGATTTTCTAAAACATTGTTTTCTTTATAATGTAGAATTCCAACTTCATTAAACAACCGTCGTAAAATACCAATCCATAGGAAAGCATATTTAGAAAATAACACTACAACTAAATTAAGAAGATATGGTCTTCGATTAGCATTGGTTTTACTTATGGTCAGCAATTTCAATGGAGATTAATTAATAAGTAATCAATAGAAGGGTTAGATTCTCCCTCAGTTTTTATAACTAAAATTTCGTTGTTTCTGATATGCAAATTAGCCCACTGGTTACTTTAAACAACCATCAAGGGGATCTAATGCAAATAGTATTACGTTTATGGGCTCAGAGGAAAGATGTACTAACCTTCCCCACATCATTAAAAGTTAGTTCTAGTTATTTTTAATTGAGTTAATTCACAATTACCTCGTGAATTTGAGTATTACTTTAAATTAGTTCACATTTGATCAAGTAATTTTTATACATAACAACTAAATGAAATGTAACTAGAGAGTAATATGACAACTAAATGAATAAAATATGATATTTGTTGTAATTAATATTTCTTATAACTGGTAATTCCCATAAGGACTAGTGATGAAGTAATTAATGATAAGGTTAAATTTTGCTCAATTTAGGTGACCGTAATTTCGTTACCTAGGATACGAAAATTCAACTAAATAGTTAGGCGTAAGGGATTTCAGGCGGAGAACACAATATTTATCAACTGATGGATGGGAAGGATCAACTTAATCAAATCTTGTTTAGGAGAATCAGGAGCCATTATTCGCCTTCATACACAGGCCACTGATCGATGGTGACAGGCCATGTGAGATGCGGGCTTCGCCGTGTCCCGGCCAAGAGAGGTCCGATCGGAAGTACTAGGTCGATCCCCTGCCCAGGAAGTTCGCGAGCATGCAATGCTCCTCCTCGCCCGTCTCGAGGACCAACAACGTCGGACAAATATTCTGGTAGCCAGAGCCAGACTATATCTCACGTACGTAGATGAGGATATTGTCACCGGTCTAATAGCGAATACGGACGACTGCGCACCGTCGCCCCACTCCCCTTTCAACTGGGTGGTTGAACAATGGAACAAGAATTCTCCTAACCTCAATGTCGCTGCGCCCCAGAGAACCCTTCCCAGCCACAGAAGGACAGAGAGGCCCATCTTTGTGTATCGGGAGCGCCCTTATGCTCGGTCGGCTTCTGAAGAACGCGATGATGGGAATGACCGAACCCCGCATTTTCAATAACGAATCGATGATATTTAGTAAAATTAAAAATAGATTCCGAATAAATGTTTAGTTGATTTCGTCGGTTCGATATTATTAATATTTAGATGATCAATTAAATAACTTGAGATTTGTAGACCAGAGTTAATTTTCGTTGTTTACAGAGATGGAATCACTGAAAATTATGCAGAAGGAATTGGAGCATGCTCGAAAAATCAATAACAACTTCTACGAGCAAATTATCCAATTGACAACAGAAATCAAGCAAACAAAGGCCGCCTGGATAGAACCAAAGAAGGCAAAGATACTTTATCAAAGGCTCACAGCAGCACAAAAGGGCTGGACGGAAAAGAGGCAATTAAATCAAAGCCTGAGGACCCAGATAAAGGAGCTAGAAGTAGCATTGTCAGTCTGCCAAGAAAGAGCGGCAGTGACATATCCCCTCGTTTTTCCTCCTACCCAACTAGCCTACAAAGAGACAATGACAGACCCGAAGGCTACACCAAAGGCTAGTAGTTATCGACCCGGCCGTAAAGAGTGGGCCAAGCGCCGAGCCGCTCGACTATTAAATAACAATTAATTGACGTGTCGAAATATGTTGTTTTCGTTATAAAATATATAGTGTTTATTACTTAAATGTTATTTAAAGAATTCGATAAGTGTTAATTAGTAAAAGTAATATGAGGACATCGAAATGAGTGAATGAGAAGTATCTGGGATTTAGGGATATGAACGATGAAGTTAATGATATAAAGGGACCCAAAAACGTAAAAACGAGCACAGGTCTTCTATCGACAGCTCGTTGAACCCAGAGATCATTCAGTCAATTACAGCATTAGCAATAGCGCTCACTTTTTGCGGACGATCTACCAACTCGAACACAGTTCCAACGTTGTCTAGCAACGAGTGCCGAGTGGCAAGCGAAAGAATATTTATATGGGGTTGTCTGGGTAACAACCATATAGTTTAAATATCGCTACCCAGTAACCCACCACAAACTAGAACCCATGTCTAGAATTAACTTTTTTCAAAAAAAAATATATATTAGAACTTGTGAACAGGTGAGTCTTATTTTAATCTTGTAAATGACTCTTAACAATTCTCCACACATTCCTTCTTGTTTACTTACAAGCTTTGGCTATTCTTTAATGAATTTTTACGTGAGGAATCAGATAAAAATAATTAAAAATAATTAAGGGAATTTATAAAGGAGGATTAAATAGAATCAATTCAGTTTATTAGAACAATTTATATGCCGAATTTCAATTTTTGTTTTTCTAAAAAAACAAATTTATTTAATATTAATTTTTTGATTAATTTGTATATTTTAATAAAAACTGTTAGAAAGAATATAAATTTAATTCATTAAATGTCTACCTTTCTTTGTAGTGCTTCGGTGCGTAGTAAAACCACATTTTGATTCATTTTAATATATATTTTGTCTCAAATTTTGAATTATTTTTGTAGATCATTTATTCCACATCTCTTTTGTTTTTACATCCGTTCTCAATGAATAAACTCACCTATAATGTATGTTAGTGTGAAGAACAATTTAGAAGAGTCATTATTTTGTGAAACACATCATTCTCAATTATAAGTTATTTATAATTAACATTTTCATAATCTTTATAAATTCATGATTTTTGAAATTAATTTCAATAATTAAGATTAATTTTTAAAACTAAAAAATTAACAAAAATGATTTATAAATTACCAAAGACTTATAAAACTTACTTACAAAATTTCGGGAAAAACTAACGGATGACAGTAATAGCTTTTTAAGTTTTTATAATTGTCTTTTTGAGCTCAATTATTGAAAATTTTAAATTTGTTGTAAGTTTATGATTGATTTGACGAAATTTGAGCCAAAAAATGCTTTTTCGCCATTTTTGTCTCAGTATTTTTATTTAACGTTAAGAATGTGTTTGTTCATTGCAAAAATTCTACACGTGCATTTATCACTATTCGCTGTGTTTATGTATTCAGTTTACGTTTTCCATCACTTTCTATAATAAATTAGTTTATTCATTGCAAGATTAAAATTAAACACACAAGTTAAATAATATAATATAAGCTTATTGATTTTATTTTTATATTATAGATTGCTTTTAATGATTGAAAACGTATGAAAGTATTATATTATATATCTGGAGTATTATATTTTTTACCGACTCAGCAAACTTGATTGAATCTTTGTATTTATCTTTTTATCACTCTTGGAATTCTATTAACAGTTTCAAATAATTTCTTACCCAATAAATTTTTTTTCTGTAAATTTACAATATTTTTACATAATAAACTTTTTTTACATAATTTTTAAATAATAAAATAAACTTCAAATTACACAATTAAAATAATATACTGAGTTTACTGATAAATGAATCAACATTTTCGAACCATAAAATAGCTCTGAAAGAGGAGGTGGGTCTCTGACAAATTCAATAAATACAAATAAAAACCGTACTTTAGGATATTTATTAAATATGTACATTTAGTTTCCCAAAAGATTTTGTATTTTACCTTTGCAATTGTGTTTATAAAAAATATAAATTTATATTTTATTTGTTAATTATATCTATTATTACAAATATTTACTTTTTATTATTTGAAAAAATTTAGGATATTTTAATAAATTCATTTATTTTTAATAAATAAATGAAAACTAACAATTAATTAATAAAAAATAAAAAATGATTAAAAACATATTTTATTTTGTCTTTATAGGAAAAAACTAATTATAATAAAATTGAAGAATTTTCTATTCTTCGCAAAAGATTTCTTGAACTTGTTCTTCTTGTTCAATTGATTTCACATCTTGGTCTTCATCGAAATTTTCTGTTTGTTTTTCAGACGGTTCGTTTTCCAATTCAGATTCTGAAATTTCTATGTCTTCATTTATGTTTACTTTAACAGGCTCATCCAAGGATTTATCGTGTTCATTTTCACTTTCTTCGTCTGTTTTAGTTGCTTTGAGGTTATCTCTCCATTCAAGTTTACTCTAGAATGAACAACATATATAGATAAAGTAACTAAAATAGGTATTTTAGTTACATGAACATTCGAATCGTCTTTCTCTTCCAAAGCGTATTTATTAAGGCCAGTAGACTTTAGATTTTCTCTGAAGTCCATGATTGAATTCTTTTCCTCTTTTCCGGTAAGTCTAGATAGTTGCGTTTCGGTCTTGGACACTTTCTTCAACACTGGCTTAACACTTAATACGGAAATATATAAAATATCTTAGACAAATTGTATTCCTTACAATTTTCCTTTACCGTCATTCACTTTTATTGTAATTTCATTTATCTCATGATTTTGATGCATTATTTTTACTTCTAAATCGTATTTATCGCCTTCAAGAACAACGATTCTTGTGAACAGGGTTTTAAGGAAAATTTGTAATTGAGCTTAATGAATATGAATATAAATGGTAATATTTTGGAGTGGTCTGTAGTCACCTTCATTTATGTTTTCAATATCCAATTCGCCGACCTTTTTCCTTAAAAATTCTTCTTTGATTTCTTGACGTCGTTTGGCTTCGGCTTTCATTTCTTCGGCAGCTTTTTGCATAATCAATTGCTGTTAATATTAATTGGTGTATAATTATTCTTTTTATATCAAATATGATTTACTCTTAACAATTTTTTCTTTTCCGGTGAGAGACCTCCTAGACCTTTTCGTTTGGTACGAGAGGCATTTTTTGTGTCTACAATGACTTTCTAGAAAGAAATAATTGACTATATAAAAAAACGTCAAATCTAACTTTTAGAGGCAGTGGCTCTTCAACTACTTCCATTTCCGGTTCGCATGAAGTTTGCTAAAAATATAAAACAATATTGTATGATATTTGACTTACATCAGTCTCGATTAAATCTACTTCTTCGCAAACTTCCGCTTGTTCTGTCTCTTCTACTTCCATCTATATTAAAGAAATAATTTATGTACATTTTATCTATACTTTACCTTATTTTCTTCAATTATCTTTTCATCAAATTCAATTTCAGTTTCCAGTGCTAGAGGTTCATTCAAATTTTCTATTTCAGTATTTTCAGTCTATTATTTTGGTTAGAAAAGAAAAATAACAAATTTATTTTACATTTTCCATTTGAATGTCAAAATTGCTTGTTTGTTCGGACTCAATTTCAACAGCTTCAGTTTCTATAATCTTTAGAAATGAATTATAAAATAAATAAGGATCAGCTTATTATTACTACCTCAGGAACTTTTATGGAAACTTCTTCATTCTCATCTCTCCTTCTACGTCTTCTTGAATTCAGACTCGACTTTTAAAAATAATCATTAAATAATTCACAAAATAAAAATTTCAAATAAAATCATACGTCAACTTCTGGCTCTTCATTTTGACTAAAATTTATGCAATTAAAATTATTGGAAAAATTTATTGAAATTACGCTTTTTCCAATCTTGCCTTTCTACGAGCTTCTCTTTCTTTGCGTCTTTCATCTTCCATTTTCAATTAATTCAATAGATACGTAAAAATAAATTGTTATAGTATTTATATAAATTTGATATAAATATAATCATGTAAAAAATTGTGTGTCACTTTGAATTTTATTCACGGGATTTATTTCCCAGCTCAACTCTGTACTTTTCTCCGGGAAATTATTTATTACGTAATCACAAACATGGTTAACTGAATCTCAGAGTTTTGTTATTTGTTTATTTAATTGAATTCTACATGCATACAGATAAATGCTGCTGAATAATAATAATAATAATAATAATAATAATAATAATAATAATAATAATAATAATAATAATAATAATAATAATAATAATAATAATAATAATAATAATAATAATAATAATAATAATAATAATAATAATAAATAATAATAATAATAAATAATAATAATAATAATAATAATAATAATAATAATAATAATAATAATAATAATAATAATAATAATAATAATAATAATAATAATAATAATAATAATAAATAATAATAATAATAATAATAATAATAATAATAATAATAATAATAATAATAATAATAATAATAATAATAATAATAATAATAATAATAATAATAATAATAATAATAATAATAATAATAATAATAATAATAATAATAATAATAATAATAATAATAATAATAATAATAATAATAATAATAATAATAATAATAATAATAATAAAATAATAATAATAAATAATAATAATAATAATAATAATAATAATAATAAATAATAATAATAATAATAATAATAATAAAAATAATAATAATAATAATAATAATAAAATAATAATAATAATAATAATAATAATAATAATAATAATAATAATAATAATAATAATAATAATAATAATAATAATAATAATAATAATAATAATAATAATAATAATAATAATAATAATAATAATAATAATAATAATAATAGTAATAATAATAATAATAATAATAATAATAATAGTAATAATACCCCGAATTTGCTTAATTTTCTTATGAGATGTAGTCACGTGGTTTGAAATTTTGCTTTCCGAACTTATTAACGTACCCCTTCAAATTAGTTGAGAGACGTATTAACTTATTACCGACTCATAAAATAAACATAATAAACGAGAGAATCTTTCTATTTTTAAGTGACTAGCAAGAAAAACGGATGCTGATTTTTGTACTACATTATGGTTTAAGCTATAGATTTTTGACAAGCTCATCTTTATGATAGTGCCAGCTCTATCCGTTCATTTATTCTTTTTCAAAAAATATTCTCAAAGTTGCGTTGCCTTCAACGTAAAAACAAAGTCTTCCATTTTGGTTGTTTATCTAAATTGATAGCAACAATACTAAAAAATCATAAACTACAGATGAATTTGATCAAATACAGTGAACATTTATAGAATATTTGCGGGGTTTTAAAGGTTTGCTTTGGTGTATGCTCTAGTTCTTTTATGTTTGTGGTGGTGTCAAAATTAAAAAGAACATTAGGAAATTAGGTTATGTTCCAGGTAAGGCAAACATTACTTCTAGAATAAATAAAAAAATAAATGTCTAACTTTCCATTAAGCTAGGTATTGCCTCTGTGAACTTTCCCAGTAATCTTTGGTAAAATGAATGATAAAAATAAGATAGTTTGTAATAGGAAATAGATGCGAAGAAATCTTCTAAAGTTATGAAAGACTAACGTTGATTTCTTCAACGGAAAATAACTACTTGGATTAAAAAATGTGAAAAAATCTAAATCTAGTAACAATTAAAACCATTATATTATGTATAAAGTTTAGCCCGTTTAACTCAAAATTAAAACAAAATTAAAATATTTTTAAATCAGTAACAAAAAATATTTAAATAAGTGATGCGCAAACTATAACGCGGTAAAAAGGTTTTTATAACTATACTCAACTATTTTTACTTTTCTTCATTTTGAGTTTTAACTAAATACGATATTCCTTTGAAAGCAAAAATGTTTTCTTTGCTAACAGAAATGTTTGGAGGATTCGTTATCGCATGTGAAAATAGATTTATTCATAAACAAATTGTCTCGACAAATGAGAAAGCAGCTACGAAAAGTGAGTACAATATTTATGAACCACTGACTTTTCGGAAGGTATTAATTAGATTTATGATGTTCAAATCATAACAGATTATCAATGATATGAGGAATTTATTTTTTTACTATGAATCAATAAGGATGCGAAAAAAACATCGATATCATCACTGATTCATAGTCAAAGCAAACATGAAAAGAAATCAGAGGTGAAAACCAAAAGAAGCTCTTATACTAACAAAATTTTAACAAAATTATATCAAATTATATTCAAAATATAACAATAAATAATTCTTCAATTATTGCTGAATTAATGCTTAATTAATATTTAAATAGCAAATATTAATTATGGTAAAATTGTTGCAATAAAAACATTTATTTTTATGTCCGATAAACCCGATGTCGAATAATCAAGTTTTGGATTATCGAGGCTTTACCATAAAAGAATCTTTTCCACAGTACTGGGTTTGGATTTTGACCAAATAAATAAACGTATTTGAACTAATTCCAGAATTTCAATTTCAACTTTATTTCGAAGTTCCGTTATGAAATACTTTTGCAAAATAATCTTTGTGGTGGAAGACAAGTACGTTATGCAAAATTATTGACCGAAGAAATAAGTTACAAGATTGTTATGAAAAATTGAGGAGTGAAAGAAAAATATGAAGATCTCGACTATCAACAAAGTGATTTAAAGATAAACACCCTTTTAAAACTTTATTTCGTTTAAAAGCTTAAAAAAACAACTGTTGAGGGAAATTGAACCTCTGAGATTATTAGATCATACATTGATCAAATTTGTAACGTTAATAAAATTTTAATTTTTTTGGGTTGCATTAAAAAATACTGAATCAAAATATTTTTTCTATTGAAACATTAATAAAACAAAAGATTATTGTATTTTACACAATCATTTTAATATTAATGAAATAAATCGATTAATATAAAAAACTAATGTTATATATTTACAATTAAAATGGCAAAAAAACTGAATTTTAATTCTTGTATATTAGAATCAAAACATAGAATAATTAAATAATAAAAAATCTGCGCAATTATCAATATTTCCTCTCACAAGATATGTGTTATGTGCAATACTTAGGTGCTACAAAAGAATAAATAAAACATGATTTGAAAGAGATCAAAAATCTTCAAGTTTTTTGAATAAATCTGAGTACCTAAAAATAAAAAAAATTTTCATAAATTAAAAAAATAAATAAAAAATATTCTCACATAAGAAGCTAAAAAATATATATTAAACCTTGTATTTATACAATAATTGACAAATCTATGGGTATGAAAATAATTTTTAAAAATAAAACGAATAAATTTATAAATAAAAAAACATGAATCCACAAATATATATTCCATTACAATATATATCGACAGCCTCACTATCATCGTCAGGTAGTTTTGAACTTAAAACTATATTGATTTAAAATGCTAAATTCCTATCATTTGTCGATTTGATGTCTTTATTCGTCAATATGGATTCGAACAGAGTCGGCAAATTAACGAAAACTCCATCATTCAACAACACGAAATATTCAGATTTCATACAGAGAAAAAATTATTCCACATTAAAAATATCACACTTGATTTTAAACATTCCAACTATTTTAAAAATCTAATTTAATAAATTTTATAAAATTGAAATTTAACAGAATTTAAATAAACTTTAAATAAAATATTTTCAAACTTTTAAATAAATAAAACATTTTACATTCATTTTTATCTTGCTTCTCACAATTGCGTTTACTAATATCAATCAATTACATTAGTTAACTGTGAACAAAAACTTGAGAACGGAACTGACGGGAAGTCATTCCAATGTACGTGACATTGCACCCATAACATATATATTTAAAACCAAGTTCCTAACACAATCTGAGTAGGACTTGTATTCACTCATATTATTTAATTCTCTCAGTCGACCGTTATCAAGAATTTGAAAATAGAGATAATGGACAATCCTTCCAATCCTTACACTCATGATATAAATATTCATAACCAAGATCTGAATACCATCTAAGAAAGACTTAAATTCTACTAATAATATTACACAATTTTTTACTTTAAATAATTAATTAAATTAAATATGATTGCAAATAAATTGCCTTGGAATTGTGTTTAAATATTGGACAAATTCCTCTGTAACAGTTTAAAATAAAATGTAAAAGAAATTGTTAACATTTTTATTTAGTGTTTAAATACAATTTATGGTAAAATAAGGCGCACGACTCACAAAAAGGCATATATTACCGGACAGTCTCACAAGAATCAACAACAAGAATCAGAGCTAATCATAAAATGTATGAATTTACGAAAACATTTGTGTTTGGGTAAAGGTGAAACATGTCAAGTTAATATGTCAGAGTTGGATTATTGAAAACATAAATTTTCATATAACAATTGACAGAATATTTACATTAAACCCCTTTGATACAAGCTATAGTTCGGTAAGCAAGGAAGAAGTATAATTAATTTTCTGAAATTTCATTGGTCTCTTAAAGTAGTAATAATGATAGGTCAAAACCAAGTTAATATTAAAAATTGTATATAAAGAAAGTAAAACAAAATCATATAAATATGGTTTGATTTAGGTTTAAAATGTAACAGTTTCATAATCAGATAAATCTTCTATAATACAATTTGATACGTAAATCAACTAGGTGAGTGAAATCATGTGGATTAAAGCTGATTTTGAGATGGCTGCTAAGAAGGATGTTTTTAAAAGTAAACTTTAAGGCTTTTATTCTGATTTCATAAAGATATGAGATCATAATTCAAGCTCTTAAAAATTACTTTAATTCTACAATTTATTTTATATTTTATTATTAAAATAATATTACATTTTTTTGGAAATATTGATCTATTCTAAAATATAAACTATTATGCAACAAATTAATTGGCATATATTTCTTACATAAGTCGAAAAACTTATTTCTTTAATCAAAAATTCGTTGTTTGCTGCCACTTTCCTGCCTTCTGGCAATTGTTCAAATATGTTATTTTTGATATAAATGATAGAAATAACGGAATTTTTCGATTTTTCAAAAAATCTTTCCATAGCGCATACTAACCTGATTTAGTTAGTTAAAATTTTATCAAAAATATTTTTATGAGGTATTAAGAATTAAGGTATTGTCTGAAACGTTATAAAAATCTAAATTATCAAAACGTAAATGGTAACTTTAAAATCCCTTAACTTTCTCAAAATTTCAAAGTAGAGTCCTCTGAATTTTATTGAAGATTTTTATTATAAAAATATTGTCTCATTACAGAATTTCAATATATCGATAATTTGCATGCATTTATTTTGCTTGTGTACAGTATTTTTACTTTTCTATCACTTCACAATTTCTATAGTAAAATTTTATCTCAAAGCGATTTTCAATGTATTTATAATATAAGAATATTGTTTTTTTCTTATATTATAGAACATTTATCTCATTAAATTTGGTATACGAGTAGCCCTCAATCAGTTATGTGATTCCCCGGTTTTCCGGCGCTGACTTGGAATATACCTCAACCGGACTGATATTCGTTTCAGTGATAACGTAAGAAAATAATTTATCTCCAAAACCACTTCTTTTTACTAGCACGTCTTTCGATAGATCAGGGAGTTATTGTCACCTTTAACATTCATTTTCCAGTTAATTCCTTTATAAAATTAATGAATCTTAGTCACTTGAGAAAAACCAATTAAGGTTGGTCGTCTTATGAAATTTTGAGAATCATTATAGTCAGCCAAATTCTAAATCAAATCTAGTGTAAAATGTTCTAAACATCAGCAGGCCTTTGCGTGATGCCAAATTGTAGAGTTTTATAGCTGAAGATTTAACAAAACTTTTCAAAGCTTATAATCAGCTTTCGGATGAAGACTAAGAAGAATAAACCAGAAAATAAAGTCGTGAACAAACAGAGGTGAAAGAAAAATAAAACGAATAAGAAACGGTTGATCTAAAGCATATTCATTCAACCATGAAAAGATTTGCAAATGAACATGTGAGTTTAACAACGATTATAAACGAATTGCATACTTGAAAAAAGTATTATACGTTTGACATCATTCTGAAATGTTTTTAGAAAAAAAACAAAACTCTAAAAAATAAAAGCTGGATAATTTTTTCAGAAAGATGCATGAAATCCAAAACTTTGGAATTTCTCTTTGTTTTTTAAAAAAAATTACTAGTCATATTTTCATCAACAGTTAAAGCTGCGCGAAAGACGTCAGAATTGAAGCAATTTTCTTAAATGTAATTGCTCAGTTCACCACTCGTCATGCCATCTACAAACATTCTCCGTTATCCTCCACCCCCCATATTTTCTTCTTAATAATCAATTTCGGTTAAACATTTCTTTGATTGTTAAATATAATTGTTAAATATAATGACGTTGGAGCAGAAGTGAGGCCAGAATGAGTCTAAGGAGGTTCAAGTCTAGATCTTTTCTTCATCGATAAATATGTATTGACCATTATATGTTGTAATCCAAATTTTGAGATCGGATCACGATTAAAATTTATAAAAAGTGAAAATAATTAAAAGTACTAGAAGATTTTCAAAAATGTTCTTGAACTTATCATTGGTTTTTCCAACTCATTCTTTATTGATATCTCAAAACTATATGGGAAAGCCCTGATCTGTGTTCTCTGATGGGGGACCCAGAACTCCGTAAACTACCTTTAGATTACGAATTTGAGTCGAAGTTATTGTATTTTTTGTAAAACATAATCAAAAATGAAACTCACTGTACAAATTCCACGATAATTATCTACCACTTTCTGAAACATCCACACCAAGTTCATTTGATAATATACCAAATTAATACTTAGATTTCCGTTTCTAAAATAAATTGCAAATGAATTGAAAATAAATTTGATATGAATATCAAAAATAAAATTCATGCCAACTTTTCAATAGCGTTTAGAATCTCTAGAATAAAAACATGTTTATAAAATCAGTTAGTCAACTAAAATACATAATACTTTCAACCAGAAATGAACAAAAAAAAGTAAAAAATGAACTCAAACATCTCGCGAATTTTTTTAAAACAGGTATACGCAACATGACGAAGAGCGTACCTCTGTCAGAGAGTTTATAGAAAACAATTTTAACTCAAATTTTCAAAAAGTTAAATTTTGTTTGAATTAACTGGAAAAACCCTAATCGTAACCTGTTTAAGACAACAATTTTGACAACAAATATAAATTTATAAAAATATTTTAGTTATAGCAGTTTACAATTGTTTCTTGCTATGATTGAACGACTTGTGCGATATCTTTACCGGCTTCTCATATCAAGTATAATGAATCTCAAAATTACATTTGCATTTTGACAGTAAACAATGGTACAATTCTACAACATTATGCAAACAAGTTTCACTATTTTTCATTTAAAATAGACTTTCAATAAGTGCGATAAAAATAGAAATTCATAAAATGTGAATGAATTTTCCTTGTAATAATAATAAAAATAAATATAATAATTATTATTAATTATGACAAATCTAATGAAGACAACACAGAACAACAATAAAATGATGAAAAAATCAAAACAACATAAAAAATATTATTTTATTGATGAACAACATCATTTAACAATATGTATCACAACATAAATTATAATCATTATAAATAAGTGAATCGCTAAATTCAAAATATATTAATTATAATAAATGATAATAAATTATTATTAATAATAATAATAATAAATAATAAGAATTAATAATAATAATTAATAATAATAATAATAATAATAATAATAATAATAATAATAATAATAATAATAATAATAATAATAATAATAATAATAATAATAATAATAATAATAATAATAATAATAATAATAATAATAATAATCAACTAAAATAAGAATAAATCTCATCAGATCGCAGTTGCATTGCCAACAAAAATGAAGCATATACCACACAATGAACAAAATAGCGGAATTATAATCTGGGAAAATTAAGAAGCGATAAAAGATGATGGAGAAGAAATGTTATTTATTGCAGTGCAATTATTGTTGCTACCACCAGGTGTTATGTAAACACTGTGCCCATCACCATGCCCACCTTTATTTGACATACTGTTTGACTGTGATTGGGGCTGTTGGCGATTTGTTGAATTCTTATTTTTAGACTTGGAGGATTTCTTGTTATAACAAATGGCGCAATGCAATTTCGACCGCCGAATCCGAACATCGGTGTCCGTTTTTCCGTCTCCCAATTGCACTTTACATTCACTACAAATGAAACATCTCAAATGGAAATGGAGATTCAATTCTTCAATCACCATTAAATCTTCAGAGCCTGAAAAATTAAAACAAAATTATTGATCAAAAATTATTTGATAATAAAAATCATGATATCAAATAATTTAGTATAAAAATATTATTGTTTAAATTCATTGTAAAAAAATTATAGAATCTATGCGAAGGTCCCAGCTTGTATCGGGGTTTCGTTGCTAGAAAACGCAATGCGAACTGAAACGGCACATGACGAATAAAATTTAGATTTTTTTTTACATATAATAAACTAGTAATAATTTTTAAATTTTAATTTAAATCAAAAAAAAATTTAAATCTTTATAAAAATATATTTTACTCTCAATATTTCCCCAATTATAGAATTATACTTATGTAATTTATAGAATGTTTTAAATTACTTTTTTTATTTTTACAAAAGTAAACAAAATGACCAATTAAAATTGACTGTTAATTTTTTCTCAACGACTCAACATCGAAACAACTCATTGTTTTCAACACAAATTTACCGTATTTTTGCGAGTACAAAATTTTATGAAAAATAGTTTTCATTAAAAAATATTATTACTGAAATCATCTTTACTCATAACTCATCATAGCACTGCTAAGGTTTTCATAGTATAAACCAGTTAATGAACAAGTTGAGTAAACTAGATACGTAGGTAAAAGGGAGGTTTTTAATTTTTTACATGATCTGACTCGATTTTTTTTGTTTTCAGTGAATAGAAATGTTGTCTTGTAGTGTATAAATCGCAAGACAATTATAAAAAGAATGTGACTTATATTAGTAAAAATACGATAATATATGAAAAAACCTAACGATTGATATAGTAAAAAGCTAAATGACGTTGTGAATTATACGGTGGTTTTATTTCCGAGATACCGTTTATAAAACACTGACATAATAAAAACTGTAACTATCTCAAAGGATTCTTAACTGTTTGGCTAAAGGTTTTTTTCAGAAAAAAAATTATTTTTCCTAATATTACCAAGTTTATTTATTAAATAATGTTTAATCAGGGAAAAAAGTGAATAGAAAAAAGATTAAATCAAATAAAGCACATTTGTGATATAATCAATGTATCAATTGTTTTCCCAACTAATCTTTAGTCCTTTTCTCAAAAGAAAGATGAAAGTACTAAAGCCCTAAACTTTTTTCCTTGTAGACTCCTTGACAAGATTTTCTGATTTACTAAAATTCCACATCTACAGACGCATCAAAAGTAAGCTACACAGCAAATTTCACTTTGATAATCTTTTCTATAGAATGAAACGATAAACTGAAAATTTGTGTGTCTTTATAGTTATATATGAATTAAAACAACATAAAGTGGAAATTAATAACTATTATCATAACACTGAAAAATCAATTCTTTTTATAGATGAATATGATGTTTTGATTGCAAACATTTGGCTTCAATTTAGTTAACTTAAACTTTGCATCTCTTCGAATAGTAATTTCCAACCTGTTTCTTTTTTTTGTAATGAAATTTACAACCAAACTGAAACCATTTTCCATAAGATATGAAGATAGAAAAACTATCAAAAGCTTTCTCTTAATATTCATTAAGGAAGGATACATTTTATAAGGAACTCTACCTTAAGTTCCTCATTTTTACTAATTCTTGAAACATTATATATTTTACTGCTTAGGTAATTTATGTCTATTACAAAAAAGTATTATGTAAGTACATAAGTACTATCTGTGTTATGTGGATTATTCCATTTATGGAAAGCCAAGGGGCATACTTAAATTGGATTCAATCAGATATTATGCACCCTTAACTTTGTTATCGTACTCATGGACCTCTTGCAGTTTGGAGTCGATAGTCCCCTTTGGGATCACTGATTTAAATTTCAACCTGGATTATTCTGATGAATTACATATCTATAAAAGATTACATACGAAACTTTTCTAAGTTTAAATTTTTCGGCAGAGTAACTCGAAATCAATTAAAACTGAACAATCTTAAAAAATGTCAATTAAACAAGTTTCAAAAACTTTCTGCAATGAAAATCCGAAATTTTAAATAAAAGTATAATTATAGAGCACATTACATACTTACATAAATAAAAGTAAATTAAAATTATATTTTTCATGGCTTATCTTCAAAGAAGCTCATAAATCTAAACATATGTGCTCTATTTAGTATAACAATTATCTTTTCTATATTTTGTATTGGAAATCGAGGTCAAACCTTATTTACATTTTGTGCCCGAAAATATAGTTCTTAATATGGAGTGTATGCAATTCTGGTAATGCTAAAGAAATTTCTAAAAATTAAATAGAAACTGTCACATGTGGAAAAAAAGAGATCGCACTCTACTTTATTTTCAACACATCTGCTGGAAACTTAAGAAACTAGTAGATACGCACATAAAATAAAAGCTAGAAATCGCCTAAAAGCCAGTGATGATTTGCCTCAAAAGTATTATTGCGAATAAACAACATTAAAAATTTAGATACATAATATTTGACATTAAAAATAACATTAATATTGGTTGTGTTAGTTTGTGTCGAAGAACATCGTCCACAAGCTTTGTTGAAAAATTCATTACATGAATCATTGTTTTTCTTTCGATATTTTAGGACAACGTCCATGGTCAACGCTTTTCATAATCTCTATTCATAACCGGAATAATCGACCTGTTTCTTTATATTTTCTGGATAAACTTCACCAAAAAAACACCTTAAATGTTTGAAGGATTTCAAAAAATCAATAGAAAGTGAAAATTTCCAAATCACCATTTAACAGTAATTAATTTGGTTATTTTTGTAGTTCTCAAGTCCCGGCTTGGTTTCCAGGTTACAATACATTGTTAAACCATATACATTCAAGATATTCCAAACTAGAACATGGCATTGAAATATGATTTATAGTAATTCCATTTTTATCATCTATTTTAGGCGATATTTACTTCAGCACAGCGACCTGGCGCTATAACATTACCTTATGATTTTTTTGAAAATTTTTATTTGCCAAAACAAGAGCTTTTTTGTATCATCATCAAATTTAAGAAAACTGGTATCGTAGTGCGTTATTTATATTCGTCTTAAAATTGAATAAAATAACTTTTATTCTTATCTCATTAAGATTAAAATAAAAATGATATGATAAACGTAATTTAAACATATTTTCACGGGGGTCCGAAAAAACCGCTTTAAGGGCCGGATTTGGCCACTAGTTTAAAACCAAATAAAAAATAAATTCTCTCTAACTAAAAAAAACATACATAAAAATCGATTAAGTGCAGAATTTCTGTACAAAAAATTGTAGAATTAATTTTTATTTAAGGCTACAATAATTTGACTGGAAAAAGATATGGCTGTCAGAGAATCTAAGAACTCTGTCAAATTGAAACGGTTGGATTTGAATTCCAATTCATTTGCTCTCTTTATGACGTCGAGCATGACTGATTTCCAGATTTCAAATTTACTGGATAAAAGTTCAATTAACGAATTCAATTCATTCATTTCAGGCGATCCAAAAAACTCACCAGAAACCTTAAAACTATCAAGACAAGTAATCTTGAATTCAGCTTCAACAATATCGTTATAAACCTTTAAAAAGTTCTCAAAAACTTTAGAAATATTCCAGTATTCTAAATCAAAAATAATGAAATTTCTCACAAATCCTCGACAAATGTTATTAAAATAAGGATTGAACAACTTTTTCAAAAGGATCTTTTTCAGTGATATAGAACTATTGAATCTAAACAAATCGAGTTCATTCGTTACAGAATTGATGACTGGTAACTGATAGAATTTCGGGCGGTCTCCATTGAACAAATTGGAAATGTTTCTCTTTATCATTTTCAACGTCTCAATTGTAACGGTAATGCGATAGGAAAATATGGATTGAGATGCGTTGAAATAAAATTCCTCCATCGATTTCGAGTCAACCAACTGTGCACGATACAGAGAATCACATTGGTCACAAAACATTCTGTAGCGGGTAAATTCACTGTCAACATATGGCATGGTGGAATTCTTCATCACATAGCAACAGGCACAATTCCTATCAGATTCGAGTGTCAGATTGATTTTCACACCGAATTGATTTAAATCGATTTCACTCCAAAGATCAAACTGCTTTTCATTCAAACCTCCAATTCCTTGATAAATGGAACAACAACTATTGAGTGATAAATAACTTGAATACAATTTCATTCGAATCTTGAAATCGTCCTCGTTTGATTTATGGAGAGAAAATGGAAATTTCGATAGCAATTCCTGAATTCTCTCCCAGTTGGGAAAGATTTCAGAAAACAAACTAAAATAATTTTCTATTTTAAGCAAGTTGTGATTAGTCTTTAAAAGCGTCGTATAAAGATCTTTATATGTAGGAAAGGAAGAAAGATGTTTCTTCTTCTTGCAAAATTCAATTAAAAATGAATTATACTCACCACAAAAGTCATTTTCAGATTCTTCAAAAGTTTCAGGCTTCTTGAATAAAGATTCGAGAACCTCTTTGGCGATTTCTTCAATTGAATGTGTTAATCCATTCAATGACGGAATTGAACCGATTGAGGCTGTGTTTATTATTGCTTGGAATTTCTCTCTGTCATATTCTTTGAGAAAGAGCCGAATCTTCATGAAACTTTTTGAAGTTTTCCGATAATTATTTGTATAATTGGAGAAAATTTCGGTTAACACTTGTAAATATTTTTCGGCAATTTGATTACCTTTTTTTATCAGAGATTCAAATTGGTTCTTTATAATGAATTTAAATGAGAATTCCCGTTCAATTTCATCAAAAATAAAAACTTTATCAATAAATTTACGGTCCAATGGACACAATAAAGATTCCTTAATAATTTGATCGAAACAAGATCGGCAAAATTTGTGATTACATTCGATAAAAGTGACAACATTTTCAGGAGTCATCGGATCATAGCATATCAGGCACTCGATTTCTTCCATAATTATTAACTATTCTTTATTTAACTATTGTAATAATTATAAACTATTGTATTTTACAAACAAATTTTTAGAGATTTTTTAAAATTTAACAAATAAAATAGATAAATTTTGTGCTAATTAATGATTTTATCGAAATAAAGTCACTTAATATTTACTCTAAGGTTTAGAGTCTAAACCTCAACAAATTTTACTATTAATCATTTATTAAAATTTTTGCATGTTACTTTAATAATCTTAACAAATTGCTTTTTAAAACACACAAAAATTACAACTATTATGAAAAATTATGTTAAAATATTATGAAAAATTAAATCCTTAATGTTTTCAGGCGACAAGCAACGGAAATAGTACAAAATAATAATTTCACAAACTGCCGATTTTTAATAATGCAAAACATTTCAATCTCCATTTCTGTCGGGTTTTTTTAAACAAACTACAATAACAATTAGGAGTTATCGTAATTTAGAATATTTACCAAAACATTTCAAAGTATATACAGAGTATTAAACCACTGCATCAGCACAGTAATGTGCGTTTGAAAGCGTTTTCATTAGATGTAAATCATAAATTTTAGGTGCGTCTTTATTTTGCCCCCTCCATCAAAAGAAGAAATGGTGTCGTAAATGCCAATAGTAGGCTTTACTTGAGACATAGTGATTGCTTCCAGGCTCCTATCGATAACAGAAATTCCTAGGTTGTGTCAAACCTGATCAGTAGGTTTAATCGCCATGTTTTTATTTGAAGCCCGAGCCATATAGCTTAATCCACTCAAAATTAATTATGTGCAATGAAAAAGGTATGAAAGATATGTGATTGTGAGCCGTTGAAAAATGTGGGTTCGAGCAATATTTTGAAAGAGACTTTGCTTATTGCTGGTTCAAATTTGGTTGGATTTTCATTGTATTTGGTGAAATAAAAGTTCTTAAAAAAGTCAAGCTATATCGTTATTTGACGGGGTGTTTCTCCAACTAAGTACTCAAATGATATAACTTTGGTAACATTGAACTCATTCACAAAAATTCTTAAATATATCAATAAATCTTGAGCATTTGAATTAAACTTAGACGAAGACAATATGTGTATTACGACTGATGGGACATCCGTTACGCAAATGGTTAGAGCATTGCTTTCGTGCGAGCAGTCACTTTATTTCGTACATGCAATTTATCTGGCTGCTTTAGATAGTCTCTACAAGAAACCTAAATCCACACTAGAAGATGAAGAAGACACTGACAGCGATTTTGACCACGAGGATGAAAGTAATGGGTTTCGAATTGTTGGTGAAGCAATTGAAGAGACAGAAAAAGGATATCTTTAACAATCCATTGATACTAAAGTAAAAAATATTTTAAAATTGTTTCGTAAATCGTCAACAAAAAACAATATTCTTAAAAAATCTGAAAATATATATGAGATAAGATCGGCCCATAAGAAATGGGAAATTTAGTAACCACAGACTGAACGTTAATTGTATTATGAAGTTTTTAATATATTGTTTTTTGATATTTTGTTATATAGTTGAGCGATTCATGAAGCTTGAAGGACTAATAATTAAAGCTTTAAATGAAATAAATCTATCGTATTTGTAGAAAAACGAATATACAGAAACTTGTTAGTAAGTGGTAAGTGTGACGAAACCCGTTATGTAAACCTTGATTTTTTTCACAGAAAAGATGTTAAACCATAAAGGTACAAAGTATTCAAAAAAAGTATCACACGCTCCGAGATTAATATCGTCATTAATACAACATTGGTAAAATTTTGAATGTAATTTACCAGATTTAATCATAACAATGGAGAGCACCGACGCACGAGGATCGGAGGATATGTTCATGGTAATCTATTTTTAAAGATTTTAAATGTTAAGTTATTGGCTCGAGTAAGTTTGTTGCTTAAAAAATCCAATGATTCCAACAAGCTGAAGATTATACGAATTTTTATTTGGGTACTATGATGATTTATATTCATGTATTTCTCCGTTCGGGTGTTGGTCCTTTAAACTTAGTCATTGATCATTAAATATTTTTCCTAACAAAAATCATTACTGATTTCATGACTTCATATATTTTGTGAATCCAGATTCATAAATTAACTCTCATTTTTAGATAACTTCTATAGCTATAGACTCCTGAATAAACTCTGATCTAATGATTACTATAATAACTATGCAATCTACAACGGACAATTTCTCAACGATTATTGTAGACTTTGCATTGAACTAAATCTAATAGTGTCTTTTGTTCTTAATTTGGTTTTCAATCACAGAATCAACTGATCTTTCTTTGGCTTTTTTCTTTATTTTGATAATTACCATGCCTTTTAAAATGTCTCAATAACGCTGGTGCACTGAAATATTCCAAAATATTTATTTTATTCTTGGGTTTTTTCGAAAAATTGTTACTTTGAATAAAAGTAACAATGCATTTGGATTTTTCGAAACTTATTTCATTTAAAAACTCTAGGTCATTACCCGGGCTGAGCGCAGAAACCATAAGTGTAATAAATTTACGTCAAATTAAAAAAAAACTGAGTTTCCTTGATAACTATTATTAGCTCTCCAGCGCCGGCGACGTGGATATCACGTTTCAGTTATTCTATACAATTCCGCGGGATACGCTATTATCGCATACGCTAAATGTCAATAAATTTTTAATCAAATTTTTGTTTTCTCCTTTACATTCAAATAATATAATCCTTATAACCAATAGCGAATAAAAACATCACAAGGCTGGAGGGTTAAAAATGGATGCATCGCATATATAACCTACATATAGACTCAAATATTACCTGCATCATTATTAGACAATAGGTTCTAAATTGAATGATTATGTAATAGACAAATTTATTACTGTGGTGTACATATCAATGGTAAGAAGAATTGTATATTTTATTTCACAACAATGTAAGTATTTATTTTAATTAAACGAAAGCATGTGACATTGGAGTTAACGTATAAGAATCATAATAAATTAATGTTAAAAGATATTTCAATTATTATTCCGAAACCGATCATTTTTGATTTATTTAATTAATTTACTATTTTTATTTATACTTCCTCAATACATATTATGAACATCTTTTGTGCTATTTTGAGTATTAATAGGATTCATAATTTTAGTTATAATTAACACGTTCCAAAATAATATTCGGAAAACAATTTTTTTCAAAAAAAAACAATCAGGAGTTTTTTAAATATGTCCATAAACTTAGATAGTTTAATATTCAATCCATTCGATTAAACACATTTCTCAATCATACTGTATTTAATTATTTGTTAAAAATATGAAATATTATTTAAAAGTTATGGAGATTTTCGTCTCAAAATTATTAAAATGATACCATTGCAACATTTAATTTTCTAAAAGTTACGAAAATGTTTTAATTTTTTCAAGTATTAATGTTTTATAAATTTAATTTAAAAATACTCTTATATTATAAATATAGAAAATAGTTAAAAAGTAAAAATTACGTGCCTGCAGGTTGTAAGCAATTGTTACATTTTGTACTGATTTCAGGCTGAGAAGATTTTTTATTCTGAGATTTAGATTTTTTCTTTTCTTTACTGAAAGAAATCGGTGTAGTTTTTGTGGATTTTTCAATAGAGAATGTCTTTGTTTGAATTTTAGTTTGAGTTATATCTTGTATTTTATCGGAAAATGTTACTTGTGAAGGAGAACGCTTCCTGGAGTTTGTTGTATTGCTACTAGGGTTATCACGATAATTAATATTGGATTTCCCCGCATCATTAGGGTTTTCTCGTTGAGAATATCGGATTTCTTTGGAGCTTGATGATCTTTTGTATTGCAATTCATTGGGCTTAGAGTGACTGAACGAAATAAAAATTTTCAAAATCAACAAAATATTTGTAACACTTAATGATGAGGCTATGTCAACAATTTGTGTATATTCCGTTTACGTATCAACATCAGGACCAGCGACAGCAAAGGATGTCATAACCATCTCAACAGGGCCATCCGTTAGCATCATCCGAAAATCTGGTACATAATTAAATACATACGTAATTAAGAGTCACGATTAAAAGTTGCTCTCAATCAGATGGTTATGGAACATGAATGGAAAAGATTTGATATGAAATATCAAACAGACATGAAAGTTAACTTTTCGTTTAGAAAAATGCAAAGATATAAACATTGACGTTACTATTTTATTATAGATATTTCACATATTACCTAAACGGTAATGCATATGTGATGGAGTCAATTATTACCTTACATACGCCATAAAGATAATAACTTAAACAATATTCTAATGCAGGGTTCTCCAAAAATTTCATTCCAAGAACCGGATTAACTATCAAACCGCAGTTCAAGGGCTGACTACACAGTCGAAGTCCAAATAAAAAAGAATCAAAAGATGGATATTGTTTTTAACTATTTATTTAACATTATTTTTTTCAGCTACTATAAGGTTTTGCAATGTAGGGAAAACATAACGTCCACGAATGGGAATTCCTTGGATTAATTAGTTCCAAGAAGATGAGATCTGAAGCAAATCATTAACAATTTGATAGAAATAATAAGTGTAAATAAACGATCGACTCAATTTTACAAATATGTAAATTGCTTTTATCAAGAGAACATTTTAAAAATTCCGACATTATTCATTGATGTTTTATTAATTTTTAACAAAATATATGAAAATATTGAATCTTCTTCTTACGGCTAGCGGATCTGTGAGCACCGTCAGAATCGAAGAAATAGTTTAAAATATATTCATTCATTATATTCAAGCTGTTTCAAGAGATTTCCAATAGTATGTTTTCAGTTCGTAACCGTCAAACAATCAAAAATATTTACCAACCTGTTTTTTGATTTTTTAGTCGAAGAAACTGACTCGTTTTTCATGGGATTAAAATTTTCTGACTTGGACAAAGTCATACCAACTGATATCGTATTGTCTGAATTATGGCTGCCTTTAAATAAAGTTGGGACGGGAACAGTGGAAATTGTTGGTTCCACATCAATATTTGATTCCAATAACTCAGTACTAAGTCGGTCTGAGGAACTTATATTATGCTGATATATAGGAGTCTAGAATTTAAAAAATTTATAATTTACCAATGCTAATCTTTTATAATATAACCTTATAACATAACCTTTTATAATATTTTAAAGAATATTATAACGGATAAAAAAACTTCACTGAGTGTTTATGTTTCAAACATTAAGCACTGGTCTCATAAATGATTGGTTTAAGACGAAAATCCACCAAAAGTGTTTCGTCCAGGGACATTTCACCAAAGATTTTATCATGCTCAGTATTTTATGATGCAAAAGGTGCGATCAAGACTGACTTTACCCCAGAAATCTTCTATTCTCACTACTACTGTGTACTTGTTAGTGATGTGAGAATATTGCGATGGAGGATCAAAAATCAAGACCACTATCCCTTGCATTTAGAACCCACAAGTTCACACAGCTATCCGAACTGTGGATGTAATATCCATAAAAAACTTCGCACTGGTTTCATACCTACCCTATAGTCCTCATTTGGTTTTAAGCATTTTTCTTGTTTAATCAATTCAAGAGACATTTAAATGGGTAAAAAACTTTGGTATTCTAAGATGTACAAAGATTTCTTCAATGAAAAGAATGTCACTTTCTCCGGAAATGTTATTTTTTCACTGGCAAATTAATGTACCAAGTGTCTAGAAGCAGGTGTTTAAGTAAAAAAATGCGTTTCTTTATATAGTTCACTTGTTGTAAATAAAGTTTCATTGCAGTACCATTTAATAAAATTTTAACCACACCCCGAATCTTGTACAAGAAAATAAATATTGATCTAAAAATGTGAAATTTGAGTCATAATTGCAAGGGCTGATTTTAAAAATATTGTTAGGTTTAGGCTCATCTAAAAAATATCAAGTCATTTTTTAAAGTATTTTTAATGCAAATATTTCTTTGTCAAGCAATTCTATATTATTTAGGCAAATATATTCGTTCATTAAATAAATCGACATTTTCTACAAATTTTAGTTTAAAAATTTTAAACATTTTTTAGTTTTAGAATTTTTACAAATTATTTTATAATTGCAATGAATATTTAAAATTTGAAAGTCAAGACCTAATGATTAAAAGCACAAAAGTCTTTTAATCGTTCTGTTCTTACCACATAGATAGAAAAATAATTAAAAAATTTGAAAACAATCATACCAACATCACATGATAATTCATCACATGCTGTCTCCAAAGTGTTGTATACAACATGTGCCGGACATCCAATTCCTTCAATTTGGCCACCTATGGCTCCCTTCAACTTTGTATAAATGTTATTCATACTTGCTCTCATACGGCCACCGAAATTAACATTTGCGTTATCTCCACTAAATGCAACACAATTTTTCATTTCTAAATTTAAATCTTTTAGGGACTGGATACAAAAATTAGCCACGAGATCTGCAGTTTCTCCTTTTAAATTTCCGAGCTTTAGAAGTTTAACTTTAGTTCCTAATAATGTAAAGTATTGAACTACTAATGGAAAATTTTTTTCTGATAGATGATTGGTTGCGTCTACTCAAACTATAAAAAAGCTAGAATTAATTTCATTAACAGCTACTGAAACTGAGTGTGGTGCCAGAACTTTTGTGATCATGCATGTAGATTTTGTGGCGCCAGAACCATATTTTTTTGAAATTTTTGAATCAGAAAATATTTTTGGAATCAACTTATTTGTGCATCTTGCAGATACGAATGATTGATGATGTTTAATAATGTGATACGAAAAGGATAATTCAGCTGCAATAACTTGATCTGCTTCGGTTGTATTCGGTTTGACAAAGAAACTGGTAATTTTTTCACACGATGCTGATGAATTTACTGCACAGACGTGTTTTGTAGTCATAACATGTGCTTTTATATCGGATATACCACCATGAGAAATACTCAAATAGGACTTACAATGACTACAGTATCCTTCAGTTTCTGTTCTACCTTTTTTCATAAAAGGATACTCTTCAGCATATTTATCTAGAAATTAGACTTTTATTTATTTTAATCATTTATATTCGAATATGCATTGATTTTAACCGTTAAAGTCAATGCATATTCGAATAAAAATGATTTGACTTACAAATTTTAAAAGTTAATTAAAAGTTAATTAATTAATTTTAATTTTTCAAAACCGGGACAACCCCGGTTTTCCGGGACGTCTGAGAGCCCTAAACTAATCTTAAGAACATGTCATCTCACAAATTAGATTAATGAAAAAAGAAGCTAAAAGTACTTGATTGTGAACTTCATCCTCCTTAGTGATATCTGAGTATATAATATCACCCGTTTTTGATGGGGACCCTGAGTTATTATCAAGTTGACGGGAAAAATTCGGTTTTGACCTTACAGGTGATATAATATCGTCAAGATCAGTCACTTTTATGAAACTAGATTTCAATGCTGTCTCTGAAAAATCCACAAAACTTGATTAGGTTTTGGTATACATAAATACACCATACCGTCATCATCGAGTGATCGAGTAACTGGAATGGGATCACTGATCTTATGATTGCGATACTTTCTATAAAAAATCTAATAAATTAATTTGAATTGCAACTCTGATAAACTTACTCATCAACTGGTTTAGAGAATAATGTTTTATTTTTCATGGGAAACAATTTCGGAATAATAGACACCTGAAAAAAGTTCATGTTTAGCTTATTAAAGCATCAAATTTCCATAGGAGTGCTTTGTCATTACCGGGGGGAAAGGGGAAACACGAAATTCAAAAACGAGATGCATAAGAAAAGTCATATTTATTATAAATTGTAATGAGAAAATAAAAAATGATCTAACAAAGTGAAACTGATCGGAACATTTTCAGCAAAAAAATAATAAATAAACTTACCGTAGTATTAATTAAATTTATAAAGTCAAAATTTTTAAAAATAAAAGGGCGTTACTAACAAGAGACAAGAACTTTATTTAGTAATGCAAAACAGCATTCGGTTCTCATTTTTTATCAATTTTTAATAAATCAGTTTGCGATTTAAAAAGCTGATGACCCATATCAAGAATTGGAAATTGTACCTGATTGATTCTTCACTGAATGTGAAAGAACCTAAATTAATTTACTTTATCTAGTGATAATAAAACAGCAGCTGATTTCTTCTGAGCTTTATCGTCATAACAATATATTCTATCAGATATTGAAACAAAGGAAAGGTATTTGCGAAGGAACATGAGGAAAAAAAATAAGTTCAAAGTACATTTTATGGAAGTGCTTTTTTCAGTTTCATCTATTTGAGTTACTGTCTTTTTACTATTTAAAATAATATATTGTTGACCCTGAATTTTACATTTTAAATCCGTTACTTCGCATAATAATCATAGGTAAATTCATTTGCTACTTGTTTACAATGCCTCTCGTGTATTACCAATTCGACTAATACAAAAATTCAGCTAAAATGGGCGTTGACAAGGAGATCCGAAAACCACTGTGCTACGTAGATTTCAATAATTTCGATGAATAAGTGAAAAAGGCAATGCGAATTGAATTAAATCTAAAGAGCACCGAAAAGAAAGCACAATCTTTTGCAGTGATTTCTTTTCTCAAGCTAAGGTTATAATTTTTGGTGAAAGTTTCTAAGTAAAATGAATAATAGCTCTTTGAAAAACCGGGAAATCTTCTGTAAGCAATCTTTAACGAAAGTTTTCTCATCCATAAAAGCCGATTGATATGTCACTGTTGATTAATACATTTAATTAATTTTCTTCATTTTATCATCATTCTTAGTTTTTGTAAAATTTAATGATATTTTCCTTTCGATTTCACAATAACTGATTTAAGTCAAAAGAAATTTTATTTCAAAAGTTAAATATTTAATTTCGATATTTTACAAGATTTTCGCGCATTTCTTTTAGTAAAATAGTCAATGACAGTGCCGAAGTCAATTTTATTTATGAGATGGTGTTCTATAGGCAGTATTTCTTAACCACAATATCTAAAATAGTTCTGTAGGAACACAACAATAATATTTAAAATATGTTTGTAATAAGTCTAAGTAGATTTTAACTGATTTGATGTTGATAATTTCTCATTCAATAGGAACCTTCGAGAATCAGCAATAATTGTGACAGAATATGAGGCTGATGTGACGTGAATTGCGTCGGTTTTCGAGATTGTTCTGCCTTTGGAATCTATCCAATAATATGAAAGTCTTTTAGTCAATTGAGCCAATTTAAATCCGACACATTTCTTGGAAGCTAGAATATGAATTTGAGCGATTAGTGTATAAATGATATCTTTTCTGAAGATCTGAATTGGTTTCATTCAACACTGAGACGAATGTGCTGGAACTAGCAAGAAACAAAGCAACAATTTCAACGATTCAATTTTTATGTAAACCATTAACAATTAATGGTTGATGAAATTCAAGAGTTGTTTGTACATTTTTAAAATAAAAAATCTGGCGTTCATGTTAAAAGTGAAAATATTTAAACAAAATTGAATATGTGCCATTTTTAAAACATTTCCATGTTAAGAACAGGAAATGTAATTCTGGTTGATTAAAATTTAACAATGCAAATTTTATTATAAAATAACAGAAATAAAGTGCATTAAAATTTAAGAATTAAAATTATTTATGAGTAAGCTAATTCCTATAAATATTTTAACAACATAAATTTTCTTATTGCCGTAAAGCACATACAAATTTTTTATCCGTTTATTTACAGATTTGTAAATCTGTTTCATATTTACTACGTCTTGCCTACGGTTTGTCAGTATCAGTGTAATAGTAAAATTCATATTTACATCACGAAATATCTCAAGCAAGTTTTAGATTTTTGTAAAATGTCTATTCGCCATATAATTAAATCGGTTATCCCAACCTTCACAGTTGCTTTTGGTTCCTAAGTTGACTCTGTACAGAGGAACATTGACCATCCACTGTTACATACAAAAAAGGAGATGGATTATGTCAATGCAAATATTTTATGTAAAACTGTACAAACTGGCTATTAGCCAACAAATAGAACAATAAAAAAAGTAACATAGACCAATAAACAACAATTATTGAAACTGTTGTATAGAAAAATGCATACAGATAAAATTTATAAATTTGTTTCAGTGAAACAGAATAAATATGCCTTAGTTATTTGTGTTATTGATGAAGAGACAAATATTTACATTTATATAACTGCAAATCGCTTGTAGATAGTAGTTGTCATTCTATGGCAAAAAAACAATAATCTGTACATTTCGACACCAACTCAATGCCTTATAGAAAAACAATCTACATTTGTTATGGTGATGGAAAAGTGGGAGAGTTGTACAATAATTGCACTTTGAAAGAAATTAATTTTATTAAAATATCAATAGATAAATAATAGAATTAAGCGAAAATTTTTTCAATTTTTATGAAATTTTACTGATTCGATTTTCAGTCAAACATACTATAAAATTCTTAGAAAATAAAATGCAATATTTTATTAAAAATTTATTATTAAAAATAAATTTTTCTGACCAAGTCTCATTAATTTTGCGTTACAAAATCCGAAGTAGAAAAATAAAATTTTAAATAAAAAAAACAAATGAAAAGAAAAATTACATTGAAAAACAGGAACTTCCATCATTTTAGAGACCACGCAATAAGTACTTCAATTATGGGTCTTGGCTAAACTTTATAAGTGAATTTTTATGCCAACATATTATTACCATAAAAGAGGAGTTCTATTTATTTTGAACGAAATGCGGGTATGGTGGGTAAAAAATTGATATTCATATTTTAATAAACTATCATAAGACACGAATTGATAATTTAAAACCTTGAAATTTCCCTTAAATATTCTAAGAATATTGGATGGAAATGAGTAAGAGTTGTATGTGTATTTAAACAAATAATATCTTATTGCGTCAGCAATATCTGGATAAAAAAAAATCAAACACTTCACTCAACAAAATATTCTATTATTTTATATTACAAATATATATTATAAATATATTTACTTCTAAATAGTTTCTATATTATTTAGTAAGTTAAATGTTTAATCATTCAATATTTGGTTCTTTCAGTATGGAGCCGCTATTTGATTTAATATAAAATAAATGACTTATATTTTAACAAAATGAAAGCGGCAAAGAGCTAATAAAAAGAGGATAGAATATCACCACAAGAAATTCAACTCTACAAACATAGTATGAAATAAAATAGTGTTTACCTAATAAATAATATATTACGATACTACAACACATTATTTTGAATTTAATTTATATTAATGTGTTTTATGATCTTGAATATATTATTAAATAGGTAAAGATCACTAGATCACTACAAAGATTTTGATTATGGATGTGAGTTGACGAAGCCTGTCTTTTCAAGAAAAAGTTATTTTTTATTCATTACGTAAATGAAGCATTTTATCATTTATGAAATTAAATTATCTACCAGAAACAAGACCGAGACCATGCGAATAATAGAAAACTTATATAAAACACTAAATAAATAATCTGTCAATTTTTTGTCATTTATCATATTGATTTCTGTAGTGCAATATTATTAATATCATCCTTTATCTCCCTCTCTCTCCCTCTCTCTCTCTCTCTCTCTATATATATATATATATATATATATAACGACAGCATATACTCGAAAAATGGTTTGGTTCCTTGGAAGCAATTCAAAGTACACATTACTTTTCAAACCCCACCTTCCTTTGGTGAAAATCTGCTTATGGAGTTTTTTAATCAACATAGATTTCTAACTTATCAAAACCAGGAAAATTATATCATAAGCATAAATTTATGTACATTACGAATCAGAGAATAAAATCTTCTAACATTGTCAAATATAGAATATTAAACATGAAATAAAAAAATAATATAAAAGTTAAATTAACACTAAATTACAAAAAATACACCTTGAAAATGGCAGTGTCAAAATCTTTTGCCTATAAAGAAAAACACTGACAGTCAAAATAAAGATAAATGAAATATAATTAATTTGTTTTATTAATTTCGTTTTGTATAATGATTTCTGAAAATTTCAGGATGTTATAGTATTAAGATATTTTGTGTAGTTTTGAAACATTTATATTTTTGAAATTTAATAACAAGTAATCAGAGCATTTGTGGTATTTATAAAGAATAATGATTTCGAATAAATGCTAAAGATTTAATTAGAAAATTAAAAAATATATATATCGCGTATAAATATAAGAAAATTATCAAACAGTTTTACTTCGACTTCAATAGATTTTTCATTATTTTCAAGGCTACCCAATGTAAAACCATTAGTTCGTGTTGAGGAGAAGTCTACTTCATTTTGCTGGTTTTCTTGTCTCACGACTGACGGACTTATTAATGTCAAGTCTTTACTCATATCGTTCTGAATTATTTTATTTTTATTATTAATGTTATTAATGTTATTATTATTATTATTATTATTATTATTATTATTATTATTATTATTATTATTGTGAGGATATTAAGCATAATTATCAACGGATATAAAATTAAGTTTAAAAAAATGATTAAAATTAAAAATAAGATTTAAATTAACTTTTGATAAATTAGATTAAAATATTTAAAATATTTGATTATAAGTTATTATATTAATTATTAAAATATAAAATAAAATAAAATTTAAATAAATTAATTACTAAATAAAATAAAATCTAAATAATAATAATTATTAAATAAAATAAAATTTAAAGGCCGTTAAGTTTGTTTAAATTTTCGGAAATATAATTTTGTTTTGAATAAATTTTGAACTTTGAATGAATACAAATTTCGAATTAAATGAAGATGTTTCCACAGCATATAATAATTATTATTATTATCATTATCCTTATTGTTACAGCCCTACATTGTTACATAGGAAATTATATAATTAGATTATATAATACTCTTTTTCTAATGATCTTTTTGTAACTTTTCAGTCATATTTATTTATTGAAAGAATGCTTAGAAGTTATTATCAACTATAAACACTCATGTGAGCGAGAAATTTATTTTGTTTCCGGCGAGAGATATGGTAGCTGAGAGAAGCAAAACGGATTGAAATTAAAGAGAAATGGCATTGACGAGAGAATTTAGAGTCTAGGCCAGTGTTTCTCAACAGGGGTGCCTTAGGTATATGAAAAGTGTGCTGTGAGCTCCGATAATTTTATTATTTATTTTATTATGTTTGTCAAATACGCGACCTAATATTAACGAGATATGCAAAAAGCATCAAGCTCAAATTTCACATTAATATGTTAAAAAAGATTTTGTTTATTAAATATTGAACTAAAAAACTTGTTATTTTTAAGGCTGAATTCTTAATGTAATATGGATAGGGTGCCGCAATCTATAAAAAGGTTGAGAACCACTGGTCAAGGCGTTGTATTGTTTGTATTAAAAGAAAGTATTTTTAAAAATGTAAAATACCTAAACTAACTTATTATACGAAAATATGCAGAATTAATAAGATTCAAATACGCAATTCTCATAACCTGTAAAATAGTGAATGTTAAATAGTGTATATATGTATAATATATAAATGTGTAAATATGTGAACTATATATACAGTAAAACTCGTTTAAATGAACTTTCAAGGGGGCACAAAAATCATGTTCATTTAGCAGGGTGTTCAATCAAAAGAGTTACAAAAATATTTTGAAAAACATTTATTTAATTAATTAATATAAAAACCAAATACAAAAATATAAGCAAAGACAAATACATTTATATTTGACGTTTAAAAAATCAGATATTTTTGTTTGTTTTTTATTTGAAATACTTATCTTCTTCTCTAAATTGTGAATAATTTCAAGTTCATCTTTTGTATCAGCTTCATCACATTGAAAATAATATCTTAATTTGTTGATTGCGTCTAATGCTTGTTTTATACATAAAAATATTATTTGTAACTTGTAATAAAATAAATATTTTAAATAGAATTCCATGTTTTAAAGAAAATTAGTCATAACTGGGGGTATATTAACAAAAATTATGCCCTCAAAAGGTAAAATTAATATATAAATAGAAAGAATTTGACTATTCTCATTCAAGTGAAGAACATAGCCCCTTTACCTGTTATCCCGACTAAAAACAACTTGAACTATCATTTTCGTTCAAAATACTAAGAGATTGTTACAGTCCATGTAGCTGTTTGAGATTGTATTTTTTAGCATTACCTCCCCCTCTCATTAAAACTATGGGTAGCTGTTGACCTCAAAATGACAAAAAAAACATTATTGCAGTATCATAAAGTCGTAAGTGGCTATAAACAACAATATTTTGCTTATAGACCGATACACCCAAAACAAATGTATCACATATTTCGGTTGTTAAGACCCACAAAAGAAAACCATAGATCACTTTTATATTTCCTATAATTTAGGGTTAGTTAAAATTTTTTAATAACCAGTAAAGGGGCTAATAATGGCTTTCGCATTTACGAAGTTTTGCTTTGAAAATGCAATGGGTTAACTTATATTTTAAGTCTGAAAAAATTGATAGTTTAAATAATTGAATTTCACCGATAAACTACTAAAGCTTCTACTATTTTTCACTCATGGCCATGTCGGAAACATAAAAATTACACAATAAAATTAAAAATTGATATTTTTAATGAATATCAAACTGAAAAAGCATGGAATTGCTTGTCAAAAATTATGACAAAAATTAATAAAATTCACGAATAATATCCATATGTATGATGCAATTCTTTTGGCTTTATAAAATTCGTGAATTAAATAATCAACGAAAACGGTTGCCAAAGTTTGCCCATGCCAAGCCTATATTATGCGTTTCTGTACCAAATGATAGAAAATCTTCCCAAATTTGTCCACGAACTGTTTTTAAAAGAATTATATAAACCAGTGATTACCTGCCAAATTTTAACAATCGGTTCTCTCAAAACTAAAAACTACCAAAATTTTTTTAATAGAACATCGTTTTGTTTGAATAGAATTAATTTTTTTTATTTATTTGATTAGCCTCTGCTGAAATGATATATTATTATAACAATTTCCAAATAAGTTCATTATTTTCATAATATTTTTTTGCTTTATTTCGAACCTGGTATCATCCATCAGCTGAATTATGATTCCCTAACCAAGTTTTAACATATTCTTCAGCATTCCATTTGTCAAGTGGTGGTCCAACCATATTAACAGTCATTAAACTAGAAATATGTTCTACCGAAAGATTAGCTCTTTTCTTTTTCACAAATGATATTCACTAATGAAAACCTTTGTTCGGCCTCTGCTGAACTTGTAGCAATAGTACTAATTTTATTTTTAGCTTTTTGAATTGTATGTATTACGGAGTTTTTTCCTTCAATTATGTTTTGTACATAATCTCTGAAATCGTTTATATGAATTTCGAACCTAATTATTTCATTCAAATTTCTCAATTTTTCTTCTCCATAAATCCACGGGCACGTAACTTCTTCCAAATTCCAATCACTTCCTTCTAGTAAATTAAATAAATTCAGCTACACCGTTTTTTCCTCATTTTTGTTCAATCTTATATGTCCGCAATTTAATATTCGAGAATTCATTTTGTTAATTATTGTTTCAATGTTTTTTTCGTAGAAGACTTTCAAATTTTTAATTTTCTATAAAAGGAATATCTGCAAATGCAGGTGATGATGACATTTCTTCAACTTCTTTTTCAAATATTCCTAAATTTTCTTTCATTTGTATCATAACATTTACAATTTACTAGTTTGGTTGCCTTTTGAAGAGAAATAAACCTGGCTTGCAACCCTATTGATAAATAAGAAATTTCTTGAAGAGTATCGATCATAAGCGCTAAATCATTTAAAAATATTGATTTGCAAGTCGGTTCGCCATATCAAGATATTTTGAATCATCGGTAAAAAATTTATAAAATGGAACATAAGCACGCCAAACAGCCGAAGCAGATCTCAAGCTACATGCTGCTAATCATGGACCTAAAACACGGCCTATTTTGATTATTTCAATTCCCAAATCACTTGATATATTTTGAAAAAGTAATTAATTTTTATTTGATTGATGAAAAATAACATAAATTTTATCGATAAATGATTTAAAATGATTCACTTGCTTTTTTCATAAATTGCATCATCCAAAACAAGCTGAAGGTTTAAGCAATGCCAAACTATTACATAAGGGAATTCTTTTACTAATCTTGTAGCAACACCTGACTTTGTACTTCAGAACCAAACCAATCAAATTTTTATTCAAAAATTTCATGGAAAATTCATTTATTATTAAAGTTTGCAGCAGGATATTAAAACTATGTTCAGAGCTTTGGGATTCTAAATAAACTAAATCCAAAAATGGTAGGGTTTTATAGCTCCATTTCAAACTTCAAAAAAATGAGTAGGACAGATTTACTTGATATAGTTGAGGCTTCATCAATGATTACGCAGCTTTTTGAATTGGATGTAATTTTTTTTTCAACAATTATTTTTTTCATTTGCTTTGCTATATGTTCTGCAATTCTAATTGCAGTAAATCTAGAATGTAGCAAAATTCCAATATCTAGCCAAATTTTCAACTGAAGTTCAACTTCTGCTTCCATATCTAAAAGCGGCCTATTTCTTTTTATTAAGCTGTAAACAATATTGAAAATTTTATTGGTATTAGTCATATTTTTGCAATTCATTGAATCGATGACTTTGGTTAGTTCATTTCATTTTTTTTAGTTCAAGCATTTTTAAAACCAATAAATGTGTTTTGATTGGAAATGTTCAGACATTTTTCCCTTAATGAAGCCTGCTGAATAGATTTAGATTTCGTTGTTCCCGATGGTTGAAATTCAAAATTTTGCCATACTTGAGAAATGCGAATGTTCTATTCTGTACAAATACCGAAATTATCGAATGAGGAGCATTTTATACATCCAAGTTTTTTATTTTTGACGTCCGAACCATCGTATTTATCCTGAAATAGCTTTATTTGACCACCATTCCAGCAATCTGGAAAAATATTCACAGCGGATTTATCTTTTTCGAGATTAGCTGATAGAATTGTAGAGCAAGATTCTGTTGGTAATTCCTGGCATACAGAATTTGAAATATTTTCCTCTTCTTCATTGTTATTTACTTTTTTATTAAAATAATCACAAATATTACTAATGCGTTTCATCAAATATTATATTCTAAATGAAAGGGCTACAAAATATTTAGATATAAACTGGAAAACATAATTTTACTCACAATATAATTATAACTGGAAATCGTATTCCTATAGATAGATATTATAAACCTATTTAATCGAAATTATAAATAGTTTTTGTAATAAATAATATATTTTATTTATTTAAAATTTAATTTATTCCGAAATAACAACCGGTTCTATCGAACCGTTGCGAACCGGCTACAGCTCATCACTGTATAAAACGTTTTAGAAGTTTCATATGGCTTTTATTCAATAAAAGCAATATATTAAAGCAAAAAACAAGCAATATAAATATGACGAACCTTGTTACTTTGTGGTAACCATGATAGGTGGAGACTTTTTATTGGCTGTCCCATTTCAGAAGCCGGGGTTAAATTTCCGATTAGAGATTCGATATTTCCATGGAACTTTGAAGAGGAAACAGAGCAGGTATCAACCTCAGAAACTTTCGATGTAGAATTAGACAACGATTTTCTAGATTGACTTTCAAACGCAGTGGTTATTGTTGTATAGACCGGCTGTTGTCGACCTTCGATAATTTAAAATTAATATTCAATTGTAAAAACAAAAGGTAAAGGTTAAGCAATCGAAATTGAAATAAAAAATGTTCTAATTACCTAAATAGTAGTCGAAATGACCAACCATATCATGTTGCGTTGCGTTGCGAATTTGATTTGTCGTAAAAATTCAAAACACTTTTGGTTTAAATATGTCAAAATCCCTACAAATATGTGCAATTCATTGGTTCGTTATTACATTCATTGTTAATGTATCTAAATGTAACATCACTTGTCAAAATATAGTCTCCAGTCAATGCTTGAGTACCACCTACTACTTATCAATGATAACTTTTATAATTAAAATTTGCTATTTTTGTAAAGAGCCAAATTTAAATCTTAAAAAATAAGAAATCGAAAAAAGGTAAACTTTCTAATAGAATTAGTAATTACATTTTTAATATATTGTTTTGAAAAATTATTTGGTGCGCCCGAAATTCCGTGCCGTTTTTAAAGTATCTCAATTTTTTTAAGATATCTCAATGATAAATCAGCTCAGTGATAGACCTTCTCATAAACCTAATATATGTAACTTTCTATTTTTACAGAAGTTCGCTATAAAAATCGAATACAAAAATCTAAAAATATGGAAAGTTATGCATTTTTATTATTTTTTTAAAATTGCGATTAGAATTTTAAAATGTTCATTAAAATTTTCAGACTAAAAGCTTTCATCCGTATAAATCTCATTACAAAATGATCAAAAAGTAACTGCGGCCTACAACAACTTGATTTGAAAATTTAAATATCTATTCATATTTTCTTATTTGTATTTCTATTTCTGCATCCAGGTGTAATTGTTTCGATTGAACGAAATTTTAAAAAAATTAAAAGAATTTAAACAAAATATCATATAAAACAAGATTATATCTATTTAAATTAAATAAACATGACAATCATTTAATTAAAAGAAAGCGTGACTCAACAACACGGTTTACAATATATTTCGACAGTTCCTCTTCTTTTGTCAAAAAAAGCTTATCGCATTATTCTCAAAACTAAATTTAGCAATTTCAAATATTTACCTCAACTTAATCAATCTTTTAGTTTGAGTACCTTTTTTAGATTTTATTTGAGAAATCAATTTACATGTAATGGATGTAATGGCACATACATTGAAGAGACTTCCCGTCATCTCTGTACTTGAGTTCTTGAATATAGAAACAGTAATAGTATAAAAGGCATGTCTGATTTTAATACTTTATTAAAACATTTTAATAATTATATATTTGAAGCATTGTTAATAAGGTTAATGGATTCAAAGATTAATGTGCTTGAATGTTTTAAAATAATTTTATTATGTAAAACATTGTAAAATAAGTAAAAATGTTGTTTGCTTTAAACATTATAATTTTAAAAGTTTATTTAAATAGTTGAAAATATTAATTTAAAAATTTTAAAACAAAAAGGATATTAACATATTTCCAAGGTAATAATTGGTTTGAGTATATAAATTAAATTCTTATTATTTTTTGTTTTTTCACCTGATAATATGGAGTTTTCTTGTAATAAAACTATTGCCATGTAGATATTACATGCAGTTTTAAAACACAAATTTAATTAGTTTAAAATTTAATTTAAATTACCAATAATTAACCAATTTATTAGTTAAAAATATATTTATCGAAAATAATCTAAATTAAATACTAATTATTAGTATTTAATTTAGATTATTTCAATAAATATATTTTTAACTAATAAAATTTGTTTATTAAATTTCTAATAAAAAATTTCTATTCTACTTGATGTTAATAGGAAATCAGTCGAAATCAATTGTAAAACGTGTGTTTGAGTGGTGTTTTCTTACGATTTATTTAAATGATAAAATTAATCGGCTTATTCCTATTATAAGCAATTTAAATAAAAATAAGCAATTGAAAAACAATAAAAAGCAAAATATTTATGTGAAATTTGTGTTTTTGAATTGGAAAGAGATAATTATATGCTTGGTGGTGTTGATGCAAGGAAGTGGAAATTGATGAATCCTGTTTTTACAAAAGAAAATATAACAGGGGAATAAGTTCTTATAAATGGGTTTTTGGTGCTTTTGAGAGAATGACCGGTAGGGCTTTTCTTGTTCCTGTTCTTGATAGAAATTCAGAAACGTTGTTGGCAATTATAAAAAGCAGAATTCTCTCAGGAACTCGAATAATTAGTGATAGTTGGGCTGCATACCGCAGTTTACAGACTAACGAGAATTTTATTCGTGATGTTATTAATCATTTTATGATTTTTGTTTCGTCTGACGATTCTTCGTGTCATACCCAAAATATTGAAAATACATGGGACCACACAAAAAGAAAGTTGAGAAATCAATTTATTTATTTTTTTAAATTACTTATTTTTTAAAAAATTGCTTATAATAGGAATAAGCCATTAATCAGCGTACTATTAAATTTGAGCTGTTTTTTCACTTTTCATCGAAAACAGATATTGGTTCTGTAACATTAAGATCTTCGACGAAATTTTTATATTTGTAGAATTATTAATATATTGTCATAGGAATAAAAAAAATATGGCAAAATATATAATAAATTAATCACTTTGAATATTAGCTTGAATGCCAGTGGATACATTAGTTCTTGTACTGGGATTAATTTCTGATCCTAAAACTTTATCCTCTATCGTTATTAAATCTGAAGTAACCGACGACAATTCTTTAGTTAAACAAAGATTTGAACTTGTTTTTTCATTGTCGTTAAGTGATTTTTCTAGATTTCTCTTTACAGATTTATTCCATGATCCATATTGAGACATTTCAACGGTTTCATTTAGTGCAGAAACATCATCGGAAGTACTTGAATTACAAGAAGAACGACCATTTTTCCACGGGCGAACAACATTTACATTGGAAGTGCTTAAATTCAGTTCAGCTGTTTCTAGTAAACATTTATCATCTCTATCCTTTTCATTGACCAGAGAATGAATGGAAGTTTGGAGGACCGATGAGTTTTTATTGATAAGGTTGGGATTAGACGATGACGATTTCGGAGCTTCAGTTTCCCAATAATGATACAAATTCGAAATACTAGAATGATTTGTTTCAGGAACCTTAGCAACGACATTATCCGAATTCCAAACTAATCCTTCACAACTAGCTCTATGTCCATACTTTGAATTATTAACAGCGAATTCGGTATTTTGATTTGATTTCGAAATGTTCAATGATGAATTTAAATTTAACGAATTTGTCATAACATTTTGACACTCGAATTTGGCGATTTTTGCTTGAACAGATAGTTGAAATTCACGATCTGTCTCATTAGTGTCCCGATTTGTGATCTCGGGGATTTCGGAATCCATATGAGAAATGTTATTTACAGAATATAAAGATTCTTCTCCATAATTTCGTCGGTTTTCCACAGTTTCATAGGTGGTTGTTGCTTTTTCCAATTTATTATTAGCTGTTTCGGAAATTTCATTGATGATATTAGGGAAATTTTGTAAACTTTTCAGGTTCATATTTATGTGACCTATAAATGAATATAAAATATGATAAAAATAAGCTTTGAAAAAGTAACCTATTTCCTCAATATCGACAGTGGCCATTGAATTAATATTACATTCCTTTAAATGAGTTTGAGAATTGGGTTCCACTTCCGCCCGATCTGCTACATTATGTAGCTGAATATGAAAAAATTAAAATGCATCTTGAAAAAAGCTTATGAATATTGAAAATCTTCATTTTTTTTGAAAAAAAATCGAAATATATTTACTTATTATTATAAATTTATTCACAATTTATATCATTTTGAAATTTGTCTTGCTTGTCCTATCGCCTTAACAATTTGAAAAATGCACTGTCTTAGAAACTCCAAAACGTTCTTTTAATGAAATTTGGAACCTTTTTTCCATTTGTTCATAGTTAGAAAAACCTCGAATTGGTTAATTTCAAGGAGATTCGGGAAGAAATAAGTATAATTGGAATCAATTTTCGTAATACGAAAAATAAGAGTCAGAAAGTCATTTTTGTGAATATACTTGTAGTGTATTATTCTGGAGATATAAATGAAATTATATTTTCTACATTTCCTAAGATTTTTTTCATTTTTAAAACCTGTAAAAATTTTACTGATAATCCAAAAAAACTGATGAATGTAAACGATTTTCCTTAATATATTTTTATGCTAACAACTAATTGAAATAATAAACTATTAATCTTTTTCAATAAAAATCCTTTCAAAAGTTCTCAAATATTTGAAAATTTGCCTTTAAATTTTAAAATGTGATTCAACCCAATTTAAAAAGTTTTTTTCCAATTTAGACATAATTTCTATAATTAACCTCCGGTAGACTTTATTTCATTCAATACATTCTGTCGACAACGTCAGACACATTAATCTGACAAATTTATTTTTAAAAATCTCTTTCAGAGAAAAAACATGATTTTGACGAATATGAAATTATGGACAAAAAGTTACTGAAAACAAATCCATCATTAGTAGCACATTATTAACCTTTATCGGACGTACAACAAAAGTACTCTTGTCACGTAAGAGGTGACTTACGACCAATAAGGATTAATAGAGTATGCTCATAATTGGTAATTTGTTCATAATTTTCATTTAATCAGTGAAGCACACGTTATATTACTAAATTGTATTATTAAAATGTATTCTTACTTACTACCGGTATCACTTTTGTTTAACAAGGCATTTTCATAGAAGAGTTTCTGTTTTTTTAATATAATAAATTCAAAATATTTAGGCTGTCGGTTGTAGAATGCTCTTGCACTTCATATTGTGTTATTACACCAATATAAATACAAATATGTGAAACGAAGAAGTTTGTCGTTAAAGGAAATTTATTTTGAACACAAGATATTTAGAGAAATTCAAGTTTGAAGAAAATAACACTCAAAGATTGATCCTTCGTAAATTCTAAACCGCAATAATTTTCCAATAGAAAAACCATCACTATTTTAAGTAAAATAAATTCCAAAACTTTTTGTACAGAACGTATTAGAATTCACCCTTAAAAATGAGTGTTACTAGAAACTTAATAAATTAGCATATCAATTATTCAAGGAGATAATATTCTTTTAGACTTATTAAAGACGTTTTTATTGTCTTTAATTCAACTGTACATTTAACTTTAGCTCTAATTTTCGAGCTACGAACCAAAACAACCTGAGAAGGTACAATATATTAAATATTACATTGAAAAAAAAGTTCTTGGCTTTTAAAACCACTTCACACTTGCATTACCGATATTTTTATTTTCTTATTTATCGTCCCCATAATTCGTCTGACAGATATTCAAAAACAGTTTAATTAGAAATCCCATGCTAGATGATACTTAAGAGAATATCGTTGAATATTTTCCATTAGATTGACTTTTACGTTATAATTGGCAAAAGTAATACTCGAGTTGTGTTTAGATAAAATATAAAAAGATAATTCCATTAATCTTTTATGTTTATTCGGTCATTTGAATGCTTATTTTAAGAATAAATAATTCATGCGAGAGATGGTTCAGCAAAAACAAAATAGAAAAATAGTTTATTTACTGAAAAGGAAATGCACTTGTAAGTCATCCCATAGCCAATCATGATTACCAACTATACCTTTCCAAAAGCGTATACTGAGACGGATTCTAAAATTATTTCAAGGGTTGATTCAAACGTGTATTAATGAAAAATTAGTAATTAACAAAAATGAACAATTTTTGACAAATCATTTTCGTATTTTGAAAGATTATATAATTCAGCCTCTTGGAAATTGAGATTATTTAAACAGTCAAAAATTTTCACTAATTTTCTGGTAAAAAACAAGCATATTTGATGTGGCATACTATATTTATCAAAATAACATTATTTTTTTAAATAAATACTTGTAATATACTTAGCCACTCAGCTGTCATCTTATACTAATTCAATAAAATTTATCATTTTTAGCCTTATTAGTAATTGCGTAATCATATATATGTAGTCCAATATAAAATAAAAACTATGCATTTTTATATTGTTGAAGTATATAAATCTACATTTTTTCATCAATTAGTGTAACGGTAAAATTTAATAGTTTTTTTAAAATTTAATAATTAATTTGAGTTATTGAAAAACAAAGTCTATATTACATCATTAGAAAGTGTTGTGTTAAAAAGTAGTAGAAATATGGTAAGAGGATCGAACTATTGTTCTTGGACATTACCGTAAACTTATTGTAAATTTATAAAAAGCGTAAATAAATTAATTCATAATAATGTTTATTCAGTTTAATAACGAATGATACATGAAACTGTTGTTAATAACCTAAATACAACTTCACTTGGTGCTGGGCCGCTTAATTACTTTGAGAATGTTCAGTTGATTTAATTTGAAAATATGACAATAGATATGATGATATGCAAAATTTGATAAAATAATTGAAAAAAAATTTGTTTGCTGGGTTTGGTTGTTTTAATTTTAGAAATTATATAAAAATGTTAATGTTAAAACTATTTTCAAGTCTGAAAGTTTGTAACATGTTTAGTGATAAATTTATTATGTTCTGATCTCATATATATTTTTTTTTATTGTAATGGGTGTAATGACACATACACTGGAGACTAACCATCATCTCACTAAATGAGTTCACATCCATGCCAGGTTGAGAGGAAACAGTGATAATAATACATTGCTAGTTGAAAAAAACATTTCCAATTTTATGCGATAACTAAGGATTTCAAATAATATTGGGAATGCATCATTTGTGAGGTTTTGATGATCGTATAATAAATTATATTGGATTCCACAGATAATTATAAAACTACTAATAAAGCTATTAGTATAATTGTTTTTATTGAAATTGTTTAGCGTCTGAAAATGACAACCAAGTTGCAGAAATACAATGGAAAAATATACTTTCTTTAATTTATATGAAAAAAATGCCATAGTTATTTAATTATCTTTTAATTATTTCTAATCCAATTTTGCAAAGTCATAAACTACGAATTGAGAAATAATCAAAATTTATAGCAAATATCCAATAATAATTAAAATATAAAATTAACAGTCAAATTTAAAATTTTGAAATTAACACATTAATTTCAAGATCACATCAGGATATGAAAAATTCTATATATGTAGAGAATATTTAATAAATCTAAATCATATAGTGAACCTTATAGTGTACAAAATACCACTAACATTCAAATATTTATATCAAATTGCATATAAAAACTACAAATTTTAAAGTTAAAATAAAATATCAAAACATTTTATATCAAATTTACACAAACAATTTTTAAATTTAAATAAATTAGAAAATGATTAATAAAAGAATTATTATTATTTTTAATATAATAAAATTACTAAAATACCAAATACTAAACACATTAAATAAACATATATTTCAATAAAAATAATTCATAATGCGTAGTTGCATCATTGAGGACCAATAGGAAATTTTGGAGAGAAAATCCTCAAATAACGAATAGCATGATAAAGTCTAAAATCTGTAAGATAAACATGTTATCACAGCTAAGCATTTGGTTTATAAATGATCATCGAATATAATAGATGTTAGATATAATATTAATGTTGGGTGAAAGAAAACATTTCGTGACGAACTGAAATCAAATCTAGCCACCCAATGATGTGATAATTTGTAAAACCATGCACAGAATTTCAATGTAAAGATAAAAGACAAAAAACAAATCAGTCATTATGAAAGACATTTCGATTGGTGTTAGCGATTTGAAGAAAAGCACGAGTAACAATCCACATAGACAAAAGCATAATTACTCTAGCATAAAAAGCAAAACCATGCTCATAAATAACATTTCAAAATGCACTGAATAAACGACTAAAGATTTTCAATGCATTTACAAGTCAAACATAAATTAAAACTCAAGGCCTACATTAACACAGACGAAAAAACAACTTATTTTGTTGCATTCAAATATAAACAATTGACCCCGTTTCCAGTGTCATGGCTAAAATATATGAACGGCATTAAACAATTATTAAAAGATTATTAATATAAGTATTATTGGATTGAAGAAATATAAAATTAAACTATATATTAAATTAAACTATAAACCGATAAAACTATATATATATATATATATATTTTTTTTATTCGGTTTGGAATATATACAACATGTCGTAATATTTTAAATGGAAAACGCATATTTAGTAAACTGACATGGGTCTGATATTTTACAGAAGAACAACAAAGATGACCCAAAATTTTCTAGGAATTAATGAAATGGGTTTTGTAAAAATATTATTAAAAGTATCTGTACTATTTATTTATACAAAAAATATATTCGATACTTATTAAAAAAACAACCTCGATTCGTTATTAATCGGCTTTTCCTAAATCTATTAATGATTTTGATAATAATCGTAAGTAAATATTTTGCGATTTAAAGAAAAATACATTTCCCATTGCCTATAGAAATTCAGAGAATTTTCTCTCATAATTGCAGCTAGTATATGAAATTCCATATGATAAAATATACAGCTCACATTACTAAATAATAATTTCTCATTCATCTAGACTGAACGGTTCCAGATTATTTATATTATTTTAACTGAAAATGATTGGTTAAAATTTGCAAATAAAAGGACAATATATAAAAATTAACTTCAAATTACGTTGTCGCTTCTTTTATAAGCATTATAACATTACGTGCTTTATTTCAAGTGAAAGACAGGTTTAGAATTAAACTAATAAAAACGTCAAACTGATGGAGTAAAACATTAAAATGTGAGTTTGAAATGAATTCTAATACGGTTCCACTAGAAAACGCTCATATTTTCATGCAGATTTATCTCAGAACATTCATTTAGTGATAATCATAACATTTCTATGATAAGTGAAAGCAGGACAACAGGAGAAGAAACTGGCGAAAAATTGGAAATTATGTGCGACTATGGGATAAAACAAATTTATATTAAAGATTTCATATGATATTCATACAAACGAGTGAAAGGTAAAAATATTAAAAAAAATATTATACGAGTTCTTTATTTATATAATTAATAATATAAAGTTCTTGTATGTTTTTTGTTCATTAAATCGCTTGAAGTTCCCAAGAACTTTCGCTTAAACATGTTATTAGAATAATATATTTTAATAATATGACCATTATGCATTAAGTTTACGTCAGATAATTAAAAATATAAAAATTACGGTAGCTCGGTTCGAATTTGCAATGTAAGATAACAATGTATGGCGTTCCATAATGTTGATCGAGAAAAATGACTACATTTGCCGCAGTGACAAAATAAAAAAAATAAATATAGTTGGTGGTGTGGAAATTAATTTTGCAATCGTCTCGTTGTTCAACATAATAAAAAAGCAAATAAAATATTTAAACAATGAAATGTAAAATAAATAAATATTAAATGACCTATTGTAGAAGATATGCAGGAATATTATTCCGTCCCACCAGTAAAGCAATACCAATAATAGGAAGCCGTGAATAATTCATAATGGTTTTTATGAAAATTATAAGTAAAAAATAATAACAATACAATCAGAAAATGTTACTAAAAATGAATTCATACACATAATTGGTAAATATTAATTACATGGAAATAAGTTTTTTAAAATTTTAAGAATTTACTATTTATAAATAAAATACTCCAGCTTACATTGTCTTCTAGGGCTTCTGAAAAATCACTACAAAGAAAATCTTCATCTTCCTCGTCTAAAAGAAATAATTATAAATCAATAAATTAACTATTTTAACAGTATAATAATAATAATTACTCGATAGAAAATGAACCATGATAATTTATTAATACGGTTTCAATTTTAAATTTTTCAAAATAAATTAAAATTTTTATCCAATATTTTATCCAATTATTTATTTTCAATAAAAGACACATTTTTCCAAGGAAAAAGATTATAGATATCGATCACAAGTTTCTTTTGGAACCACAAAAAAAGAAACTGAAGAGGATTATTTAATAATCGAAACTTTTTTCAACAATATAATTATTACTTCGCAGCAAGGCCTTATTTTGTTATTCACTTATCTGATATATTTTATATATATATATATATATAACATTATGGTTTTAGAAACAAATTTATTAATCTGTAGCCTCATTAGAACAAATTATTCAAGGTAAATTAATTTAGCTGGCGACACAAAACGACTTCAGCGGTAAAGTAAAGGTCACAAATTGATAAAGACGAAGCCGAAAATTTGAGTTGGATAGAATATATATTTGTGATCTTTTGTCAAAGTGAAAATAAATATCGTACAAGTGATACTAGTGTGGTGTTTTTTAATATTTAAATAAGTGGCAAGTATTATTATTATTACTAATATTATTGTCGTTCTAAATAACTTAATAATATAATCATGAAATAAATTTCACCAGTTACATGAACAACTGAGAGCAATATGGTTTTACAACTCAAAAAGGACCAGTAACTTTATTTCTCATTTAACGAGTGCTCAACACAATCAACAGAAAAAATCAAACCAATTCACATGAACAAAGCGCAATAGGCAACAAAAACAAACAAGAATCTATAAAGGGAATTTTATTACATTGTTTACAGTTGATATTTAAATTATATTTTGTTTAATTCAACAGGCAGGTTGTTGGTATGGAATTGGTGAATATAATTAATAATTATTTCTCTCAAATAGAGTAAGTTGTTCGACGAGAAATATTCAACTCTCAACTATATAAACAACATAAAATGCAAGATTTAGAAGATTTAAACAAAAAATGATTAATTATAAATTAAAGTTATCTCTGTTAACAAGAATCAAATTTTTAACAAATTAAACAATTCGACTTGATAGCTTGAAAATGATTTTTTGGTTGAAAATTTACTACGGAAATTCATTGGCATAATTCCTACCAGTGAAATCTTTATTTTTTTAAGGTTTTCTGGTGATAATTTAGTTATTTTGCTTTTAACAAAATATTGAAAATTTGATTATACTCAACACAAATCTTTTGTCAAAATGAAAATAAGTGAACTAAATGAAATTTATCTTAAAATAAAAATAGAATAAACAAGAAAAACATCTGTTTAATCGCTACTTGGGTCATTTTCTAATATAAAAAAAATTACACGAAAATATAGAAAATCATAAATAAATTTATATAAACTGAACTATTTTAGGTATTTTCCGTTATTTAGGTGTTTAAAAATTCCTAGAATTCTGAAATTCTATAAATTTGTATTTTTTAGAACTTTTTTCTCATAATTCTCGAATAAATCCTCGAGAAACAATTTAGAATAAGCCTTAATTAACACTATTTCTAGCTGTTCATTGTGAGATAAATTATAATTGAACAGTTGTTTATATTAATGTGTATAATAAACACAGTTTTTAAATAATTTGATTTAATTTATAACAAATACATTTCATGAAAATAAATCCAAGTGAAAATTTGCAAACGTTTTCAAATATAATGTCTACCACGAAAATAAACCCTATATAAAATAGTCAAACATCCATATATAAATAATATATAATTAAAAAAAATTATTTGGATATATATATATATATATATATATAATGTTTAGAAATCACATAATTATTGGTTTAATAAAAACTTTTCACGGAAATAAGTCGTGTTAGTTTTTTTAAAAAATAATTAAAATAATCCGTATTTTAATTTTGGAAAAACACGATTTCAGTGTAGGGTTGCCATACGTCCCGGTCCAGGGTTTGTTTGTCCCGGTCGATTTAAAATATACGAATGAATATATATATTTTTAAACATGAAAGCCAAAAAGAACGAAATGTTTCCGAGCGAAGCTGTGTACGGGTCAGCTAGTATCTAGTATTGATACGCGCACGTGGCAAAAGCAAAACCTCCACCGTTTCCCATCCCCTACACCAGTTATCAGAAAAAAGAAAAGCCATTTTTTTACATGATAATTATTTGAGTCTATAATTTATAAAAAAAATTCTAACGCCTATGACAAATTTAGAGAGATGTGCGCAAGGGTAGTTTTGAATCGGTGGCACTCAAAGCATCGCGTTTTTGAAGGTGCTCTTTTTATTTTTTTTGAAGGGGGTGAAGCGTAACTAGAAGGGATGGAAGATTGTTTCGGTCCATAGCCCGAGAATTATGGCAACCCTATATTAGTGAATAAAGCTAACACTCAGGAGGTTAAAGCACAACAAATATTACTTAAATATATTTAGATATTAAATAATTTTTAATTTTTGCAAATTTCAAGGATCAGAATTCTTTAAATTAAAAATTATCTGAAAAAAGAAAAATAAATATTGCTAAAAACAATTTTTGATCAATGATGAAAATTAAGATTTTTTATTGAAAACCATTGTTATATTTTTATAAAGGTTTAAGAGAATGAAAATATAATTAATGAATATTATCATAAATTTAATTATGATTAATATCAGAAATAATTATTTCAAACAAATTAAATTCGAAATCAAGTGGCAAAACGAACCATTCTTTAGTCGACGCAAGGACAAAGTAATGCATTCTGTTGGAGAAATAGAGAACGCACATTTACTGAATACCGATTTTGCGTATTCAATTGACTGATTTTCCACATTTATTGAATTGATAGAAACTATTTCATCCCCTTTTTGTACATCACAGACATCAGAGCTGCTTCCTAGAAACGGTTAAAATGTTGATTAAAATCCTAAGGAACTCAAACACAAAATTCATACATTATCATTTTTCTGTTAGTTAAAATTAATACTTTAGTAAGCCCAGAGAAATTCTAAGAGTCACGGACTTACGGGCACAATTGATTTTGATATACCGTCAAATGTTTAGCATCATTTTTATAAATGTAATATAAATATTACAGCAAGTTTTTGTTTATAAACTTTGTTGACTTTATATTACATTGTTCTTTTATCAATCCAATTTTTATAATCTATTTAAATATGGTTGATGTTTATTATTATCTGCTTTTTATATTGACTATAAACAAAAGAACAATGGAATATATAGTATTAACCTTTAATGCTTGGCGTAGACTCAGCTAATAAGTGTACAGTCGTGCTTGTCACCTTCAGATAACACATTTTACTAGTTATGAATGCACTGTGAGTGATGTAGTGTGAGAGCAACGGGAATTAGACGACTGTTTAGTTATTTAGGATTAAGTCAACAAATAACTGCATTACGCTGATATTCAGTATACTTTTCAAAATAAATAAATTATTCAAACTATTGTATAAAGAGAAATTATAAAATAATAGAGATTAACAAATATATATATATATATATATATATATATATATATATATATATATATATAAATAACAAGGAACTGGGACTGTTCGTTCCTTCAATTAAAAGTTTTTTAAATAAATAAATGAAGGCCAATGTAATTATTTAAAATTAACCGTATTAAATTATATTTTTAGTTGAGATAGAATTGCATTCAATTTATTCATTCATTTTGAATTTGTAAATATATATAAGTCCAGGTATAGAATATGCAATATTGGAAGAAGATTTAACTTTATTCATAAGTCGTTTCATAAATATATTATTTAAACAAAAACAATTTTTCGATATAATATGTGCAGGATTTTCCTAAATATAAATAATATTCTGAGCCATGTGATTATACAATTTCAACAAACCACAAATATACAATAACATTTTTATACAATAACATATATACAGTCAACCATTTCTAATACGAACACTTAGTTTCAGTAAAAAAATAGTGTTCATACATAACAACTGTTCATATAAAAAGTTCAAAAATTATGCCAATTATTTTTTAATCATAAAGTCAGTTATTTTATACTTCCTAGATCGCCTTTCGCGTATTATCTAATCAATTATTGGCTTTAACATACAAACTGATTTCGGAGAATTATATACCATTCAAGATTCGGTAAGATCAACCCGCCATAATTACTTCCTTGCTAGTCGGATAACAAAACAATTACACCTGTGGATTTTCTTCCTTTATTGCATCAAAATCTTAGACAACATAATTATTGGTTTCACTAATAATAAATGCAGTAGAATCCTCCTCGATTGATTCTTCATGCGTTGGAAAATTGTTCAATTTCAAATAATTCATCTTCAACTGCTTCAATTGTCACCTCTCCTATACTCAAATATTCCTTTTCTAAGAATCCTGCCTTACAAAAACAATGCTTAATAGTTTCAATGGAAACATCAGACCATACATAATGTATTATGCTTGCACACTGTAATACATTTATCTTAGATAAAACATCGACATAATTCAATTCTTAAATGTTTGCATAAAAAATAAGCGAATTATTAATATACGCAAAAAAAGATTTTTAAAACAATCTACCTAAATTCGATATAATTTATATAATTATCATTTTTTAAAAAATATTTTTGTTGTCAATAAAACAGAGTTCTCTTGTTCATAGATAAAAATTAATTATGTTCATAATAAATATGTATATTTCTCAAATTAATATTATATAAACGTACATAATAGGAAGATGTTCATATAGGAAAGAGTTGACCGTATATATATATATATACCTACCTATTTTAACTTTGGAAACCAAAATGGAGCCGCCTTTACTTATTAATTCCATACCCCACAACTGATCACTGTTTTGTTTTGAAACCTGACTTAGTTTGATTTGTATCAGGCGCACATTATTATTTTCTAGAGGTTTATTCAGAGTTTGGATTTTATCATCGGCAAATGGATTGTTTCTACTAACTTCCACTGGCAATTGGTTGTCAACACAGGACAAAGAACGGTCTAATTCATTGTTCTAAATTATGGTCGAGCTAATAATTAGAATTTCTTTTATTAATTTACTTCTGATACACTTATGGATTCGTCCTCTAACTTTTCAAGAGGTGTTGATGTACTTGGGTCACTGTCTGATGTGAATGATGTCTTGAGTGGAGATGAAACTGAAAATTGTCTTTTCTGTTCTTCGGCAAGCTTTTTCATTTTAACTCGTTCAATCATTGCTTTCATCTCATCGTCAATATCAGGAACCGCAACATTCGACTTAGAATCCATTTGATCGTTTGACTAAAATAAATATTATTATCGATGATTTTTGTATGTAACTCTTTCAGAATATAGCAATACAATGAAATGATTATCAAAACAAGAATTATTGCGGTGTAGCTACCGAATATCAGATTCTGATGAGGAACAGTATATAGTTTCAAATGAAATGAAGTATAACATATGAGTATACTATTAAGTTATGAAAAAAGTTGTAAATTGAGAATGTTTTTTTATAAAAGAAATAGAGATTAGTTCTATTTTTACATTTTCATTGCGTTTTTTTGTATTAAATAATAAACAATAAATCAACATAGATACTAAATAAAACAAAATACTGATCGATAGCCTAAAAAGAAATGAAGGTAAAAGAATAATAAAATGATTGAAATAAAATGTAAACTTTTTCTCTTAAAATTCTCTACAGTCATGTTAATAAATAGATATGATTACTTTAATTTTTAATAAAATAATTAGATGTAATAATTTATTGTTGATATTAACAATTATTTATTATATTGTTTGTAAGAAAAAAGTATTGTTAAAATAAATGACTATTAGAAATTTTTTGCATCGTTTTTTAGTGGTAACAACACCGTAGAAACCAAATTTATTTATGCGACAGGAAATATTAATAACCTTTATTAAACATACTTAACAACGTTATTACATAGCCATTTGACTTAACAACTTTTATTATAATATACATTCAATACATTTTTCAATATTTAACATTTTGAAACAGAAAAATGGGTAATTTGGTCATTGTTATATAAAGAAACGATTGAGGTGAAAGTTTCTAGAGAGCAATGTTTATTTCGAATTGCAGTAGTAATACATGGAAAATGTTTAATCTTTTGTTTTATTATTTTTATGGTTTTAATTGAATAAATAACCCAATTGGAATTGTTATTTGAAAAAAAAATTTATTCACGTACCAAATTGTGAATCCTTTTAGGGGGGGAGGATATTAACGAAATCAGCTTGAAATAGTAAACGAGTTTTCAATGGAAGAAATGTAATTTGGAATTTTCAAATGGTTTTAAAGATATTTAGTATTGGCTTGGAAACTTGGAAAAGAAAAATACACCCTACGGAAAGATTCCAAAAATTTTGATATGTCTGATGAAGATGCTAACTTTTTGATACATTTACATCAAATAAATAAATTTTTGATATAATCGTTGAACTAATTCAAGGAAAGCAACAAAGAATTTAGATAGTTTCAAAAGAACGCGTGAGACTATCTGAAAAACATTTACCTCAAGATAGCCAAGAGAGAAAGCAAAAACTTACCAAAAAATTATTTAGCTTTTAATATTGAAAATTCAAATAAAATTATATTTTTATTCAAAAATTTGATTATTTAAATTAGATTTGAAAATAAATCTTACAGAGATAGAATTTTGATCTTTGATCTGGTCACGGAGTTGTCTGAAAATATTAATATTAATTAATTGTTTTTATTCCTTTAGTAAAATCCAACCAAAACAAATTGCCATTAAGGATTTCTTTAACATTTAAAACTTCACAAAAACAAAATTTCACCAAAAAAATGTTATTTGATTATTTAAAACAAAATTTGAAGTTTCTCGAAAATTATCCATCTAAACAAATTGTTGGCTTTCTAGTGCCTCATACAATTTGTTAAAAATAATTAGCTTCATCCAAAACTACAAATCTGTTTTCTTTATAGAACTTTACTGGTTATCGGCTTTCCTTGACTTATGTAAAATTGGTTTCTCTTTGCGCATTCATTTAGTTTCTATAATATAAAATGCTTTGATTCTTTTCACTATGTAAACTGTCTCTTACTTATGGAACAACCTGGATTTTTTGTGAATAACTTACTGTTTTACGAAAAGTTTGTTTAATAAATATTTTCAATGTCTAATGCTTAACCACAATTGTTTACTTTTTACTTCATTTGTTGGATTTTTGCTTTTGAAATATCTTTAAGTACAAATTTATTTACAATAATATGTTATTTAGCCATCAGAAAATAACGAAAATGTGTTGTTTAAATAAAAGAAAAACTAGGAGAAAAATTAGCAGTACAGAAAATTATGCTATGATATGTATTGTTATTTTTGCTTCAATAATTATCATACAAATTTAAATTTTCTTTAAATTTCTTTACATTCTTTTACAAAATGCAATAAATACTTTCTTATAATTAATGAATGAAGTTTTTTAAAGTTACTTCATTTTACGAGCCTTTTCTCTTAACTTTACTAAATCTTTACTGTCCTCATTAGTATAATCATCAGTAGAAGTTTCAACCATTGATTGCGAAAGAACTTGTCGACGTTTTTCTCTCCAATTTTCAAGACTCTAAAAATAAAAAAAGAAGTTAAATAAAATTTATAAGTAAAGGTTATAAAAGAAACTGAACAATATGCTCAATTTCCCCCAGACCACGGGTAGGGAACCTGCGGCTCTTTGAGCTTTATCATATGGCTCTTGGGTATTTTGCCGAAATAGGTTCATTTAAAAATGTTCACATTCAATTTTAGTTTTAATAAACAATAAAACAAAAAAGCTCAAAAAACAAGATCAAGTTATCCGACACCTATTTTCAGCTGAAGAAATTTGCATTTGGGTTCTCTCAATTTTTGGATCAACATATTATTATGAACAATTATTTTACAATATAAATTATATAAAAAGCAAATTAAGAAGCCAACTGAATGATGGGAGTCTTCAGTCATGCTTAAAATTAAAAACCAGCTAATTATGCACCAAATATTAACCAACTTTTTAAGGAAATCCAACAACAGAAATATCATTAAAGTTCTTTGTTTTTGTGTCACATTTATCTGAAATTTTTAAATGCAAAATTGTATTAATTATTGTGTATTAAAACAGCAATTTATTTTGTTGTTTGTTATATTATTTAAGTTGAATGAGGTATATAACATTGTATTTTTTCATGTGGCTCTATAATTTTTAAACTGTATCAAAATTTAATATTTGGCTCTTTGAAAAGGTTGTCGACCCCTGGCCTATGCTATAGATATCAGTAATAAATAGCAAAATATTTTTTAATCATTGACTAGTATGATTTTTCAAGATTAAATAATCAACACATTCATCAAAGCCATTTCTTAAATAAATTCGACTCATTACCACAAGTTATCAAGATAAATCTGCAGAATAGTCAGCTACAATAACTGATGAGAATCACAGAAAATAAAGTTATGTTAAAGAAGGGCCGATTTAAAACATAAGTCTGAATAAATAGTATAAATGCACATAAATCATTAACATCCAAAAAAAATCAGAATTCTTCACTGAAGACAAAGTTCTTTTAATTGAACTTCTAACAATTTATAACCGGAAATCCTCTTACTTTGAAATTAAAGTCAGCTTTTGTGATTGACATGCATACCTTACTGTTAATTCCATGATGATGATATTATTTTTTTATTTCATGTTTGTTTTACAAATAACAAATTTTAAAGATACGTTAGACTTCCTGGACTTTTCCGTTAACAAGTAAGGAAAGAATTGAATATTTTAGAAATGTTTTATATCGATTTATATATAATAAAACTAATAATCAAAAAAATAAAAAATAATTTTTTATTTATTCGTAAAGTTATAATGATTGTAAAAATTTGGCTGATTATAAAAATTTAGAGGCTAACACAAAGCTTTTTGGAAATTACTGAAGTATGACAATACTATTATTCTAGATCAGTAATGGGAGAGCTATGGCCCGCGGTCCAATCTTGATTGTAAAAATTTGGCTGATTTAAAGATTTAGAGGCTAACACAAAGTTTTTTGTAAATTACTGAAGTATGACAAAACTATTATTCTAGATCAGTGATGGGAGAGTTATGGCCCGCGGTTCAATCTTGACCCGGAATAGTTTATAAATAGGTCCAAAGTCCCTGCCAAATTTTTTAATGATTGCAATCTTAACTTTCATTAATTATCTATTTATCTATTTTATGTTTTTAATAAATTTAAATGAATTTAAATAATTGTTCCAACCTTAAATAATATTATTTAATATATTTAAAAAGGAAGTTATGTACAATCAGTTAATAATTTTTTTTAACTAAAACACTTTTCTCGTCCGGCTTTAAGTTTTCACTGTTTCTTATGGCTATTTAGATTAGAAGCCTCCCCCTCTATCTAGATAATTCATAAAAACTTTTTGAGTTCATAAAATTCAAGATAACGGTTATTTGAATTGAAAAATTGTACAGTACGCAAGATTAAGCAAAGATAAGGTTAAAGAAACGATTAATTTTATTGCAGGCTACTTTTTTGCAGAAAGTATGCAGTGCGTTCTCTAAACAGTTTTCCATTATCTTGGAGAGAGTTTAACACTCAATATCTGTCCAATACACAATAAAACAAATAATTCGAAATAGTGAATTATTCATCCATTAATTAAATTAAAAGTGAATTAATTATCAATATGTTGTTATTCAACAAATATGATAGTAAAATCCACAATTACAAATGAGCATTTAAGCAGTAGACTAAAAATACTATCAATGATCTAGACAGATGAATGGCGATATGCTAATTGAGCGCATAGCTATGGTGGAGTGTGTAGTTTAGATCTCACTAAAGGAATGCAAACTTTCTATGATAAAATTTACTCATCATCTGAATTATCAAATGATAAAATTTTGATAAAAACAGTAATTTGTAAATACATTTATCCATTGTCCAATTAATCTTCAAGGAGTTAAATCAGTGGTTCCAAAGTGGGAGATACCTCCACCCGTTGGCGATGGAGCCTTTCACGGGGCGCCAGCAAGTTAAGAGGCAAATATGAGGGGCGACGCTATTTTAAAAAAAGTAATAATAACACTTTTGCTGTTACTGTTGACACGAATAAAAATTTGATTTATTTAACTAAATCTAAACTTTTAGACTTAATCGGCGAATAGATAAAATATAAATAATGTTTAACAATATTATATTATTTAGGTTAACTATTATGAAGGAAGAGCATTATAATTTTTATTTCTTGTAAATGGGGCGATGATCCAGAAAAGTTTGGAAGCCCCTAGGTTAAATAGACGTTGTTAATAACTTTTCATCATTTAATCAGGTGCATGAAATATCTCTAGCGTGAAAAGTAATAGCAAATTATAAATAATTTCAAATAGAATATCTTTACAAAGGTGTAAATATGTCCACTTTCTCAACTGCATATAAGGTGTGGACCACCAACATGACACGAGTAAAATAAGATATTAGTAATTAAAAGTAAATTAAACTTACAGCTTATTAGTTAATTATTATAATAGTTTAATATTATAGTAACGAGAAATATCTCTAGACTTGAGTTATAAATTCACTTAAATGAAGTAAAGCGTAAATAACTCCAAAATATAATGAAAATTAATGGAGAATGGCATTTCGAATATTAAATCATTATTTGTAAGTCTTAATACTTCAATAACATATGAGTAACACAAGCACATATATGATCGAATAATCACAACTTCTCTTTATCATTTTTTCCTTTCATTAAACAAGTAATATTGCGTTTTGATTGGTTTTTATTTTACCCCAAGGTTTTTAAAGGGCAATCTACAAAATAAATTGTTTCCATTAATATTTTTTGTTTATGTTTTTATAGTAACTGTTTTTAAAAATCTTTTTCTATTCGAAATTTAAGTTTTTGCTCTTATGTATATTTTGTTGGGGACAAAGTTGAAAGACAATCAACTAAACCTACGCCGGTACTCACCGATAAAAGTCCTCAAGTTGAAACTTCAAAACAAGAAATGAGAAGAGAATTTTTTGTTTGTTTTACCACAAAAAGGAAGAATGTGATGTGTCGTTATCTGTCCAATATTATCTTCTTATTACACAAATCTTCCCATCTGATTATGATATTCAGAAATATATTTATTAAATACGTCAACACTATTCTATTTTACTTTCCATACAATAATTTCAGTTTTCATATCTACATCTAAATGTTTTTCTACAGTCAGTTTTCTGTAATTATTCGAATAAAATATTTTATTATTTTATATTTTATTAAAAAATTTTTAAAAATTCTGAGGAATTTTCAATAAAAAACTATTTGTTTGAAGTCATTACATAATATTGCACAGATATAATTTTTAAACTTTTCTTTTGTATTTGTTATTTATGTAACATTATTTATCGAATTCGGTACTTTTCGATCAGAAAAATATACTTTTATGTTCATGCTGACATCGTTTGTTTCAGTTTTGTTGTTTATTTCTTTAAAACTAAACCATATTTTTTGTTTGTTATTATAAAGCCATTTGAATAAATGACTAACAAAATGAGCTACAAACCTAGTGAGACATAATTCCTAAAGGCCAGTGCTGTAGCCCACGAAGGTAAAAAATTACAATAAAATAAATTACTTGCATTTATTTTTATCCATATGCATATAAAAATATATGGAAAATATAAAATCCTTGGTTTGTCTAAGGTCTAAGAGATATTGGGGAAATTGTTGTTACACAGGTACATTTATCAAAATTATAGAAATTCAGGTTAAAAATAGAAAAAATATATTATAATAATAAAAACAAACGAATAAACAAAATTTAGTCGACACCTTGCTTTTGAATTTTCACATAAAATATAATAAAATTACCAAAATAATTATATTATTTTATTGGTTTTCAATAATAAATTCGGTTAAAAATTTAAAGATTGAAAAAAATTTAATTACTGTCAAAAAATAATTAAAAATTCACCTCTTGCCAATCGTCATTTTCCATAGACTTGTGTAGAATATCATTATTTATTTTTGTCTGTTTCAATGTTTCTTCAGCCTTATGAGCTAAATAACTGGGAATTTGTTTTTGAATTAACTCTGGAACTGGAGATTCTAAAATCGAATCTTCAGACTTGGTGACAACTTTTTTCTTTTTCATTTCCCGAAAATGGTTACTTTTTAAGAGAATATTAAAGGGAGCCGAATCTATTTTTACAGTTGTTAAATGATTTTCTACAGATTTCGCTAAGTGAAATAAGCACATCAACACCTAAAAGTAAAAATAACAATTACAACTAATTCTTTTAGGAAATTATAAATCTTGATAATTGTGAAATTTTTCTCTCTAATTTCGAAAATGTAAGCATTTTTATTATCAAAATTGTTACAAATAATATTTTAATTTCAAAAAATTTCTGTATTTAATGTTTCCGACGTTGACTAAATTGTTGACTATATTTTTAGAAATTCCAAATAATTTTAATAATAATGTGGCATGTATGCTAAGTATATATTTACCCAAAAAATACAAACAAATTCTGTAAAGTCTTAATTTTTTATATTTTTTTTCTAATATTAACAATGGGTTCTATATTTAAATCTAATTTGGAAAAGAAAATTTCATCCTACAATTTAACTAAACCAACTGTGTGTGTTGATATTTTTTTATTTTTGTGAGTCGTGAGCATGTAAAACCTTTCTCGGATTTTATGAACAGTCTACATTTGAATATTAAATTTACGTGTGAAAAGAAAATGTGGTCAATTTTTTTTCAACGGAAGCAAAAAGCCTATCAAACGGAAATATAGAGAAAGGTGACTGATACTGGTCTGTATACTACGCCTGAGAACTTTTGTGAATTTAAATATAAGCGAAATATGGTCAGAGGATTATTATTTCATGCATGGCCTTTATCTTACACGTTTTTCAGAAAAAAATGTAGATTCTTTGGTTGCGTTGTTATTTAAAAATAGATATTCATGATATTTGTACTGGTTTGTCTGAAGGTAATTTTTTAAATGACTCTGAAAGTTAATAAGTTTTCAAGTTTGAAAGATGAAAAAAATTGATCTAATCATACGTAAGGAACCGAAATGTGTTAGTATTGCCATATTCCGGAAGTTTCAGAGAATTTAAGCATAAGATCCTCAAACATGCAAATAAAATGCCATATATTGGATAGACTGTCCGTCATCTTTACACTCGAGTTCTTGAGCATTGTCGACTGAATGGATTGACTCACATTAGTGATCTTTTTAGAAAATGTACGAGTAAGAAAAGAGATGTCTGATTCCTAGATAATTGCTTAAAGTTTGAGTAGTTAATAGGATCGACAAACTTGTGAGGCATTGTTGATAAGATCTTAAAATCCTATAATAAAGTTCTCAGTCTACAGGCATTTTGAATGTATTTAAATAATTGAATATATAGTGTGTTTGGTGCAATTTTGTGGTATGTTAAAAAATTTTTGTTATGCAAAAAGAATTTTAAATTTTATTTTTACAACTGATTTCTTTTCATTTTCAAATGATATATTAATTATAAAATACTTGACTATGAATAAGTAAAAGTCTAAAAACCATCGATATCTTTACTGATTCATAGTCAAATAATTTTTATTAAATATAATGTCATTTTTAAAAAAGTAATGATAATTTTTGTCTTTTTTCAAAATTAATATTGGTTAATTTATTTAAATATTCTTATTTTCATTTAATTTATTCTTGCCTGAAAAGACTGATAATCAGTCCTAATATATAGCGATATGCTATATAAAATATATAGTTGGAGTTTATCAATTATTAAAATTTTGCATGTTTATTTGATTAATTATTATTATTATTATTATTATTATTATTATTATTATTATTATTATTATTATTATTATTATTATTATTATTATTATTAATTATTATCATTATATCAACTTACTCTTTCCAAACGTTTCTCAGAATCGAGTTGATAGCTCGGTCTATAATCAGAATAATGAACATAATAAATACCAATTAGAATATTTACAGCTTTTCTGATAAATCTTCTAAGTCTGATAATTTAAATAAAATCAAAGAACTAAGGCCAAAATCATCTTCACAACAACGTAAAAATTTTCCGAGATTATCCTAAATAAATTTCAATTTATTATTTGTTTTTATTTCAAAATAGATATTCAATTTTCAATTGAGAAATACATCTATTGACGTTGGCCAAAAGTGACAGTCTTAATAGCAATAGAATAGAAATTATCATAACTGTAGAACGCAAGTAAAGTCTGTTAAAGATCTTTTCTATATATAAATTGTGAGTATGAACAGATCATAGAGTGTTGGCATGTGGTTCACAATTTATGGTTGTGAGAAATTAAATGACGCAAACCGCGTTATACACTTACAATTAAGAGCCGAATATTAATACGACAATAATCTTTGAATTCAATCTGTTTCCAATAATGAACCAAATATGCTTTTCATTCATAAAAACCATACGAAAACCAACGACAATTTTTTAAAGTCACTTTTTAAATATTAGGGTAACGTTTTATATTTTTTAGTTAATTCCATCGATATTCAAAAAACAAAATATCAGTAATTAAATAATGAAAAATTAATAATAAATATTAATTGATTGTAATTTTAATTATTAGGCCAATCAATAAGGTTAAATTAAATTATAATGTTAAGAAATATAATAAATATTTTTTATCGAAAAGCGCAATAAATATGTAGATAATTTGTATAATTTTATTTAAATTTTATCAATCAATGATTGATGATTATCTTTTGTAGAGATCATACTCAAGAATCTATTTGTGCTATTACCAAGGAAAAAGTGAATATTTCAATAATATAAAATTAAAACTTAATCAATTTTAAATTTTTGTTATTTTAATTGGATGGGGTAAAATTATTAGTTGTCGGTGAAATGTGCAATTAACAATTATTGTTCTGACTCCAACGTGTGTTAATAATGACAACGAATTTCAGGTAATATAATCTTTATTGGTCAATACAATCGATCACCAAATTACAATGGCATGAATAATTCGATTTCACAACAATCCATGTTACGTGCTTATTACGGTCCTTCTGAAAGAATATCACTTGCAATACACTTTGGAATTAATTACTGCTTCTGGCATCAACCCTAGGTAAAATCGATTTAGTTACTTTCTTTGCTTTGGCTTGAAATTAACTTTAACAAAATCAACTGTTTCTTTATTTTGACAATTTTAACAATAACTTTTTCTTCTTTTACTTTCCAAGATTGTTTAGCAACACAACTTTCGTTCAATACCTTTTAATCTAATCGTTTTATTCAATGTCACGCTAATTATTTGATATTTATTATTTAGATATCCTTAATAAATTGTTGGAATTCCAATCAAAATATAAAATAACCACCATAGTTGTTATAATTTGATGGTTCTGACGAATATATAATGTTACGCAACACTTTGTTAAATATGTTGAACACTAGGATCATCAAATCAACAACCATAGAAAAATCAAAGTATTTTGACTCTGGTTACAGTAGGTAAGTTTTCTAAGTTGTTTTTCTGAATCGCAAAAAACTTTTAAATGTAAAACAAGAAACCGATTCATATTTTTGAATTTATCAAATTTTATTTAATTGATATTTAGCAGTAAATAAATAATTTTATAAGTGGATCTTTTAATAACTTAGTAAATTTCAAGTTATTCAAGTTAATACTAACTTTAAGTAATAGTACAGTGCTAGCATAAAAATAACGCATAAAAGTTGTAAACTATTATTTCGTCTAGGGTTCGAAGTATTCACTTTAAACTATTACGCGATGAATTTACTGACAAAATAAGTAAAGATTTTGAAATATTCTGAAATGTTTTTTGTAAAGTTAACTTTGAAAAATTTTAAATTTTACGACATTTTTGGAGTGTGTTATGTAAAAATTGAGTAAAATGTTAATAAACGACTTAAAAAACAGGGAATTTTTAAAAATGTAGGATGAAAAATATAATCATATAAGAAACGGTTGTTTCGATCATTCAAAAAATTTGATAAAAGATTTTGCTATAAGTACCACAAAAATCACTATGTAGGTATAGACAGGGCCGGCCCTAGACTTTTTGCTGCTACAGGCAAGAATTTATTTGGCCGCCCTTAACACGAGTAGAATTAAGTAAAATAACAAAAAACACAAATTTACTAATTATTCATTTGTAAATATAACACAATAAAGAAAATTTGTAATAAAAAATTACGATTAAAAATTAGACTTTACCTCTGTCATAACGTATTGAAAATTTTATCTGTTCTTAGTTTAAAACAACACTCAAGCAGAAAATAATTAATTAAATGTAAAACTTTACAGACCATTAAGGCCCATTTAAAAAAACATAAACTGTAATTAGAAAATCAAATTGTCTCTGTGTGCTGTATAAGTACAAAATCAATGTACATTTACATCCATGTGACCGGAACATTCATAAATACTACAGTTATCCAGTATAGTTTATCAATTAGCTATATCGTACTGTGAGCGTTTAAGCAAATCCCCCTTTTTCCCGTCCACACCAAATAAGCGCAAACAAGCCTCCTCTAGTCCTCTTTGATGTTCCGAGATTATTCTTTTTATTATTTTTATACACGATATTTGTTTATAAATTCGAATATTGTTTTACAATTTTTACATACGAGTATTAAAATTACGAGGGACGCATTCGACCGCCTCGTAAAACGGCCGCTACAGAAAGCCGCCTGCTCTGCCTGTACGTAAAGCCGGCCCTGTGTATGGATAAATCAAAGTGTCGGCGTTAGACAGTTTTTTGTTACAGGTAAAGACAAAAATATCGTGCTAAACAGTCTACATTTGGTCTAGTATTAAATTTTACATTAAAAATTGTTCATTTTATTTTGATGCATAATTCCAAACAATATAAAATTGATAATGATAATTAAAGTGAATTTAATATGATTAATTATATTTTTGTTAAATTCTTATAAATGTATAAATGTAAATATTGTAAATTGACATGTTCATACAAGCATGCATAATAAAGATTATAGTTTATAATATTTAAACCTAATGCATATGTAGTTTATTAGTTTTTTTATAATTTTGCCCTTTTGTATCGTTAGTTTGCTGGAAATTTCCTATTCCTGTAAAATACCACTCTAAGTAGGCGCTTATATCGCGTATAGCGAATTCCAGAACTGAATTCATTTATTATTTTTTTAATTGCCACACAATATATATATATATGAAATAAAGATTTTTTTTATTGTTCAACTATGAATCACATGTTTTATTGATATTCACAAATTTTCAGGTGAAAAGGGCTGTGCCGAAAATTTGTGAATATCAATAAAACATCTTATTCATAGTTAAACAATAAAAAAAAATTATTTATGTCACTGCAAAATGAAAAGCAATCAGATGGAAAAACTAGAAAAAATTTCTTTCAATATATATATATATATAATAATTCCAAAAATGGCCGATTAGACAAAAGTTTTATCAAAATTATTTACACAAAATTTTACTTAACAGCCTGTGAGATAAAACCGTTCCACTTAAACGAACCACCGGTTCCAAACCGGTTGTTACAAATTTGCCAAAAGACCGCTGTATAATTTTTTAAATGATAAGAAAATAATGATGTGCAAGCGTTAACCGTTGTTTAATTTGAGTAAGTATTATATGGTTAACTTAAATAGTCGAATTCTAAATCAAATAAATGACACTATGTAATAAAATTGTCAATATAATATGTAGAATAATCAATAAATTGATATTGATTCCCTATTACTTTCAAAACTATGACAATAATTGTGCTTGACAATGAAGGGAATTCCGTTTTAATCTCCCAGGAAATCAATTCAGCAGTCAGCTGTTTAATTGGAACTCAAATTTCCTTAACCTGATTACCTATCAGATACACCGGGAGAAATTTAGAGTAATTAATTGATTTTTATAATTAATTCATTGAATTGAATTCACAGAAACACTGTCTAATCAATTGATATATAATTACTAATAAATTAATTTCATTCTACTATAAATGGCAAATTTAGATTAAATTTGATCACTTTATAAATGAGAAATATGCTAACGTTTAAATTTAACTTATGTCAAAAAAGTAAAAGTTCAAATTTTTATTTATTTAGTATTATTTTTCTGTGATAAAATGTAAAGTAATATAAAGCCTATTGCATGAATTCGATAGTAAAAGACAAAAATGAAAGATAAGGTTTTAGGGATATATTCAATTACCCGTCCTAAGCGGGATAAAATAAAACTTCTTAATTAATTTACAAATAATTATCTATAATTATAAATAATAATAGTTCAATCTTAGATTGTAAATAAAATTTGACCATAAGAATTTTAATTGCAAAATGCACATAATATAGAAGTGTTAATATTTATTGAATTTCAAATTAATTTCTAAACCTTGTTTAACCGAAGATGATTTCTGGGAGAGGAAAAATATTTTTACAAAAGATTCAAAATTATATCAGTTGAAGAACACGAGAAAAGTTTATTTCATAATTCTCATGGGCCTAACTTATTTTAGGACTATTTTGTTATGACAATTTATGGAATGTGTTAAAAAATGCAGTAATATTTTTAAAATTCCAAACAATATATTCGTGTAATAGCAAATAATAGAAACTGAGAACATACTTTCTTTATGTGGTTTAAGTTAAAAATAAAAAAAAATTGAAAAGTGTTTGTCTATATGTCACATGAACTCATTCCAAACAATTTTCAATAGCAACGTGGAATTTGAGCATGCAATTTATAGAACAAATAAAATTAATTATATGAATGAAGAATGAGTTTGATATATCTCAAGCAATGCCGGGTAAGAAAGCTAGTGAATTTTTAAAAATGAACGTTAATATAATTTTATAAAAATTCAAAATAAGTTCAAGCATTGATTAAAATTGTTTTATAAGACCCAATATAACATATTAATTTAGGTTTACTTCTATGATAATGTTAGTTATAATAAATCATAATATAAAATGTTAAACAAATAAACATTGTTTTGAAAGCAAAATTAGAATAAATATAGTCGAATTTCAAAAATTAAAAAAAATTGTTGGATTAATGTAAGATTAAAGAAAAACGGGCACAATTCATCAATGAATAACATAAAGGATATTTACAAATAATGATTCAATAAACATAATATATATTTCGTGTTATTTCAAAAATCGTGTAAAAAAATAAATAGTTATTCTAAATAAAAAAAGATAAGTTGCAATGCAGTTGAAACATCGCCGTCAGTACTAGAAATTTTATAAATAAATTTCAGATATTGAATATTTAAGTATTTATAATGATTTGAAGTAAGGTTTCCCGAAAATAGAAGCTTTTGAAGGATGATAAGTAAATAACTTTCGAATGACTGCAAAGGGTTTATGTCGTCAGATATGAGAATATTCCTATTATTTTCATCAAGATAAATTAATGCGATGCATGCGTAATAAATGTAATAATTACGTCGTAACAAATGTATCAAAATATTAGAGCATCATAAATATTTATATAAAGGAGATAACTAGTTATTTAACCACTATACTTTTATCGTGTTTTAAGCGCTCAAAAGAAATATTATTTTTCCCTTTTTATTAACTAACTAATAAAAATATGGTTAAAATCTTTTTATATTACTATTCATTATAATTGTAAAGTGTTTTTGAGAATATATTTCGGTTTTTTGTCATTTAAAATAAATATTAAAAAAATTTTTTAAATTTATAATTTCGGAAATTCGACAGTAAATTTAAATGTTATTTGCTTTTCTGATGGAATTTAAATACCAATCCGTAAGGAAAAGCCACACTCAGTAATAAAATTAATAAAAATAATCTCAACACTTACTGTCATTCTTAAAATAAATATAAAATTAAAATTATTGATAAGTTGTATTATAATTTCAGTAGCGGACTGGCCGATTTGACCGGTCCTGACAGCCGATTTTAAAATGGCTTTTTAAGGATAGTAAAAAAATTAACAACACATAGTAGTAAAAGAAGGTTGTAATGATTAAATGTTACAAAGTAGAGCAAATAAATATTACATAATTTAAAATAATTATTTAAAAACATTAGTTTAATTTTTTTTTGATATTTCTTATTATATATATTTTTAAATTTGTCTTTTTTTCGTACGACTCTTTAAAGAGGCCCATCGGGAATTTTCTAGTTGCCCGCCGGCCAGTCCACGCCTGTATACTTTTAATTATTATTTTTATGATTAATATATTTATTTTATTATTATTATTATTATTATTATTATTATTATTATTATTATTATTATTATTATTATTATTATTATTATTATTATTATAAATAGAATAAAACGTTTTTTTCCTTATTCCATAAATATCCCAAGAATAATTTACAATAGTCAAAATTACTATAAAGTTGTATCGAATTTGTTAATATTTTTTTTTTATATTAATACTTGATTTTTCAATATTGCAAAATAATTTTTAAAAATTGTTAATATCACGATCAAATTGGATATATACAAAATATATCTGCAGTTCAATTCACCACATGGATTCTGATAAGATGTGTTAGAACAATGTTAATTTGATTTTCAACAGGCGTCCCAGTAAACAAGCACTGGTTTACTTATAATGATTGAAACAATTTCTCTTTCTGTTGACGAAATGTTAGTTTATTTTGAAAATAAAGTTGGAGTTTGAAATTAATATTATGAACGCTTCTGAAGCCATCGTGGAACTATGTGATGATCGAGTTTATTAAAAATTGTTTAAAGGACATGGAATTCCACATTAATGGTACATATACTGTCACTGCAGATTTCATTGAGTCTCTTACATTAAATGTTAGATCATACGAAGAGATGAATATGTATTTTGATTATATAGAAAATTTTGATAAATACACTGAATTGGATTTATAGATGGAAACTTGGATTAATCTTGCAAGTGCTTGAATTATCATTCAAATAACTGATACCATAAGAAAATGATATCGTTAGCACTTTTTGTTTTAAATGATATTTTAGTTATATTGAAAGTTGAGCAATTATATTGAAATTAGGAAAATGTCTTGTGATATTAATAATAATAATAATATAATAATAATAATAATAATAATAAAAATAATAATAATAATTATAATAATAATATTAATAATAATAATAATAGGCCAGCACCGACCTCTGCCAAATTATGTACGTTGTCTTCGATTGTATTGTATTTGATTTTCTGACTGTCATTTACCATTTTATTATAGCTCTATAAAATTAAAAAAACTGGTACTTTTAATAAATTTTATTATTTCATAAAAAATAGTATCTATTGAAATATTTTTGCATATTCAAAAAAACTTTTAAAGTTTTCTTGAGACACTAGTTAATTTCAATATTGAATTAAATTCTGGCTATGAAAATTTAACAACAATAACGTTAAAACATTAAAAACGTTTAATAATTAAATTAGATTTAACTTTTACACATTTCAAATAATATTACCGTTTTGTGCTATGAGTTTATGAGTGTATGTCTGTTAAATCCATTTGTTGTGACAATTTTTATATTTATTGAAACCGTTATTTTCATGCAGATTAGTGTTTTAATGTTTAATTATTATTTTTAATCTGAAATTTAATAGGCGTATGAGCCAGGTTATTCTTCATAAGCTACTATAATTAAAACAATAATGGTACTTCATATTAAATATTAACTTTAATTATGTGTCACATAAATTAATTATATAAAGTTTTCATAAAAAATTATTTTTATAAAAACCCAATTTTATTTCCCATATATTCATTACTTTTCAGATCTTGTTTTTTATTGATATAATCTGAAACAAATTAAGATAAAATGAACATAAATCAATGGTGAAAAAGATTTTACCGATAACATAATTCGTTAAAATATATTTATTAATCTGATATTGCTGTTATTAGAATGCTGTTTGAATAATACAAGTAAAAAAGGCTTGAAATCATAAAAAATTCAATAAAAATTTGTTATTATGTTTATTGCCGTAAAAAAACGTTATATAATCTATCAAATTCACTCCAAATAAACAAATAAACCAATTAAAGAAATAAACATTCATCACAAATAATAATCATATCCAAAATTCTATAGTTGGAAATTTTTACGCAGCATAATATAGCATATCCATAGCAACCAACAATGTAATTCACTAATTTCACTTTTCCATATTAGAAAAAAATTAAAAAAAACAATATTGCTAGGAAAATTTATTTTAAATATAATTTCTTGTTGCTCTATAGAAAAAAACTGAGAAATTTCACAGAAAAATCATTATCCATTCAATGAATTGTAGAATATTTTCTACAATGCATCAAATCGTAATTGCAGATCAAGGGAACAAGTAGTTTTTATTTATCTTTTCAACGTGTAGAGCATTTGTTTACAAATGGCCTCAAGCACAATTTGCGGGCAACAGCAATTACGCAATCAGTATATTACACAAATAATTGCATTAGACTCACTTCGTATGTTTACTTTATTGAAATTTATCTTAAAATTAATAAAAACTATTCTTATTTTGGACAAAAAAAAGCTATTAATACAAAAATTTATGAGTAAATTTTTTCATTCTTAACGTATTTTATATATATTATTAATAACTCCGATGACGGAATTTGGAAATTGAAGTAAAAATAGTGGCTACATATTATTCGACATTACGTGTCAATATTAGAAAGTAGTCGAAACTATTCTGAATTGTAAAAGTTTTTTCTAAATGAAATTTATTGAAATAAAAATTGTCAAAAAAAAACTGATATTGCGCACAATTTTGAACTGTCATTAATAAAAAAATAGTTTATTTTGAAAATTTTGAACATTGTTTAATTATAAAATTATGTCAATTAAATGCCATTTTATTCATAATTTGTTTTACTAACTAGAAAACGAAATCAATCGAAAGATAAATGGATTAAAACAAATCATTTTCAGCAATTTAATGAATTCCAATTATGTTCAATATTGGTCATTTTAATATAACTACTTTATTATCGGAATTTAAACTTTGAGAGTGTAATAAAAAATAAATTAAGCAAAGCAGGATTAAGAATTTTAATGGTGTAAAGGCAGAATTACTAATTAACACTTTCGCCTGTATCTGGACAATAAGTCCCAGAAACTTTAATCATAATACTACTGGGATATTTTCAAAGCAATTGCCATTGATAGATTTGAATCTCAGTTTCATTGTTCTAGGATATTCAGAAGCGCCATTTTTTACCAAAATAGGAATATTTCATATTTAGGTTAATATTAGCAAGTTACAAAATATAAATTTAGCTCAGTGTCAACAGCCGAAAGTCGAGACGAAAGAGTTAAAGCGACAGCTTAAAAAACGTGAGCTTTGAAAAAAATTTTATTTCTCTTCTGACGCAAATTATTAAGCAATGTTAGAAAAATGTAACAAAACCGCAAGTACAAAAAAATTCTAAGAATTTAATTATATGCGTGGAGAAATTGTATTTTTATTTGATTTCTATTTTGTGTAACATTATTTTTGTTGGCATTAAATAAATCAGTTGGCTATTTAAATAGTTTAAAAATCTTTGTAGAAGGGAAAAGTTCAATCAATGTTATGATTAACCACTTGAAGTTACGACACAGCATATATTAATATCTAAATCAGTATCAAGTGAAAACGATGGAGAAAATAATATTTCTAAGAAAAAAACAAAAAAAGGATCTTTAAATGAAATATTATCAAAGGTTAGAGCTTTTGATGAACCGTAGACATGAATAAATCTCAAGCTATGGTTACGTGCAATAAAAAGGTTATAAAATGCATATTTTATGACATCATGTATTGGTTTTGATCGAATTATTTAACTAGTGGAGAGATGTTATAGAACTGGTTAAAAATCGGACACAAAACATTATTTCGCTAAAAAATATGACACAAAATGAGAAAAACCTCAGTTTTAAATTAGACACAAAAACTCGATTGAATTCTTTGATTATAATGATTCGTCGATTTTTAATTCTATGACCAGTCTAATAGAATTTGGATCTCACTTTAGAAAATGATATTTTTGCTCAACAAAACCTCGCTGAAGTTTTTTGAGCCATTTGAAACTACCGTGGAAACTTTATCATTGAGTAAAAATGATCTAAATCTTATAACCGCTGGAAAAGTATACAAATTGTTTGAAAAATTGCAACCAATGCAAAATGATATAGCCAAAAACCTATACATGATATTAAAAGATAAATGATTTATCTACAGAGTGAATATATACTGAGCATTTTAAATATTCCTCAAAAAATGCAACATTTTCATTCGGTGTAAAAATTATGGAAATAACGCCCATAAATGTTGTTAGAAGAGAATATTAATGATTCTACCTCATATTCATATGATACAGATGATTTAATAAAAATTATATCACAAGTTGGATTGCACAAAGAACTAAAAAATGCAATAATTCGCAACCAGATTGATTAAAGAAAGAATTTTGTCAATTGAATTCTATAAAAGAACATTTGACAACACTAGAAATTTTAATAACTATTCACCCTCGCTCGACAGCTTTTGAAAGGGTATTCTCAACAGTAGGAGCAATTAAAACAAAAAGAGTACAATTTTAAATATTGAAACATTCAATTCACTTGTTTTTTAAAGTGTTTTTAGAAAAACGTTATATGAGAAGAATCGTTCAAAATGAAATATGAAACGCTTTTTTATTAATTGTATTATTTTTGTTAAAGCATTTTTACTTTTAATAAGTTTTGTTTGATATTCGAATAGTTGGATGCTCTAGTAGAAAAAGAAAGAAAACAGAAGTAAAATTTGAAATACACAATGAAATAATGGCACGAAATCAACTGTAAATTTTACTTTGTCATCTTTAAAACTAGTTTTCTTTATTCAGTTTTACAAATTTTTCTAAAATTTCCCTTTTATTTATTTATATTAAAATCTTTTCTGATTCTTTGGTAATCCTAGAAGATGCAATTCGCAAAACATAAATGTTTTATCTTCATTTCCTACATCTTTAATTTTTAAACGTTAAAAAGATTGCATTTTATGACTTGGTCACAAAGATTAGAATTTCAAAAAACGTTTTTATTTAATTATACAAGTGGAAATCATTATATTTTAATTCGTTTATGATTAAACTTGATAATGTAGAGGAACATCATATAGTGTTCGTATTAAGTAACAATAATGTATAATTAATAAAATAAACAACATATATATATATATGTATGTATATATCGCTTTCCTCTCGTTTTACTTTAAACCTGATAGTTTGTTCATTATGCTGTACTTGGTCAAAGAAGAAAAGTATAAACAGAAAAAATGTGTTTTGTAAAAGCGATACTTTAAAATGCTAAATAAGCCTTCGAAGTCACTGGTTACTTTACTTACACTTGAGTTCCTTAAAACTACCCATTTGTTCCCTTTCGTTCATTACTCCGTTGAGGCTGGAAATATCAACACAGCCCATGATGATTAGCTTACTTAACACAAAAGAGTGCAAGATTAAAGGAAATATCTGAACTAGGATTACGTACAAATATTTATCTTCCGCTTTGTCATTATTTGGGCAAAATATATCCACTTCACCATAGGAAGAAATTACATATCCACTTTCACTTAAATTCCATAAATCTCTTTAATATATCAATATAAATCAAGGAAATGATAACACCGGACGTATCGTTTCGTTGCATTACGTCTCCCCCTCTTGTTCTAATTTGATCTTTTAGGTCTTTTATAATCGATACGAAAGGAAAATTTTCATTTCTACGAAAATCATGTAATGAAAGAAACATTAACGAATTTATAACAGTAGGAAATAAAAACTAATCAGTGAATTCATGCCCCCCTTTCTCACCTCAAGAAATAGAATCAACAAACATAATCATTTTATCATTAAATATCAACAAAAAAAACTGGTGAAACTTCACAGATTAAATTTATATAATAATTAATTAAAATTCCATTTTATTTTAATGACATTCACATTGATGTAATAGACCGAAAAGAATTTCATTTCTTTTGTTAATTAAGATGAAATACAAATTCACAACATTTTCTTTCCGTAAAGTTCATAAACAACAATAACAAATATGCATTACGAAATGAAATTTAATAAGTCTAATTAGAAATTTGCCTTAAATACTTTATCAAACAAGTTATGAAATTAATTAGAAAATTGTTTATTTTCATTATTATAAATTAAACTTAAAAACTAACATAACCAGAAATAGTTGTTGAGATTTTATTAATCCTTTTTATGGCTCCAGGTTTTAGGCAATTGACAAGGCTTGATAAGTATAAAATATTATTAGAAAACTATCTATTTTTGACCTTACTTGCATAACACAATACCATCGGCAAGCGATTTGCGAAAATCATTGGGATATATAAATTTTTGATCTGTAATACTCTTAATTTAATTCAGTTAAATTTGATTCAATTTCGAAACTGACTTCTATCCAATTTCTAATAGAATTAAAAGCAGGTTGTAGCTCCTTTATTAAACTTTCTTCTTCGCTAATAGCAATAATTTCTAAATCATTCAATTGCTTAAAATCTATCATCAAAATAAAAAAGTTTGCAATTATAAAGTAGATTTTTGAATTATTCTTTAGATTGATTACTCTAAATTTGTTAATATAAACAAACGAAAATTAAATTTATGAAATCTTCATGAATTTTTATTTATTAATCTATATTGAATTATTAATTTTAATTTAGGAAACTTGAAATTTTATTAGACGTAATTAATATTAGTAAATTTGATGAAGCTCTCTTAGAGTTAATCTTGGTTAATTTAATTTAAATTAATGATTTTAGTAAAAATTACTCATTCTGGAAATCAAACTTTCTTAGACTCGAAAAACAATTAATGTCCACCAGTGTATACATAAGGCTAGTAATGTATAATGTAGAATTGAGTTAATTTTGGAGAGGTAGTATTGAGAAGGAAGTGAATGACGTAAGCCCTTCGGCCGGCCGTCAAGAACCTGAAGGCGACGGTTCCCCAAGAAGTAATACTGGGAATACACCGCCAACTATGTACATTACTTACATGAGCTTGTTCATGGGTACATGGTGGTAATGTTCAAATTGATGGGCATCTGGGTATGACAGTATATACCCTAAGGAAAAAACACCTCTCGACCAAAAAGGATAAGTATAAATAAATTTGAAATTGATTTAAACAAACTAAATTTCACCCGTGACTCCAGTAAGAATGATGAAAAACAACAAATAATTCAATACTCAAAAATGTTATGTCGCAAAAATTGTGATTCTAGAAAAAGATATCAGTTATGCATAACCGTCATCAGGTAGTTCTAATTAATGAGATCTGGATTCAAATTGATCTACATCTTCACTCTAAGGTGATAAATCAGGACTTAGAATGCCAAAGTTTTACGAGATCGTTTGCAACCAAGTACGGTTACAAGTTTCCTACAATATTTACCCTCTGTGACGTACAAGAATGTGAGAATTGGTGGGTTTCTGGGTGTTGATATTTTGAAACTATATGGTTGTTACCCAGACAACCCCATACGAATATCTTTCGCTTACGACTCGGCACCCGTTGCTAAGCAACATTGGAACTGTGTTCGAGTAGGTGGATCGTCCGCAAAAAGTGAGCGTTATTGCTAATGCTATAATTGGCCTAACGATCCATGGGCCCAACGAGCTGCTGATAGAAGGCCTGTGCTCGATTTCGATTTTAGGTCCCATTAGTCTCCTATCTCCTTCAAAGGTTAACTTATACTCTCATATCATTCATTGTTCTGTCCATTCCCATAGTCCTTCTTATCGTCGTCCGTATTGATGATTATTTTATGGCCTGCAAACTCTTTGTTATGTTAAATATTCACACAGTATCTCTCTTACCTTTATCCCTATTATAACTACAATGTTCTCTATACTTGATACTAGCATTATCATTGTTACTATTATATGTATTACCTTTATTAATTGTTACTACTATTACATTTATTATTATTCTTATTACTATAATTACCATTATATTTATTATTATTACTACTATTATTATTACTATTATTATCATAATTATTATCATTATTATTATAAGTACCATGATCATTCTTCTTATTATTATTATCCTCCTTATTATTGTCATTATTATTATTATTACTATTATTATTATTATTATTATTATTATTATTATTATTATAAGTACCATGATCATTCTTCTTATTATTATTATCCTCCTTATTATTGTCATTATTATTATTATTATTACTATTATTATTATTATTATTATTATTATTATTATTATTATTATTATTATTATTATTATTATTATTATTATTATTATTATTATTTTTTTTTTTTTTTTTTTTTTTTTTTTTTTTTTATTATTATTATTATTATTATTATTATTATTATTATTATTATTATTATTATTATTATTATTATTATTATTATTATTATTATTATTATTATTATTATTATTATTATTATTATTATTATTATTATTATTATTATTATTATTATTATTATTATTATTATTATTATTATTATTATCATTATTCTTACTATCTTTATTATTATCAAAAAAATTTTTTGTGTAGGGATTCATCCTTATGCCTCGGCTTAAAAAAATATACTTTGCTTATATAAAAATTTAGCCGTAATCCATCCTTATTTTACAGTTTTCGACAAAGTATTTTCCTTGATTCGAAAAATTTTAGCAGCGTACCGCCCTTATTTTACAGTTTTATAAGGATATTATACTAACAATTGAACAAAATTTCACTTTTACTTTACTATTTTCGATAAGTATTTTAATTAATTCGGAAAATTTTATCAGCGTACCGCCCTTATTTTACAGTTTTATAAGGATATTATACTAACAATTGAAAAAAATTTCACTTTTACTTTACTATTTTCGATAAGTATTTTAATTAATTCGGAAAATTTTATCAGCGTACCGCCCTTATTTTACAGTTTTATAAGGATATTATACTAAAAATTGAACAAAATTCCACTTTTACTTTACTATTTTCGATAAGTATTTTAATTGATTCGGAAAATTTGAGCAGCGTTTCGCGATGATTTTACCGCTTTATGATAAATGTTTTAACTATTTCCGAAAATATGCGCATCGTTCTGCCCATATTTTCCGTCTCAATTCAACATAATTTATTTTAATTCTTATATATTTTTTAAAACATTATTTTTCCTGATTTTGGTCGTTCGGATTAATCTTTTTCCGGTGGCTATTCATTTTGACTATTGCAACGATTTCACAATTTTTCCCGCTACCATTTCCCTCTCTTTGTCGTTAAGATCTATGTATGTTCATGTTATATTTGATGAGTGCCCACTGAACTACTCAGTGTTAGTGATTTTTATCCGATTTTTATTAAAGATTTTATGTCGATTTTATCGAAATTAAGTGCAAGAAAGTTGAGCCAAAATACCCACTATCAAGGTACTCTCTTTCGCTATTTAGTTCAGTGATTTGACGTTTTGGTTCCTGCGTTCTCACGCCGGAACCTTCACGGGCACGACTGTTGGCGGACTTACACCGCTCTTACACCGTTCGGTAGTTATGTGTAATTTTACTGTCTTGCAAATGTTTTGGCTGTGGGCCGAAAAATAAATAAATAAATGTTACCGTACCAATCAGGTAAAAATCTCGAATGCATAAAACCATCTATTCATATAATTGTCGGAAGTTCGTAAATATACATATAGCATCATAATTCATTGTTCATAAATGAGGGCATAAACATCTTTCATTGCTTCATCATAAAGCATTTGAACAATTGGTCAATAAATGACCGTAAATCATTCATTCACATAGCTTCAAATGTCAATGTACAGCAACTGAAAGTTATCGTGTTCAGACAAAACACTTACCAGTGTCTGAATGCACGGCTTACAGTTGCAATGCACACCAACTCAATTTAGACTGAAATTTTTTCTGAAAAATAAGACTGAAAATTTGTCAAAACACATCAGTATATATATCTATAATTTGACCTTAATCTTGCTTGTTATTTTTATTGCGATAAAACAAATTTGATCTTGAAATTATTTGTGTTATCTAAATTAAATTTTTCTTAATTTCTTAATTTAAATTGGTAATTTATTTTTAACATTTTTAATTGAATTTATTCAGCCAAAAATATTTTATTTTTACTCATTTAATTCATTAATTTTTTACTTTTATAAAACTTGTCGTTTTACGGTGAAATTCTCTTGTTATTATGTTATTTTTATGTAAATTTTGTGCGGTTTTTGATGCCTTTTGTATTTATTTTATTTAACTTTTATGTTTCTTGATTTTATATTTATTTATATTCTCTCAGATTTTAAAATGTTTAGTTGGTGTTGTATGTAGTATTTTAAGTTATCTTGGTGCTGGGTTTTCGTGTTGTATTACTGATGCATTCAAACAATTTTCAAGGCCGTTTGTGTTCTGGTCCAACAAAACAATGCAATTTCCTTAGAAAGATGTTGTCCCTTTACTTTTATAGAAAAAGCAATAAACTGTTACAATCAGAATTTTCGTAAGCAAAACCGATCTATTCGGTTCGCCGAATCCCTTGTTTTACTCTCCACATGCTCTCGAATTTTATGGAAATTTGACTTGGCAGATTTCCTTTAATTGACACACAAATTTGTACTAAAGTTAATTATAGAATATCTTTCCTTATTATCAAACATGGACGTCTCCAAATTATGCTCGTTGTTTAAACTTGTGTCTAAATTTTGGTCGACAATCGATCAAATTATTGTCGTCCTCTACACTTAAATTTCTCCTGTAATTATATTGAAATTTTATAATTGATAAATTACTATTTTAATTTTAAAATACTATTTTTGGAATATTAATTACTAAATGTAATTTTACTTACTATTACAAATAAACGAAGTTATATTATTGGAAAAATTCAAAACGGCAGAACTTTCCTTCCAAACTAATGTAATTATTATTAATATTACTATTTAAAAAAATGTTCTGAATCAAATATTATTTGATTACTATTTTAGAATTATGACTTATTTTTCCATTTTATTGCTTCATAGTACATTTTCTCAAATCTTTGCATAATCTTTCTGTCATATTCGACCTCCGTAGTTGTGTCCTTCCTTCATTGCTAGTGGTCAGGTAAAATATGTCCATCATATAATTTGGTCAGTTCTTTGAATTATCATATCAACTCACATGTGTCAGTGCACGTTTAATTCAGTAGTTTTCTGTCAATTTAATAGTAACTCTTATTGATCATCAGCTAAGTCATTAATTCGCATACTTCCGCCTTTATCCAGTTTCAAGCATCTACTCAAAAGATCTTGGAATTGATAATGAATTTCAACCTCAGCGATTCATACCGTATCTCAGCGGATAAATATTCATCGTCGTCTTTCTTCGGACATAATATTACTTCTTCACTGGCTGTCCTCGATATGGTCGGTTGAAATCGGTAAATAATAGTTAATTATCACTAAAATAGGCCTAGATTGAATAAAATATTAATAATTACTAATAATAGAAGAGAATTACTAAAAATAAAATTTTAGTACTAAAAATAGGTTAAAAATAGTAATTTAAAATTTTATTAATATAAATACAACTAAAATTAGTAATAATTTAATATAAATAATTATAAATAAACTACATTTAGTATAAATGGAGAATCATTATTATAATCAAGTGACAATAATCTTAAAGCAATTTTTAATTAAATTGTAGTTTTTAAAGGTTAACAATTTTAACTTGTGTAGTATTTTGCCTGGCTAATCGAATAAAAACCTACATAGAAAAAGCTTGAAACGACGAGTAGGATTCAGTGGTATAAAAAGAGGTTGAATTTAAAGTTGAAATCAGAATTATCGAAATGAAGACATTAATTAATTAGGCACAAACTGCTTTAGTTATTTTACCTAGTTATCATTTATATCATATTAATCTCATATATTTTGATTTACAACCGCCCGTAAGTATCGACCAATTCGTGGTGATTTATTTAATTCGGAGATAAATTACTAGAGGGAAATTGATTAGGAAACGTTAGAACGACCTTGTTCTAATCGATAGCGAAAAATCAGGGATACCCACACAATCGTGTTCCTTTCTTGTTTGATCAGCGCTCTGATTACCAAGTAGCCCCAGTGTTTGACGTCTTATTTCTGAAGACGGTTTGTTACAACCGATAATCTGTCTTAAATAGATTTGTGCTGCATTTTTTGAGAACATTTGTAGTTTGTGCTTAAAATAAATATATTTTATTTATCAACGTTGTTTGTCTTATTTTCTAAATCATATCGAGTATTTATTTACCTCCACGCTAGAGAAAGAGTTTATCTTTGGAGTGAGATAAATCTATGCTAGTATTGAATAACAAACCCACCATCTCGATCCTAACAGTACTATCGTTCAGGTCAATGTGAATTTTCGACCACGTTCCTCATAATGAATTATCTCTAAAATTTTTGACTCTCCTCACAGAGGTGAAGCTCAATTCGCTCCCAGAGTTCAGTATCTCCATTTGTCTCTCGGTGATCATTTTATCCGATTCGTTCAATTGTCTAAATCTCTAAATCACAACATTTCACCCTAACCTTGAACACAACTTTGAAATTCACCAGACCTATGAGTTCTGAAACGACCTGAATAATTTGATTTTTTATAATAAATATATAATTCCTGAAAAATTTCCTCCAATTGTCTTAATTGTAACATTTGAGTTTTAACAAATTTTCTGAATGTTATGAATATATTTATAATAGCCCCTTGAAATCGTTCCAACACAATCTGAATTTTTCAAATATAAGGTTGGTGTATAATTATTTGGGATTTATTTCAACATAAAACATCATTAAAATACTATTCCAGAGCATGTTCACTATCTTCTTCAATAATTGCTTCCATTTGCTTGAAGGCCCTATGACTCCACGGGTTACTCATATGCTAACTAAGCTTTTTTCTCCAAAATCTTTTTGAATATTTATTTAATTAGTAACCGAAAAACCTTAAAGATTGTTCATAAAGAGCTCTATTTATAATGTTTCTAAAAATGTTTTGGAAGCAATTATCTAGCTATAACGAATTTTCCTTTATCATTTTATTCGCATGTCAAAAAATATTTATAAAGTTTAAAGAGATGAAGCTTGTAATCAAGTGGAACATTTTTATTAAAACTATTTGTCAGAATTTTAAGTAGAGTTACTACTTTATAGCTTAATTTCCCCAACAATTTCCCAAAATGTTCATTAGCTATCATTTTTTATCCTAACGGTTACAAAAACATTATTCTTGTCTTTCGTAATTAGTTGTTCTTGGTTCAAAACTTCAAATAAAAAACGGCAATATCTTTTCTCCACACTTCTTAGAATAAAATACTTCTATTAATTTTCGTTATTTACAAAATTTTGTCAATCCACAAATGAAAATAATTAAAAAACTTTTGCGTAAAAATTATTTTAGCTTATGTCAATTTTAATTATATTTACTATTATAAGCAATACATTTAAAATACACTCATTTCACGTTTTGTTCCTGGAACTTGTGTGTTGAAACAAAAAAATATTTTGTGATTCCAGAGTTATTGAACAAGTGAAGCCACCAGAAGAACTTTCAAAACGTTATCAAATTTATATATAATTTTAAATTCAATATTTAAAAATTCAATGTATCAAATTCTAAAATATCAATAAAATGAAAGCAGAGAATATATCTATGTCAAGTGAAAGATATTCATAGACAATTAAAATTTATAGATATATTAAAACAAGAAAATCGAATGTGCATCTCAATATTTTATTTCTGAAAAAAATCAATAATTATCACAATGGTTTTTTACTAATTATAAATAAAAATATTATTCCAAGAATAATTCTTGTCTCGCCAGCGAAATGTACGCCTCGGTGTCAATAGCAACATCAGCATCAATATATGGAATTGAATCATAATCTATCGAATTTACCAAGATTGAAACCGGAACGCTCCGATATGGACTTTTGAGTTCGAAAGCAATTTCTTTATTTACGGATATTTTCTCTGGTTTTGTTGATTTTTTAAAAAACGAAAACAAATTTATCGATTTTAAATTGTGAATTTTTTTCGACTTTTTATTGTCAATTTTCTTTTTATTCTTTCTAATCGAACAGCATAAATAAGTTCGTTTGATTGGTGATTCTTCAACATTTTCTATTACTGTTTTACAAATATCTTCTGGAATTTGTTTTTTATTTGATGATAAATTATTTTCTGGTTCACTGATTGTGAGAATATTAATATTATTATTGTTATTATCATTATTATTATTTTCCAAAATGTTCATTGATTGATCTCCGTTTTCTTCAATAATACCGGATTGCATTTGAGAGCATTCCAATTGTTTGACCATTTCATAAATTGGAAGATTATTGTCTAATATTTCTTCCTCGATTTTGATTGGTTGTGATTCTATTTCCAGAATTAATGGAGTTTTTTTTTGATCGATATCATCGGGAACATTTGAATCAGATAACTCATTAGTAATTTCACTGCTATTATTCTCGTCGGATATCAATTCATTGTCTGTTACCGGTGAAATCTTTGATTCGTAAACTATTTCATTAATATCCGATAATTCTCCATCGATTTGACTGGAATTTAATTGAGTAGTAATATTAATTGAACAGGAATTCGATTGTTCATTATCTGATATTTCATTATTATTGTAATCTTCCGTTATTGAGCTTTGGTTTTTAATATAATTATTAGAAAACATCGATGAGTTATTGCAGTCATTTTCAAAACTATTGAGCGAATTTTGACTTTTAACAATTCGAAGAGGATGCAAATATTTTTCCCAGAATTCACACTCTAAACTGTTTCTACAAGTCATAGATTCGGGAATCGTTTCATTACTCGTAGACAATTTACAGACATTTTCATCGGTAGAGATTTCCAGTTTATTTTGCTTAATAATTCTACGAATTTCATTTCTATTGACAATTTGTTGGGTATTTTTAAGAAGACAATTATTCACATCATTGTCGAAAGAATGATAAACTTCTTCTGTGCTTGCTAGAACATCGAGGCTAGAAGTGACTGAAAAATATTCCGATTGAGTTGACGGATTTGATGATAAATCACCATTTGAAGAAAGAATATCCTCTGTCATGATACAGATTTAAAAATAGAATTCTTTACGAAAAGAGGACTGAGAAATATCGATTGAAATATTTCTACTGGCCAATAGAAATCATTGACGCACACATTTGAAAATTATATTGTTTTTGAAATTGCTCGTGTGCTCCACGACTACTATTCAGAAAATTTCACAGCAAAATTTCTGTTTGCTTTCTGCATTTCATTGCAAATATTTTATTTATAGAAAATCGAGGACTTATAAATTATTAAATTGATAACAAATTGGAATTTGTTATAAAATGAAACTAATTAAATTTTCAGTTTTCATTTTAAATTAAATAATGTAAAAAATTTTCAATGGTTTTAAAAAATATAATTACAAAGTTTATTTGTTGATAGCTTATCATAACAATAACATTTTTTCCACTGTCAAAAATGTATTATTATTATTATTATTATTATTAACAATACATTTTTGACAGTTGAAAAAATCTTATTGTTATTATTATTATCAGCGATGGATTTAATAATTTGCAGCCCCTTTCCAAAAAAAAATATTGCATATTGACATCCACAAATATTAATATAAGTTATATTGTGAAGAGAAATCCAGCACCAGTTTGTTTCTATTAAAAAATGAAAGTAATTAAAGTATTAGTAAGTTTATTTATTTAAACTTTAGTAACATAATGATTAAGCATTTCTTGAATTTTCATGGCTTGTCACATCATTTATTATTTCAACTTTTCCTATTTTTGCTGCCCTTAAAATGTGCCGCCCCTAAATTGTTGGCCTAACGGTAAATATTATATTATTATTATTATTTTTTTTTTATTATTATTTTTATTATTATTATTTCTCTTCCACAATTTATTTTTTATAAGTATTATAAAAAACTAACTGTCTAAACGTCGTGTTACCTAAGTAAAAAGGAAATATTTTGGTCTAAAGTTATTATAAAATGAATTAATTATTAAAAGAAAATTTACTTGTATTGATTGATTTATATGGTAAGGAAGTACATTATACATGTATTAGTAGTGTTATTTTGTTAAATTAATAAATAAAACAAAACGCTTGTGAGATGAATCTTACAATGAATTTATTAATAATACATATATATATATATATATATATATATATATATATATATATATTGAGGTTCAAAGAATCTCAACTTGATGTCTTATATAAATAAGAATACAAGGATCTTTTGTAAAATTTTATTTATTATGACACTGGTTAACACAAAAAATAAATAACAATCAACTTATACTGATGATTCTGTTATGTGTAAATAATTAATGTGTGATATGATCAAATGCAGCTTCCTTAGCTCGGATATAGGTATGTTCAAATTTATGTTGTAATATCAACTACTGAATTTACAACTTTTCAGAGAATATGATTTTATCATGTAATTTGACTGAGAATTCTCTCAGTTTATAAAGTAAAATCATTTGTTTTTGTTGACAATTTAAGTGTCTTTTTCTTGCACTTAATGACGCCTCATGTCACTTATTATTGTTTTTATTATTGTTGATTATTATTTTAGTTTTTTTTTTCAGGTGTCTTTTCTTTGCACTTGAAGTGCTCTTTATATGACTTGTTATTATGTTGACACTCTAGGTGCCTTTTCACAAATTATTATTGTAACACTTAATGTGCTTTATTTTTTTTAAATAAAACAATATTTGTATTGCTAGCCCAAAGAAGGCGATAACTAATTAATTTAATTATTAAATTTATACATATAATTATCTATTTATATTTTAAGAGCTAAAATATATAGTTTGACGTTATACAATATATTTATATCTGTTTATCTAGGGGTTTTGATAATGAAATGTATGTTTTGTAATTACCTTATCACATATATTGAAATAAAAATTATCCAATTAGATAAATCATTAACAAAATAAAATAATATAAATAAATAAACACAAAGATCAGTAATATTCTCATCAAATATTCTCATTAATTAATAAATTGTCAAAATCAATCACAGATTGTTCATTATGATGAAATATACATAAATGAATCAGAAATTGTCTAAATAAATGAAATAATCAGAAATTGTCATATACTATGACGAATTGTCATGAATTGGGGTTATCATCAGAACAAGATCATTGAATTGTCATTACCTTCACCATCATATATATATACTAATGGAATTATGTTTATTAAAACATATTTGACTATGAATCAGTAAAGATATTAATTTTTTTTTGATAGTCACGAATTGTAGACGCATAATTTTTAAGTGATTATGATTATTATCTATTAATTTTATAAAATAAGAAGAAATTAATTTATTTTATATATTTTTATTGATTGAATTAAATTTTAATTAATATTATAATGAACAGTTTGGTAATTTGCTTCATAGTCAATTTGTTTTAATAAAAATTTCATTTGAAGATGAAAAGAAATCAGTGCTGAAAATTAAAAGAAGCTCATATATTACTATTATGGCTGACGCCATTCAGGTCCTTGATTGACTGAAAAAATTGATTAATGTTAGTAAATTTTTTTATTTGTCTTTTGTTTTTGAAGTACAAACTGGAAGAAAATAAATGTTAAAGTATGTTAATTTTATTAATAAAATAAATGTTAAAGTATGTGATTTTATTAAAACTCAAATTTAATTAATGTTATAATAAAATTTGTTAAAAATCTAGTTTTTAAAAACTAAATTTATATTTTTATTTAAAAAAGAATTTAAATCCACTTATTTTGGATTTCAGTTCACCTCGATGATGACAGTAAATATATTGAAATGTATTGTAGTATTCCAGTTTTATTAACGGTTTATTTTAATAATAAATATTTTAAAATTCTGGTGATTATTTAAAACTTATTATGAATAAAAATAAGAATTTAAATCATTTTAATCATGAAGATAATTAACTATTTAGTCTTTGTAATTAAAACATTTTCCAACCCGGAAACTTTTATGTATTTGGTCGGTGTCATTTTTTAATTTATTCAAAAAATTAGTTTAAGTTTGACATTAATTTGATTTATAATTGAAATCAGAATATCAATGTTTGTCTTTATGTATTTAGGAATTTTAAGTAACTAAACCTAATACTAAAAATCAAAATTATATCCAACAATGAAACACTATTTAAACAAATAATTTTTATAGAGGAAATGCAAATCTTGATATATATATATATATATATATATATTTGGCACGTGTTTGAGTTTTGGCACTCTATAAAGTGGTCTAGGTAATAGTGAATATTATACTGCTAAAGGCGGTTTCACATATACTCACTAATATTATTAGATAAAAATATATATTTGTATCGGTATTGAAATGGTATTGTTTTGCTTTCTTAAACACCAATTTCCCATGCAACGTCAAATAATATCACAAGCATATCTTGTGTTGACACATGGCATTAAAACGGAAATTTTATGTTTCAATTAAATATATTAAAAAGATAATTTTCCGATCAAATTATTTTCATAAAAACGGTATTATTTAATGTGACAGACATAAACCATTACTTGTTTTGTAAAAAAATAAGGTGGCACCTTGAATTACTTGGCAGTGTGGCTTGGCACACCACGGCTAAAATATTGCCGACCTCTGCTCTATATCATCAGTATTCAAGAACCACTAACATGAGTTACATAATCTTTACTTACTAAATTTCAAATAAATGTAGTTAAATGTTACTTACTGTTTATAGAAAAAATAAATAATCAACCAAATAATTAATCAGGGACATTTATAAAGTTGTATTAAATTTATTTCACTAAATGTAATATAGGAATATGAGGGTTTCCCATGAACTGGAACAAATCTTAAACTTTCGTTGAGATAAAGTTGTATTATGATTTTATATCCATTTATATGGGAAAAAACGGTTTGCTAAAAACAGTTAATGTTTTCCAAGATCGAGAATCCTCTTTTAACTGTGTAAAATTGTTTACAGTCTAAATAATTTTGTTCCTCTTTTCCTGTGCAGTATTTATCAACTTGTCGTCGATATGTACTTTGCCTTTTAAAATAATTTTATTGTTAACAATTAATCTTGGTACGGTATCCAATTCATTCAATTTTATAAATCCCGGAAATCCGACTCCTATATTTCTGAATTGAGTAGGTCTTTTCTATTCTTCTGAATTTGGTAAGTCTTTATTTATATAATAAACATTTTTATATATTTGATTGATAATACTAAATGTGATATTCTGTTTGAAGGGCCATTGTAAATTGTTGTCATCAGACCCTTTCATTATACATATAAAAATAGATAAATAAAAGTCTTTGAAATTTCTTTATTCATTTGGATCAGCTTGAATCATCAATTGATATCCATCCTCGTGTGACAAAAAAGGGTCACTGAATATTTCCAAAACCTTGCCAGATTTAGCACTTTCTCTTTTGTTAGAAAAATTATCAATTGTCCATGTAAATTCATTTTGATGCTTCGTATTTTTGGGTTGGACTATTCCACGAATTTCTTGATACAGTTGATATCCATCGTTATTGTTTATTCTTTGATCTTAAAGCCTATCTAATATTTCTTCTACTTTCATTTTCAATAGTATATTTGATGCCTAGAAACAAGTAAAAAATAAAAGTTATTGAAAAATTATTGTACTTGTTTTTCTGTAGAGATTATTATATTTCTGAATGCATAATTTATGATCCATAAACAAAAAGAAGAGAACAAAGCGATGAGTAAAAGTTTAAACGGTCTGTGAAAAAGTAAATAATTAAATAAATAAACACTAAAATAAAATGTTGACTGATGTAGTTTCTCTGTTTGGTAAAATTATTATAAAATAGACCTACAGCTTTTCCAAATAATGTATTTTATTTAAATATGAAGTAGAAAAATTTATTATTTCAGATGTTATAGTACTTTTAATTGTCAGTAATTTATAATTGAACTTAATATCCCATTCAGTAATATTGTTACAGATGATAATATTAAATATTTTGTGTATAATAATTATTTTACCTAAAGTAAATTTTAATTTTCTTTTCAAATAAAATAAGTTTTATTTCTTGGCACATCATAATAAATCAATAAAATTCTTAAAAATAATCACAAATTATTACGTATTTAATTAGTGCAACAATTTTATTTATTTTAAAGAAATATAAAAATAAACCATCAATCAAACATGCATTATAGGATCGTCATCATGTTTATTCATAGATTTCATGTCTTGCTTAAATGGTATTCAGATCTTGGTTATGAATATTTATGTCATGTGTGCAATGCCACATAGATTGGAATGACTGCTCCTCATCTCCGTTCTCAAGTTCTCGATAACTGTCGACTGAAAGAATTGATTAAATCAGAGAACACAATTGTTGTCTGAATTTTGTGTTTATAAATGGATTTCAAGTCATACTTAGATTTTGTTTGGATCTCGGTTTTCAATATATATATATATATATATATATATATATATATATATATATATATGTGTGTGTGTGTGTGTGTGTGTGTCATGGGTAAAATGCTACATACATTGGAATGACTGCCCGTCATTTCCGCTCTCATGTTCTCAATCACAGTTCTCAATCATTTTTATTTGACTAACTACAATTACAAAACTGCTTCTACAATAAACAAATTCGGGATAATTAAAATGATGTATGCTATCCGAATTATATAAAAGTCACAGGAAATCAGGGTGAATTTTGATGGCATATTAAGGTAACTCTTGATCAATCATAGACTTTATTCAAGAAGTGGTTTTTTGAGGTTCTGAAATAGCGAGCAAAAATTATTATCAGTAATTATATCAAGTTTTATGAAATTAACTAAGAACTGTTGTATAATTTGATATAGTTTGTTTGAATAATAAATAGTTTTCGTATTTTGATATTTTAAATTGCAAAATAGAACATGACGTCACGACTCCAAATGATGGATCTATCAGATTTAGAATCAGCAGCCGTGTAGATATTCTTTTTTAAATCTCAAGTGCGTACTAAGAAACGGGAAGATACTGCAACACAAAAGATCACCGACTATTTCATCACAACCTGTGAAATTACAGCATTGATGAAAATCATGGAAATTTTTTCTTCAAAACCTATAGATGATTTATCTTTTGCAGAGATAAGTGAAGAAATTATAAATCATTTACGTCTTGAGAGAAAGTTTATAATTGCAGAACGCACCAAGTTTTAAGTCCAAAAACCGCAAGTTGATGAATCAATTACGAAATTTGTAGGTATTTTCATGCCAGAGAACTCCCAATCCTACTATTAGAACAAGTGGAAGTCAAATTCCAAAAAATATTATTGATATAGGTGTGATTTCCAAAGTTTCTGAGAGAGGCGCTGAATGGGTTTCTCCCAAGATTTGCGTCAAAAAATCAGATGTCTCATTAAAATTATGTTGTGATTACAAAGTTACAATCAATTTATTCCTCAAAAATGATGCCTACCACCTGCCCAATATGGAGACTATTTTTGAAAGACAGTACATCATAATCTTTTAGGTACATGTTCTTTGATCCTCAAAGTTGTTTTTTATTTGAATTTCAAAATAATTCTTTTAGTGTAACATTGTCAATTAATAATAATATATTAATATAGAAATTATATTATAACGTCTATAGCTTTTTTATATGAGTTGAGAGGCGCTTTATTATAATTAAATCACTTCCGTGTTTATTTCATTATTTTTCTTCAATTTCAATAATTATTAATTTATATAGTTAACAAATAATATTTATTTTTTTTGTAAAAAAATGTGAGTTTATTGAAATTAGTATTAAAATTTCATTTTCATTTTACCCTCTAACAGAAAAAGTTTTCTCCACAGATTTATATACGAAAATTATAGAAAATTTAAAAATAACAAAAATCTTACCAGCATAATCATTTAAAAACGAGTCAAGGTGATTTTGTTTTAATTTTTTTAAAGGTTTTCTTTCATTTATTTGATTTTTCATTGCGTCAATCTCATTCTTCATGTTTTCATTACACTGAATTAATAAATTTGAATGGGTCTCTATTTCGAAGAGAAGATGTTGTTTTATATTGACTATTTCGTATTGGGGACATCCAATATTGAAGAAAGGACAAATTTATCTATGATTATTACAAAGTCGAATATGCTCTTCCATTTGATAAAGTTCTATGAAATCACTTCCACAGTTTTTTCGACATTTGAATTGCAATTGAGCAATTCGATGATTTATTGTTTGTTTATAAAATACATTTTTACCAAAACCTATCCAAATTCTTTTACAACCGCTTAACTTTCCTGGACAATGTCTTTCAGAGCGATTTAAATATGTTCTCAAACAATCTGAACAAAATCGATATTCGCAAGGTACCCTGCAAGCATTAACCATTAATTTTTTACAAATTGTGCATTTGAGGTCCCTACTGGCTTCGGTATTTATTTCAAAATTATAACTTTGCAAAACTCTCCAAACGCTTTTGAATCGGGTATTTTCCATGAAAGACAGATTTCAACTTGAAATAGAAATCTGAAACTAATTTAATTTTTAATTTAAATTGTAATCAACTAATCAAATGATTTTAATTTGTCATCAGTAGATAAATTTTTCTTTTTAAATTTTCATATTTTATATAATTGTTAAAATTTTATTTTATCAACCAAACCCTTCAAAATTCACAAAAAATAGCTTTAAACAGTGTATTATTTATTAGTAAAATTCGTGTAAAACAAAATTTAAGAAATATTAAATGGGAGGATGCAAAATTCAGTGATGATTTAAACAACTCATATTAAAATAATATTTTTCTTGACTTTTAAATTTATGCATCCAACGATTCAAAACTGATAATTATGATCATGCTATTCCTTTTTATTAAAGTATTTTGATTTTTATTTGTAAAATTTAAATAGTTTTAAATTAATTTAAAATTAAATTAAAAATAATTGAATACATATTTTGGGTTCTTATGTTCACAGCTATCTATTAAAAAGACTTGCCTTTTAAAAATAAATAAAAGCTACTAAACTTTATAAAATCTTTTATTTATAAACTTAATTTTCAGAAGATCTGAAATAATATTTTAATACTAAATTTTAATAAACCACATTTAAAATAAATAATTTGAATGTTTTTGGTTATATTAAATTTAATCGGAAGACAATTCAAACAATTATGCTTTCAAAGACGTTTTTTATTTATTATTTCAGAATAAAATGAAATTAGCAAGAATTTTTGTAGGTTTTGCAAAAATTATATATGTGCTACTTTAAATAATAGAATTATATTTTTATTGCCCATCGTATTTCTTAACCGGAAAATTTAATCTATATTAATTAAGAATTAAAATAATTTAATTTACACTTTTATTTAAGTTTATTTAAGTTTATTTATATTTTAAATTAATTAAGATACTTTTAAAAATTTAGAATTTTCTGCTTAAATATCAATTATCACCGTTATCAATTTTCATCTTAGTCATCATCTTTTTTTGGTACAATGTGTATAAGTTGATGTATAAATTGGTAAAAAGTTTGTAAATTGAATTCGGGTGGATCAAAGGGGTCTAGATCAGTGGCGTAACTTCAAATTCTGGGCCCTTTACAAGATTTTCAAAATACAGATGCTGGCAATCTGATAGAAATAATTTTATTTTTAATTATCTACTCACTTTTGAAAAATACATTTTAATGATTTTAATTTCTGATATTTTATTTTATTATTAATTTGTAATCTTATGCCGCAACTTAAAATTGTTTAGGATTTGCATTAACAATTTTTTTTGTGCCTGAGGATGACAGTTATGCTGTCGAAATATTACGTAAGTAGGTAGATGTGTGCCACCTGGCCCACTTTTTGGTACCCCCCCCCCTCTAACAAAAACAAAACAAACTAAAATATAATGTAAACACAAAAAATTACAAAATAATGAATAAGAACAAGAACATATATAGGTATACATTTATTAATTCAATGAACAGTTGGCTGAGCTGTTGGATGATCTGTTTGATAGGCTGTTGGATGTACTGTTGGATGTGCTGTTGGATAATCACGTGGAAAATTATTATCTTTATTCATTGTCAGTCTCAATCATATAATGACCATATGCCAGGCTTACATTCTTTTCTACCCAAACCCTTTTATCCTCTTTGTTTGTTAGTGCAACTTTACTATTTTTAAAACTATAAAGTTGATGATTGTTTGTACCAATACGAAATTGAGGTACAGAAAAGGTGAAGTTTTTCTCATAACACTTTTTATAAGATTTATGAGTTAGATCGGTATCCTTTAATGTGACTCCCTTAGCTTTTAGACAAGAAGATTTACCTAACAAACTGTAACATTTCGGTCGAAGGAAAACCCATTCGTCATAACCTTCTCCCTTACTTTCGTCTTTAAATTTTCCAATGACCGAATCAAGTTTTTTAGAATAAAGTGGATGAGTAGAAGGGTAATTAGATGTATCCAAAAGATTATCCTTAACCATTTCAGACAAAAGAACATCTAGTTTACAATTTTTAATCTCCAAGAAGAAAGAGTCTGTATCTCCAGCAACTATATTAATATCACAATTAAATTGTTGTCGATATTTTTCCAAGTCCTTATACTGAAGCTCATACATTCGAAGTTTCGACAAGTCAAGCACTGATTGTCCTATATAACTTGGTCGATCTAAACATACTGAGTCAGGATTTAACAACGCAGCAATTAGATCATCAGCAATTTTGATACTTCTTTGAAAAGTTGGTTTAGAAGCATATGTAATCATCTTCTTTTCTGTATTACATAATCTTAAATTCATTCTTTTTTTCAGGTTTTCAACAGTTTTACCATACAAACTATTGTTTAACAACTTATAATAATTTTTATCTAGCGTGTTTGTACTTTTTGCTCTTAAATCTGTATTGGTATCAATGTAGTTTTTAAAAATAGGAGACTGTTTGAATCTTACAGCTCGATTCACATGAGTAACCTTAACACCAAGAGACAAGTATAATTTTAGTAAACGCCAATGAATCACATAATTCTTTTTTGGGTAATGAGTCAATAACAATTTTTCAACCTTAGATCCCTCAGGTTTCATTTTCTCAGCAGCAATAGGAAAGTCGTCTAATTTATCGTGAAGATCAGAAGGAATTTCAAGATTTACTTCAAGAGTATACCCATACGACAAAGATTCAAGATTTAAAGAAAAACAATCTGACAATATTGAATCAAAACCATCAAGTATCCAACTGAATTTGCCACAAGGTAAAGGTTGGCTTAAAGCCCAACCGTATAAATTATTAATATCTATATAAAGCAACTCAGTGGTTTCATCAGTTTTTACAAAGTGTTTATTAACAAAAGTAAGACCTCCACGAATACCACCCTCATAAAAATTATAAATTTCCATGTCTTGCAATAGTTCAATGGGTTTATCTAAAGTTATTAACGCAGAACTCCAAGACATTCCAGGAATACCAAAATAATTTAAAGGCTCTAAACTATTATGAGCTATAGATTTCGCCCGAAATTGTTGGAAAAAGTCAGCTAAAAGAAAGCAATCGAGTTTCAAGTATATCATCATATAGTCAAGTAAATTTACACATTTAGTTTCAGTCCAAATTAATTGAGCTTTCTCATATTCAACTTCACTCACTCCTTCCCAGATTGGAGGCAGTTCATAAGTATTTTCAAGGACCTCTAAACTAGTGGCAAAGTTGTACGGAAAAATACCTTTTTCATTAACAATGGTACCAGTAAAAACAGATTTTGTTAATGGTAAACTAGTCAAAGTTTTCACAGCCCTAGCTAACGAGTCATTAACAAACTGGTAAGAGTCGATAAAACGTATTCTAAGCTTACCAACATACACCATAAGGGATAAGAATTTTTCACTGCTAATTGGAATACATGATAAGTTCCAATTGGGAAATTGATTTATTCCATACTTAAGGATATGATGTAAGTCATACCCACGTAAATTATGAAAAACTACAGGTAATATTTCTTTGATGCTCCTATTAACATTACAACTTTTACATGCTGGACCAATATATTTTCCTGTAAAATGGTCATGGTCTCTAACCTTATCTACTATGTTCTTATTACACAAATAACAATATTTACAGTTATCAAATGAATATTCTTCGTCAAAAGTAAGTGGTAACATTAGCTTTTTCCCATTTTCTTTATAATATGGTAGCACAATGTTTGTTCCTATATCTGAAACCTTCTTCAAAAATTCATAAACGCAGTTTTGACCAATGAAATGATGGTAACTTGTCATACCAGTGAAGTTGTTGATTAATAAGAGTCCAGCAGAAATTGGCAAATGTTTTTGAAAATAAATGTCATCTTTTGGTAAAATAGATTCAAAATCTGCATAGATAACGAAAGGAGGTGTTATCGTTTTTGACCAGTTTTTGAACTCCAAATATTTATCTTTATCTTTTGGTAATGTATAGAGCGTAGTACCCAACTGATTTTTCTTACATAACTCTTGGTGTTTTTCAAAGGATTTTGGCTTACGAAATCCATTTAAACAATTTTCACACCATTTGCAACAAATTCGAACATTACAATCATTGTTTTTATGACAATTCATCAAGGATTGTAAATTAGTTACTGCTGTATAATGATATTTTTCACCCTCCTTTATCAATAATAAATAAATTGGATCCACTTCAGTTACTTTTGTTCTTTGAATTATATTTAAATATGGATGCTTCATTATAAGTTCTTCTCTATCCTCAAAATTTTCGTTATTATAAATCATTACATTAATTGCTAAACCAGGATTTTTCTTTTCAAAAGTTGAAATATCACACAGTTTCATTGGCATATCATTAGGATCGTATACCAAGTCATTCATATACGGTAAATATTTTCTTGGTCTATCTCTATGTTTCTTGATTTTATCAGATTTCAATACAGCCAAAACACTATATATGAAACATAAATTATCGGTATTTTGTACGTTAACTATTGCCTTTTTACCTATTAGAGTTTTAGGTGTTGGAATATAACTATGTCCAGATAACCTAGATATATTCGAAACTTTGGTTACCTTGAAATTTACTTCTAGTATTCGGTTTATTTTCCAACTACTTCCTAATTCTGTTCGTTCAACAATCTTTTCATTTATTTTCTTTATACCCTCATCAAGGAAAGTCGTAGTCACTGAAGCAGCGCGATTTGATATACTAACTACTTTGAGTTCCCCATCTTTTTCAAATTCTACTTGGACTCCAAATTGAACTTTTGAATGTTTCATTTCATTTAATGTAATTTTTAATTTTTTCAAAAGAGAAGATGGAAGAACTATTTCCTTAACATTATATCTTCCGATATTCACTTTTATAATTCGGTGTGAGCGTAGTAAATCATATTCAATTTCTGGTTCAACAATAATGTCACTTAACCCTAATCCAATTTGTAAATCATCTTTAATAAATATTTTTTCAAGTATTTCAGATTTTATGGTGCTTTTTCGTTTCAAACTGTGTTTAAACAATGATTTTTTATCCGTATAAAATTGAGTCAAGTGATTTTTATGGTCATTATAAAATTTAAAGTATGGGTCAGAGGTTTGGGTCTGGCATACAGGACATATATAATAATTATTCACTTGATAATATCGATTCATTTTATTGTGGCAGTTGTTATCATGGCTTGTAGATTGACAATACTTCGGATAAAGATTACCTGAGACATGAAAAAAGTTAAATAATTCTGATAGTAATAACAAAAAACTCACATTTAACATTTACAGTAGAGATATTTTCAAGTTCGGCATAATTTGTTTTGTAAAATATTCTATCCTCTATGTTTTCAATGTGAACATTTAAATCATCTAAATTAAAAATAATTAATAATTTAAATAAAAGTAAAAAATTACCATTTTTATATTCATTTCTTTCATTACTCGATCTTGAATCTTGAATATTAAAAGTATCTAACAGTTAATAATTTAAAAATCATTAAAAATTATCAAAAGATTACTTGTATCATATTTATCAATATGCAAAGTGTCTTGAAGGGTTGTCCTCTTTGACAATACTAAAAAAAATTAATAGTTAGTTATATTATACATACACGTACTTTTGGCAACAATACTACTTTTCGATTCTCCGAATTGTCTGAGGTGATGCCCGTGTTGTTGTAAAATCATTGACCATCTACCAGATGTTATTGTCAGACATTCTGGACACACATAACCAGGGAAACCAGCATCATTTATCTTGAAATATGATGATGTAACAAGTTCACAGTAGTGAACATCTTCGTGACTGATAGCTACGCAAAATTTATATGTATAGCAATAATTCACTAAAAAACAAATAGTTAATTAAATATACATAAAAAGTAAACTTACTTATGATTATATTTTAATAATAATTTAATTAATAATTGATTGTTTATACCTCAAAATCATTCGTTTATACTAATTAAAATCGATTGTTTATACTAAAAAATTACATCCAAATTGAAATTTTTAATAAATTTAAATTGAATAAATTATAAATATGATGTTTGAAAATGATATTTAATAGCATAGGTTGCTATAGTTTCATGAAAATCATTAATATCAAGAAAATTACAAAATGAAAAAAAAACTTATTGATTTTTCAAAAAAAAAATATATATATATTTATGCAATAAATTATTAGTTAATTCCTCACAGAGAAATAAAATATAACTAATAGGTTTGAAAACCAAATTTTTAAAATCAAATTTAATAACACAGGTTGCTATAGTTACATGTAAAAGATTAATATCAAGATAAATCAATGATATATGATGGTCACATCGGGAAATTAACTTTTTAATAAATTATTTTGAGTAAAGTACAAAATGAAAATACTTATTGATTTATTTCTCATCGATTAATTTTTCAAAAAATACATACTTATGCAATAAGTTATTTGTTAATTCCCTACAAAGAAATTAATTGAATAACATGTAACTAAGATATTTGAAAAATGAATTTTTAAAAATCAAATTTAATAACAGGTTGCTATAGTTACGTGGAAAAGATTCATATCAAGTTAAATCAATAAAATATGATAGTCACATCATAAAAGTTATAATTATTTTTCTTTTTTAATAAATTAGTTTGAGTAAGTTACAAAATGAAAAATATAATTATTGTCTATTAATTTTGTGTAAAGAATTAATAATTTATATTTATATTTAATTAAGTATTATATTAATAATTTGTGTCACCACTAAAAATTAATTGATAAAATAAATTGAAATTTTCTTTGAAAAATAATATTAATTAAAAATTGTGTTACAAAGAAGCTAAAAGTAAAATAAACAATTATCATTTTGAAGTTTAATTACTATATTATTATAAAAAGAATTAATAATTAAATCCTGTCAAATAAATATATTTGTTATTTCAATTTATAATGAAAATAATTTTGAATAATTACCTTATGTAAAAATAACCTTATTATTCACAGTATAAAATTCGAAAGTACAAGTACTAATGTAAATATATTACTTACGTAATTGCTTATGAAATTTTTTTTTTAAAATTTCTTCATTGAAAATAAAATAAGATGAATTCAACTGATTGAATTAAATAAATCTCTTATGTACAACTACGAGAATTCAAATTTTCAATCATATACAATAATTATTTTAATTGTAAATTTTAGGTAATTTTATTAAGAATCTTAACAGAATTATTTAAGTTAACTGATGAGTAGGTAGTTAGGAGTAGGTAGTTAGGAAAAAATTAATTAAAATACACACCAAAATAAATTATCTTGATTACATCATTATGTAATCAAGATAATCCGAAATTTAATCCGCTATTACATACCCCCCCCTCCCCCTATGTTTTTTTTAGGTTCCCGTGTGCCACTAACTACCTACTCATCAGTTTATTTTATATCTATACATTTATTTTCTTTGAAATTTAAATGTAATTTTTTTTTTAAACTAAATTATGAAAAGATAAAAATGAAAGAAAAATTTTAAGAAATAAATTTACACTGAATAAATTTAAAATTAAATTTTATAAACTCAAGCAAACAAAAGTCGGTCAAATGCGAAATTTGAATTAATTTAAGCAATACATTTCAAAATTTGAATAAAGTAACAAAAACTCCACGTATATTAAGTATTAAGGCTTGACATAATTCAAAATGAAATCAATAAAATAAACAGTAAAACTAGTAAAATCAATGAAAAATAAAACGAAACAAAAACATAATAGAATTGTAAAATTAATGAAACTTAATCAAAATATAAAATTATTTTCAGGGAAAACGTATAAAATTGAACAATAAATCTTGAAACTAACACTGATATAATAATAAAATTTTAGCGAAGAACCCTAGAGAAAGTTAAAATTGAAAAAACTCTCTAATTAAAATTAATTTATTTGGATAAATGTGAAATCTGAGTCATGTACACAATCGAGTTGTATGGGAAGCCCAGGAAAATATTAAAATGAATTTATTTAAATTTTCGAAAAGTGTCGAGTACGATGCCGAACAATTGTTTTATTTTGGAATTGATTATATCAGAACTTTGGGATCATTGGTGTAAACTAATTGAAATATTTTTTTTTTCGAGAAAATATAAAAACTGAGCTATGTAGAAGCTAATTGTCATGTTGTGCCAAAGAAACGTTAACGAGTACAAGTCAAATAACAAACAATCTAAAGGTTGGTAATAATAAAAAGAAAAGAACATACATATTAAAATAAAAATATTTGAGTTCGGAAAAGGTAATTTCTCTCAGGGTTACTTACACCCATCAAGTAATTAGTTAACGAGAAAAAAAAAACTGAAAATAGTTTGAGTTTTGTGTTGAAAATCAATAAACTTCATCCCGTTTGTACTTTTATTTAATACAGTGAACCACGAGGAGTCAGAAATTAACTGACTTGTTAAATAATAATAATCCAACGAACAATTTGATTTTAACATTGTTTTTAATAGAAAATTTTGGAACTTATTCTAAGAATTTATTGAGAAATATTTCGTGAACTATAAATTAAATGCTTTAAGCTGAAATTTTTTTTGATAATTTGTAAATAATGATTTATTTTTAAAATTAAAATTAGCTCTTCGTATAATTTATTTTTAGAACAGATTTATTAAAATTTGACAGACGTTTAACACTGGAAATTTTATTTTAAAGTAGATTTTTAAGTCTTGACAATTAAATAATAACTTTTGAAAATAAAATTAAATCAATGACTTCTAAATTTAAGATTTTTTTTTTCTTTTTCGAGTTTTAAGTATTAAAAATTAGGTAATAGATATAGGGTCAACAAATATAAATCTGATTTACTTAAGTCGTAAATTATTATTATTATTTATTGAAGCCATTAAGTGAAGAAATACATGAATTATAGGGCAAAATTAAAAAATATTTGATTGACATCGTGAGAAAAAAAAATGTATCAGATTAAAATTAAACAGACATTTTCATGTAAACATAATTCTACACAATGAACCAGTGTTTAACTTAAATAATTCTGTTAAGATTCTTAATAAAATTACCTAAAATTTACAATTAAAATAATTATTGTATATGATTGAAAATTTGAATTCTCGTAGTTGTACATAAGAGATTTATTTAATTCAATCAGTTGAATTCATCTTATTTTATTTTCAATGAAGAAATTTTAAAAAAAAAATTTCATAAGCAATTACGTAAGTAATATATTTACATTAGTACTTGTACTTTCGAATTTTATACTGTGAATAATAAGGTTATTTTTACATAAGGTAATTATTCAAAATTATTTTCATTATAAATTGAAATAACAAATATATTTATTTGACAGGATTTAATTATTAATTCTTTTTATAATAATATAGTAATTAAACTTCAAAATGATAATTGTTTATTTTACTTTTAGCTTCTTTGTAACACAATTTTTAATTAATATTATTTTTCAAAGAAAATTTCAATTTATTTTATCAATTAATTTTTAGTGGTGACACAAATTATTAATATAATACTTAATTAAATATAAATATAAATTATTAATTCTTTACACAAAATTAATAGACAATAATTATATTTTTCATTTTGTAACTTACTCAAACTAATTTATTAAAAAAGAAAAATAATTATAACTTTTATGATGTGACTATCATATTTTATTGATTTAACTTGATATGAATCTTTTCCACGTAACTATAGCAACCTGTTATTAAATTTGATTTTTAAAAATTCATTTTTCAAATATCTTAGTTACATGTTATTCAATTAATTTCTTTGTAGGGAATTAACAAATAACTTATTGCATAAGTATGTATTTTTTGAAAAATTAATCGATGAGAAATAAATCAATAAGTATTTTCATTTTGTACTTTACTCAAAATAATTTATTAAAAAGTTAATTTCCCGATGTGACCATCATATATCATTGATTTATCTTGATATTAATCTTTTACATGTAACTATAGCAACCTGTGTTATTAAATTTGATTTTAAAAATTTGGTTTTCAAACCTATTAGTTATATTTTATTTCTCTGTGAGGAATTAACTAATAATTTATTGCATAAATATATATATTTTTTTTTGAAAAATCAATAAGTTTTTTTTCATTTTGTAATTTTCTTGATATTAATGATTTTCATGAAACTATAGCAACCTATGCTATTAAATATCATTTTCAAACATCATATTTATAATTTATTCAATTTAAATTTATTAAAAATTTCAATTTGGATGTAATTTTTTAGTATAAACAATCGATTTTAATTAGTATAAACGAATGATTTTGAGGTATAAACAATCAATTATTAATTAAATTATTATTAAAATATAATCATAAGTAAGTTTACTTTTTATGTATATTTAATTAACTATTTGTTTTTAGTGAATTATTGCTATACATATAAATTTTGCGTAGCTATCAGTCACGAAGATGTTCACTACTGTGAACTTGTTACATCATCATATTTCAAGATAAATGATGCTGGTTTCCCTGGTTATGTGTGTCCAGAATGTCTGACAATAACATCTGGTAGATGGTCAATGATTTTACAACAACACGGGCATCACCTCAGACAATTCGGAGAATCGAAAAGTAGTATTGTTGCCAAAAGTACGTGTATGTATAATATAACTAACTATTAATTTTTTTTAGTATTGTCAAAGAGGACAACCCTTCAAGACACTTTGCATATTGATAAATATGATACAAGTAATCTTTTGATAATTTTTAATGATTTTTAAATTATTAACTGTTAGATACTTTTAATATTCAAGATTCAAGATCGAGTAATGAAAGAAATGAATATAAAAATGGTAATTTTTTACTTTTATTTAAATTATTAATTATTTTTAATTTAGATGATTTAAATGTTCACATTGAAAACATAGAGGATAGAATATTTTACAAAACAAATTATGCCGAACTTGAAAATATCTCTACTGTAAATGTTAAATGTGAGTTTTTGTTATTACAATCAGAATTATTTAACTTTTTTCATGTCTCAGGTAATCTTTATCCGAAGTATTGTCAATCTACAAGCCATGATAACAACTGCCACAATAAAATGAATCGATATTATCAAGTGAATAATTATTATATATGTCCTGTATGCCAGACCCAAACCTCTGACCCATACTTTAAATTTTATAATGACCATAAAAATCACTTGACTCAATTTTATACGGATAAAAAATCATTGTTTAAACACAGTTTGAAACGAAAAAGCACCATAAAATCTGAAATACTTGAAAAAATATTTATTAAAGATGATTTACAAATTGGATTAGGGTTAAGTGACATTATTGTTGAACCAGAAATTGAATATGATTTACTACGCTCACACCGAATTATAAAAGTGAATATCGGAAGATATAATGTTAAGGAAATAGTTCTTCCATCTTCTCTTTTGAAAAAATTAAAAATTACATTAAATGAAATGAAACATTCAAAAGTTCAATTTGGAGTCCAAGTAGAATTTGAAAAAGATGGGGAACTCAAAGTAGTTAGTATATCAAATCGCGCTGCTTCAGTGACTACGACTTTCCTTGATGAGGGTATAAAGAAAATAAATGAAAAGATTGTTGAACGAACAGAATTAGGAAGTAGTTGGAAAATAAACCGAATACTAGAAGTAAATTTCAAGGTAACCAAAGTTTCGAATATATCTAGGTTATCTGGACATAGTTATATTCCAACACCTAAAACTCTAATAGGTAAAAAGGCAATAGTTAACGTACAAAATACCGATAATTTATGTTTCATATATAGTGTTTTGGCTGTATTGAAATCTGATAAAATCAAGAAACATAGAGATAGACCAAGAAAATATTTACCGTATATGAATGACTTGGTATACGATCCTAATGATATGCCAATGAAACTGTGTGATATTTCAACTTTTGAAAAGAAAAATCCTGGTTTAGCAATTAATGTAATGATTTATAATAACGAAAATTTTGAGGATAGAGAAGAACTTATAATGAAGCATCCATATTTAAATATAATTCAAAGAACAAAAGTAACTGGAGTGGATCCAATTTATTTATTATTGATAAAGGAGGGTGAAAAATATCATTATACAGCAGTAACTAATTTACAATCCTTGATGAATTGTCATAAAAACAATGATTGTAATGTTCGAATTTGTTGCAAATGGTGTGAAAATTGTTTAAATGGATTTCGTAAGCCAAAATCCTTTGAAAAACACCAAGAGTTATGTAAGAAAAATCAGTTGGGTACTACGCTCTATACATTACCAAAAGATAAAGATAAATATTTGGAGTTCAAAAACTGGTCAAAAACGATAACACCTCCTTTCGTTATCTATGCAGATTTTGAATCTATTTTACCAAAAGATGACATTTATTTTCAAAAACATTTGCCAATTTCTGCTGGACTCTTATTAATCAACAACTTCACTGGTATGACAAGTTACCATCATTTCATTGGTCAAAACTGCGTTTATGAATTTTTGAAGAAGGTTTCAGATATAGGAACAAACATTGTGCTACCATATTATAAAGAAAATGGGAAAAAGCTAATGTTACCACTTACTTTTGACGAAGAATATTCATTTGATAACTGTAAATATTGTTATTTGTGTAATAAGAACATAGTAGATAAGGTTAGAGACCATGACCATTTTACAGGAAAATATATTGGTCCAGCATGTAAAAGTTGTAATGTTAATAGGAGCATCAAAGAAATATTACCTGTAGTTTTTCATAATTTACGTGGGTATGACTTACATCATATCCTTAAGTATGGAATAAATCAATTTCCCAATTGGAACTTATCATGTATTCCAATTAGCAGTGAAAAATTCTTATCCCTTATGGTGTATGTTGGTAAGCTTAGAATACGTTTTATCGACTCTTACCAGTTTGTTAATGACTCGTTAGCTAGGGCTGTGAAAACTTTGACTAGTTTACCATTAACAAAATCTGTTTTTACTGGTACCATTGTTAATGAAAAAGGTATTTTTCCGTACAACTTTGCCACTAGTTTAGAGGTCCTTGAAAATACTTATGAACTGCCTCCAATCTGGGAAGGAGTGAGTGAAGTTGAATATGAGAAAGCTCAATTAATTTGGACTGAAACTAAATGTGTAAATTTACTTGACTATATGATGATATACTTGAAACTCGATTGCTTTCTTTTAGCTGACTTTTTCCAACAATTTCGGGCGAAATCTATAGCTCATAATAGTTTAGAGCCTTTAAATTATTTTGGTATTCCTGGAATGTCTTGGAGTTCTGCGTTAATAACTTTAGATAAACCCATTGAACTATTGCAAGACATGGAAATTTATAATTTTTATGAGGGTGGTATTCGTGGAGGTCTTACTTTTGTTAATAAACACTTTGTAAAAACTGATGAAACCACTGAGTTGCTTTATATAGATATTAATAATTTATACGGTTGGGCTTTAAGCCAACCTTTACCTTGTGGCAAATTCAGTTGGATACTTGATGGTTTTGATTCAATATTGTCAGATTGTTTTTCTTTAAATCTTGAATCTTTGTCGTATGGGTATACTCTTGAAGTAAATCTTGAAATTCCTTCTGATCTTCACGATAAATTAGACGACTTTCCTATTGCTGCTGAGAAAATGAAACCTGAGGGATCTAAGGTTGAAAAATTGTTATTGACTCATTACCCAAAAAAGAATTATGTGATTCATTGGCGTTTACTAAAATTATACTTGTCTCTTGGTGTTAAGGTTACTCATGTGAATCGAGCTGTAAGATTCAAACAGTCTCCTATTTTTAAAAACTACATTGATACCAATACAGATTTAAGAGCAAAAAGTACAAACACGCTAGATAAAAATTATTATAAGTTGTTAAACAATAGTTTGTATGGTAAAACTGTTGAAAACCTGAAAAAAAGAATGAATTTAAGATTATGTAATACAGAAAAGAAGATGATTACATATGCTTCTAAACCAACTTTTCAAAGAAGTATCAAAATTGCTGATGATCTAATTGCTGCGTTGTTAAATCCTGACTCAGTATGTTTAGATCGACCAAGTTATATAGGACAATCAGTGCTTGACTTGTCGAAACTTCGAATGTATGAGCTTCAGTATAAGGACTTGGAAAAATATCGACAACAATTTAATTGTGATATTAATATAGTTGCTGGAGATACAGACTCTTTCTTCTTGGAGATTAAAAATTGTAAACTAGATGTTCTTTTGTCTGAAATGGTTAAGGATAATCTTTTGGATACATCTAATTACCCTTCTACTCATCCACTTTATTCTAAAAAACTTGATTCGGTCATTGGAAAATTTAAAGACGAAAGTAAGGGAGAAGGTTATGACGAATGGGTTTTCCTTCGACCGAAATGTTACAGTTTGTTAGGTAAATCTTCTTGTCTAAAAGCTAAGGGAGTCACATTAAAGGATACCGATCTAACTCATAAATCTTATAAAAAGTGTTATGAGAAAAACTTCACCTTTTCTGTACCTCAATTTCGTATTGGTACAAACAATCATCAACTTTATAGTTTTAAAAATAGTAAAGTTGCACTAACAAACAAAGAGGATAAAAGGGTTTGGGTAGAAAAGAATGTAAGCCTGGCATATGGTCATTATATGATTGAGACTGACAATGAATAAAGATAATAATTTTCCACGTGATTATCCAACAGCACATCCAACAGTACATCCAACAGCCTATCAAACAGATCATCCAACAGCTCAGCCAACTGTTCATTGAATTAATAAATGTATACCTATATATGTTCTTGTTCTTATTCATTATTTTGTAATTTTTTGTGTTTACATTATATTTTAGTTTGTTTTGTTTTTGTTAGAGGGGGGGGGGGGGTACCAAAAAGTGGGCCAGGTGGCACACATCTACCTACTTACGTACGAAGAGTCTTTTATTGGCGTTTTCTTTTAATTAAGTCGTTGCCAAATTTATTTAATTATTTATTTATAAATAAAAATGTTACTGAATATTGTTTTACTCAATGTTGTGAAATCAAAAATCAACAACAATTTTGTATTCAGAACAGTACTGTCAGTAATTAAAGTATTTCATTTTTTCAGGTTTGAAAATTGGCCCCCTTTTGGTTCTCCCCCCACGCAGTTGCGAGCCCATAGTTACGCTACTGGTCTAGATGGGTTATGAAGAATTTTAAAACATTGTATTGGGTATCTGTTAGTTTAATGAATCATGATGGTCTAATTTTAAAATGAGAAGCTTCCACTAAAATTTTATTTTTTAATACAAACAAACAAGAAATTCATTAATGTAAGTTAACACCTGGCTGTTTCTGAATTTAATGTCAAAACCTCAACATCATCAAATGGATCAACGTTATAATTTCTAGTAACATTTTTTTCAGTTTCTTCAAATCCTCATATTTCTGCCAATAATTTTTTCATTATTGTTTTTGACGAAATTTTTCAAGGTCATAAAGAAATTGTAGCGAATCAGAATAGCTGGTTCATATTTCTTTAATTCGTTTAATTAGTTCTTTAAATTTTTTAGAAAATGGACTCTTTGGTCCTGATAGTCCATCTAGCATAGATTTAAATGTAGCATCTCTCAGAAATAATTTTTCTAAGGCGTCCACAACTGCTGCAGAGCAGATATTATTTGTCTAAGTTCATAAAGGCACTCCAAGATAACCAATAACTTATTCCGCCTATTACTTTTTTCCCAAAATTTTCAACAATACGCTTCTGTAAACTTGTATCGTTCTTTGTCGTAGATTAATATTAAAACGATTAAATTTTTATAGCGAATTTATTTAAAAGTATTATAACGAGTATGGAATTTTATTTGAATATTCAATTTGTATAAAAATGTTATTTGAATTATTTAATTAAATTTTACTGACTATTTAGCTCTTTAAGAATACAAATATGAGATTTTTTGGATTATTTCTAAAGTCGGATTAATATAAAATTATAAAATGGTAATATATAGAGTCGTTATTCATCTAAATATTTCAACATTTTGAAAGTTTGTATAAATTTTATACTATGTTGTGTTAAATTTATTTTTTCTTCTCCTTTCTCAATGTCCATAGTAAAAGTTGTTATTGATTCTAATAAATTAATCACCACACAAGTATATATGTCCTATAATATAAGTTTGACGATTTTATTATATTATAGGTGTAATTATTCAGTTGAACTAGCAATTGAATTTTGCAGTATTTTATATACTTGATATAAAACAATGAAACAAAGAAGACACAATTTAACAGCTACTTTATCAAATTTGAAAGAGCTTGAAGAAAAGTTTAAAGAAGAATATTTGACTTCATTAAAATGCATTTCCAATGTTGGTCAGCCGGTTGAGCTTACAGAAGGTCGTAGTGATATTTGCACATAAAATTTCATTATTGCAACATTTCTATATTGATTTTAAGTTTATAAGTTATTTATAACTGAATAGTCAATTAAAAATTCATGTCACGTCATCAGCATTAATTTCCAAACAAAACTGATAAAAAAAATGGAACAAATATTTTTACCCATATATTCTTTTATATACCTAATTAAATTGCTGAAATGAACATACTGGAGAAATTTTTTTCTTAAAATGCTGATTAAGAAAAGTTTTAACGTTTAAATATTGCCTTTAGATGCTTGTTTCGTGTATCTGCTAGTGCCCCCCCCCAAAAAAAAACTTTTAAAAATATGAAAAACTACATTCATGTTGACGTGAAATAGTTTTATTTAAGCAAGAAGTCCACTAAGTATGTTGAATTAGGTTGGAAATATATTTTGAGGAGGTTTCCTAAAGAAAAGTTTCTATTTTGGGACAGATAGAGCAATATTTTATTATATTTTCTATTTAAGTAATGATTTTTAACAAGTTGCCCGTCACAATTTTGACTCAACGCCCACCTAATTTCAAAAGTAACCACGGGAATTACCGCTTGCAATACTATAATATTCTAGCTTATAAATATATGGTATGTTGGGTTGGTCTATGGATGTGTTTCGTTCCTTCATAGTGGTTGAGAATCAAAGAGTTTACAAGTTGAAAGCCACCATACTGTTGATATTTTCTTTTTTTGGCGTTTAATATTTTTTTCGAAGAGGTTCTGAAGAATTCGCACCTTGGGCGGTAATCACGGAGCTCAACGTGTTAAATAATGATTACCGAACTGTAAATATTTAGTATTATTGGTGAAATTTTCTTACAAAATTAATTAAAAAAATGTATTTAAAATATAATAAATATAAAATATTATCATTATTTTTTCTGGACTTCTGTTGTTACGCGAAAAGCGATTTTATCGTCAACAATCAGTCCAGGATTCATTGATAATTTTTCAAAACTGATAAATTTTTCAAAGCCAAAACCAAGACTTTTTTCAGTAAATGGTCTGTTGCGATTCGGATGATCTGGCAATAAGTCATCTGTGAACTTGTTCACGACCGCTGGATAATTTGTATGCTGGTCCATTAACTCAAATACTACATTGACTTTATATGGCCACTCCAATTTATCATCATGAGGTCCCTTAATTATTTGAAAATAGATGGATACCATTTCATTTATTCCAGTATTAATTCCATTGGGATAGAGTTCCAGAATCATTTTGTATCCATTTCGATGAGAATAAAACGGTTCACTAAAAATCTGCACAGCTTTTCCGGATTGGGCATCTTTTCTTAACTGAGTAAAATTTTTTACAGTCCAAATGATTTTATTCCCATTTTCATGTAGAGTATTTGCCAATTTGCCATCGAGATGGACTTTGCATTTTAAAATAATTTTGTTGTCAACAATTAATCCTGTTTGTGTTTCCAATTCTTTCAATGAAATAAAACTCGGAAATCCGACTCCGATATTCCTGAATTGAGTAGGTCTATTCCATTCTTTGGAATTTGGAAGCATGTCATATGTGAGCAATCTTTTACTATGAACCATATTTGATTTCTGATTGATAATACTGAATGTGACATTTAGTTTGAAGGGCCATGGTAAATTATTGTCATTAGACCCTTTCATTATACATATATAAATAGATAAATAAAGGTTTTCGTAGTTTCCTGATCCATTTGGATCAGCTTGAAACATCAATTGGTATCCATTCTCGTGTGACAAAAAAGGGTCACTGAATATTTCGTAAACCTTGCCAGATTTAGCATTTTCTCTTTTGTTAGAGAAATTATGAATTGTCCACGTGAATTCATTTTGATGCATTTCTGCTTTTGTCTTTTCTGATGTATGAATCTCTTGCTCCAGCTGGTATCCTTCGTAATTATTAATTCTTTGATTGTTCATCTTATTCACTATTTCTTCTACTTTTGTTTTAAATTCATAAATCGATATCTGAAAATATAAACACAATGAAAGTTTATTTATTTATTCTTATTCTTAATGTTATGAGTATGATTGCCAACTCTTAAATTTGGGACTCAATCAACTGACTTTCATTAAATAAATAAATATATTTTTCCGTCAACTTTGGAAAGAAAATCTGTAATTAAACCTTCAGAATCAGTTTTGACGAGATTCATTTAAAACTAACTGTCTTTGAAAGAGTCACACGCATAATAACTTTCGAGGATGTTTATAGGATTTAACATATAAAGTTAGAACATACAACAAAATACTTTTGAATATTTACGAAAGATTGGATTAAAAGATTATTTGAATAAGCCTTAAACGTGATGCTTTATCACTGGTAGTACACTACGGATAAGGCCTTAAAACTATATATTTTACAATCATTCAAACAAACACATCCGAAAAATACACTGATATACATGCAGCTATGTCTGCTATTCTGGCTTTGTATAAACTGCTAAGGAATGACATTGTTCGGCATTATTTACTTAATATAGAAAGTATTTACTTGATTTTCTTCATTGTGTAATATTGTTCTGATAATTGGAATTTTTGTGGCATAATTTAGAATCAGCATGTAGAAAGTGAATACCAAAAAAGTTTTCAGAAATTTCATTTGTTCTAAAACAATAAATTTATTTAAGAAAAATAGCTACAGTTACCTCTTATTAAGAATAATAGTTTTATTTTTGTATTATTTTATTTTATTAAATAATCAAATTTAATATTTTATTAGGGAATATTCACTAAATACCCATTTTAAAATTATTTTTACATCTTCTACCCAAATAAAAAATTTTAAAGTTATATTTACCAAACTACAAACAAATGTTCATTTTATCAAAGTATCTTATAATTCAATAACTAAAAAACAATATCAAATTGATAAAAATTTAATCGATACATTTACATAGTTGGTTAATTTGGCATTTACTTCATTAGTAGCCCGGCAAAAATGGATGCAGGGAACTCCTAGATCTGAAAATTGTTTACAACTATAGGTTCCATTCCCTAAATTCACAGTGTATTCACTTGAAAAAGAAACATTTTATAAAAAAAAATACTGGAAAACCTTTAATTTCAAAATTAAATTAAAATATATTGACAAGCCAGATAATTAAAATAAACAAGTCAGAATATAAAATAACTTTTTTTAGAATTTTGAAAATCAAACCTGAAAATAAACGAGAATGAGAAAAAAAGTTTACTCACGTGTAATTTTCAACCTTCTATTTTTGGCTCTCAGTTTCTTTTTTAGACAATAAATAAAAGTTTATATACCAAAAATCATTTCACTTGATATTTTACTTGATTAAAAATATTTTGATCAATCCAGCGTTGTTAGATAAAATAAATGTAAGATTATTTAATAAACTGCTAAAGCTTAGCAAAATTATAAATAAGCGTAAAAAATTTATATTAACAATTTATTAAGATCAAAATCTTTAAATTTTTTATTCAAACTATTTTCTTTATTAAATTAAAGTGGGCTATTAACCTTTTTCGTCTGAATAAACTTGAAACTTGAAGCAAAAGCTTATCATATCTATTAATAATTATTTTTAATTTAATTATTCAATCTGTATTTCACAGCATTAAAAGGATTCAAGATATCTAAAACTTAAAAATAAAATATCAAAATTACTAAAGTGTTTTTGTTAGTATTATTTTAATTATTAATTTTTCTAAATTTAAATATTTTGTAAAACTTTTGCAGCAAATCAACGCCAAAATTAAATCTAACTTAAAAAAATACTAAACAAATTTAACTTTTTTATATTAAAAATTAAAATTATTAGAAATTTAGAAATATTTTAGAATTTTCAAAAGACTTTAAAGTAAGTTTAAAACATGTTTGAAGAATTTGTATTTAAAATAATAAAAATTGTTTAAATTAATAATTGTTTAGGTCAGTCGTGTTCATATTTCAAAAGTTTCTAGGATATTTGTGCCTGAAATAGAAGACTTCAAAAAATAAAATTAATAATTTATAAAAAATGTCAAAATCACGGAGAAAAAAATTTGAAACATAAATTAGGACTCATTATTCTTAACTATAAGCGTTTTGATATGTAAGTTTGCTGGTCACCTTTCTCTCTTATACAAACCATACGGCAGTACATGTTTTCATTTCAAATTATTTAAAATAATAAAATTTCTTTTAAAAAATTTAATGATTGTAAATAAAGCTGAATTAATAAATTAAAAATAAAACTTTAAGACAAATGATAAACAATAACTATGACGTTTAATTACGGCCATTACTGTATTTCAATTTTTAACTTTGCGATTTAGTGATCTTTAATTTTGTTACATGCTTTAATTTAAACGCTGTAAAAGTAAATTTTTATTAAGGCTTCTGTACTCGATTCAACTCGGTTCGGACTCATCGAGTACTAGGGTAGTTGGGATTCGGGACTTGACTCTAATACGTATGTAGGAATGTTTTGACCAATTTCTGAAATTATGTTTTATTTATTTTTATTTTGAATTATACACATTGTTGTGAACATTAACAAAGACTCGTCTTCACTTTTTATTGTTACAAATTTAAATTAAAATTTGTATAAATAAAAATGAAAATGTAAACAGCTAATCAAATTTGTGTAAACTTGTTTAAATTATCTGGACGTATTCGATTTATTAAATTAAACTTTTGTTACTCTTATACAATACTCAATGTACAATGAAACAGCTAAGTCTTAAGTTTCGCTGTTATCTCGGACGCCGATGCCCGTTGCTGAGAAAACCACGCCACTTTTATTCTTCAGTGTAGCAAAACAAACGATCAAAAGTCAACAAGCCCTCAGTATTACTGCGGAATAGCATCGTGTTATATATATATATATTAATTTGCTCTAAATTTTAATAGAAAATTCAAACATTCTATTTCGTGCTTGTAAGTCAGAAAAAATAAATAATTATAATTATATTAAAAATTTTAGTAATATTTTTTGTTACAAAGACTTCAATTATGAGAATTGTTATTGAACTCAAAAATATTAAACGTTTTTGTTTAATGACTAGATTTTATATTTAGGTCTGAACTCGATTCATACTCGAGGAGTCCTAAAAACCCTAATTTTTAAATTATATCTTTACTTATATTCTATTTGTTTTTTTTTGAAGGATTTATCCTACATATTAAAATAACAATGAGATTTCGTTGGTTTTTATTTTCATATTTTACCTTTGCATCCGGTTCAAACGCTGAAAATCTATCTCTTTCATTATATTTTAATTACTAATAACTCAATTTACTAAACTTATGATTTTTATTTTATTTGTGTTTTATTTACTTCATAACATTTAATATTTAAAAAAATTTATTAAATTTTACTGTTTCATTTTTTAATCCTTCGAAAAAAAGATCATTTTTACATTAATAATTTAATAAATATTTAAACAAAAATATAACAATGATTTTTTTAAATAAATAATTAAATATATTTGGCAACGATTTAATTAAAAGATAACGCCAATAAAAAACTCTTTGTACAATATATTTTGACAGCATAACTGTCATCTTCATGTAAAAAAACCAACTAAAGATATTATGAATTAACTTATAATTTAAACAAATTGTTTTTTTAATATTAACTTAATTTTTTAATAAATAAACACTTAAAAAAATACTTAAATACTTTTAACAAATTTTAAAATGTTATTTATATAAATATTATAATTTTTTATCTATATTATTATTTTAAAAATAATGTAATATTTTGTAAACTAAATTATTTTAATAATATTAAAATTTAAAAAATTTTTTAAAAAAAATGTTTATTTTTTTCGCGTTAAGATTTTTAATTTTAGTTTTAATAAATTTGTTTTATGTGTGAAATATATCATATTCTTTTGTTTTATTATTTAAGTAAACAAATACAGAATGCATAATATCATTTAACTGATCAAAGACGTGAAAAATTGACTATGATTACAATATATATTGTTAATCACGAGAAAAGAAAACCTTAGACTAATTTTTATTGAAAAACTTTTTAACCAACATTTTTTATTCATATTCAATTGAAAGAGGCCCGATTCCAACAATTCAGCCCTTTGACGGACTGGTTCAAGTTGGTTTGAAAAGTCTTTATTTCTGTTAATTAATGGAATTATGTCCAAAACAGAAAAACTGAAAATACGACCGGGGTATATAACAACATTAAAACGGTTAACATAAAAATATCATAATATGAAAATAAAAAGATACTCATTCTAAAATAACAGCTAAATAAACATAAAAACTAACTTGGAAAATAAGATAAAAGCTTCCTACGGGGATTGCGATTGATCTTTTCTTTTATTTCTTTTATTTCATTTATTTGATTTTTTATCGAATCAATTTCGTTCTTCGTGTTCTCATTCCATTGCATTAATAAACTCGAATGAACCTCAATTTCCGAAAGCAGATGTTGTTTCATGTTGAGTACTACTAAATTGTTTTCTTGACATCCAATATTAATAAATGGACAAAAGCGTCTTTGGTTATTGCATATTCGTATATGTTCTTCCATTTGATTAAGTTCAATGAAATCATCTCCACAGGTTTCCGGGCACTTCAAGCGCAAACGCGCAATTCGATGATTGGTCGGTTGATCACAAAACACATTGTTATCGAAGTTAATCAAGACCCTTTTACAATAATCCGAGTCACCCGGACAAAACTTCTCCGATCTATTCAAATAGGTTTTCAGACAATCGGAACAAAATCTACATCCGCAGGGGGAATTGCAGGCATTAATCATAATTTTCTTGCAAATTGTGCATTTCAGGTCACAGCTAATTTCGCTGTTAACTTCAAAATTATAATTTCGCAAAATTCTCCATACGTTTTCAAATCGGATGCTTTCCATTGAGGAGGGATGCTCAGACCAACTTTTCAATTTGAAATATTTTAATTGAAATTTGAATGCCTACTGATAAATAAATTTGAAGTAGACTTGTAATCTTAAAATTAAATAATTTCAAAGTACAAGTCGTTTAAAACAAAATTTATTATTTGTGATAGGCGAATAAGCACTGTGAAATGTCAAGCGGTAAATTGTTATTTCAGAACTTTGAGATTTATAAAAAATAATTTCAATTTTTTTAGATAATAAATCAGTTTAGTTTTTGTTTGGTTAGTTAGGTTCAATAAAAAATAAAAAATTACACACTTTTGTAACTTTCAAGGTTCTTTTAAAATGAGAGAAGATTTTAAAATGAGAAAGAGTCATTTGAATTTTTTATATTATTCTTTTTCACAGTTGTTATACGATAAGTATTTTTTGTTTTTACGATTGAGAGACCTTACGACAGATTTTAATTTACAAAAAAAGCCTAACTTACTCAAATGAATGTCAATATTCCTGAAGAGTAAGTTTATTGTTCGAAAGAATATATTTTAATTCTATTGAACCGTATCTTGGGGTCAATAATATGTAAGAAGTGCTCCTTTGACTCCAAAACATCCTCCATTCTTTGACATTTCGATCAATTCAAAAGTGCTACAACGTTCTTTCAATCTCAGCTTCACTAATCGTTATTGATTTAACTATTGGTCAAACCTTGACAGTAGATAAGTGCGAACGTTAAATTCTGGAACTAGTGTAAAAATCCTATCTTTATAAACCACATATAAGGTATACCATCTAATTTGAGGGAAGGAACAATGAGATGTTTACTGTGTTGGTAACACAATTCAAACATAATTATATTTATAATATCATTATAAATCAGTTTAAAATATAATTATAAATCATATAAAAAAGGAAACAAAAATACAAGAGAAATAAATAAGAATAAGTTTGTTTTAATAAGCAGAAAAACACGGGAAGTTTAAAAAAACAGAAAATGTCAGACAAGAAAAATGTCAATAGTTTCAACAGAAGAATTCAAATAAAATTCCAATGGTTTTCAATTTATAATACTTATAAGGAATTTTCGACAAGTGCTATTATTTATATTTAGATTCATATTTAGATTTAACTCAGCGGTTCCCAACCTGTGGGTCGCGACGCCAATTTGCCATGGTCGCCTGAGACCTTTTTAAAATAATTTATTTGCGCTAGTCACTGGTTTCTTACTATCATTTTAAATTTAAACAATACTCCTACTCTGACTATAGTATAAAGTATAAAATATAAATAAAATCAGATATTTAGAAGTCAAAAACATAATAGTTAGCTGCAAAAATGCAGTGACTTAGGAGCAACCTCAATAATTTTATTATTGGGGTCGCCACAACTTGGTAAATGTTATCAAGGGGTCACAGCATCAGAAAGGTTGGGAACCACTGATCTAAGAGGACTAATTTGTGCAATAAAATGCAAATAATGTTTGCACGTAGGTTGTCAGTTTATAGTATTGATTTTTTGACCCATAATTAAAAGTGCAAAAAAAGTTTTTAAAAATAATTCAAATATATTTTAATTTATGTTGGGCATTTAATTTTCGATTTCCATTTTTCCCAACCATTTTTGTTGTATCCCCAAGCCAAAAGTTTAATTGTGTGAGTACCCAATGAAAAAAAGTTATTTGAATTGTTAATTTAAAAACATATATACCCCTATAATACTAATGGAGGACTTATCTATGATATGAATATTTATAAAAATTATTATTGTTACGCACAAATCAAATCGATTTAATTTAATCGAAAATTTTATTAGTTTATTTAAATGTTGTTGAATAGCATGAACAGAATAATTGAGTCACTAATAAATTATAACAAAATATTTAATAAATTTAACGCGAGCAGTGGGCTTGCTTAAATTTACATAAATCTTCAATATCAGGCTTTTAATGTCAATTTTAGAAGTAAGTCTGGTTCAAGTATAAGTTTCAATCTGTTCTTTATAATATTTTCACTGGCGTACCCCTTGGAAACAGCAATTGTACGTCTAAAGGTACGCGGAGAGAGAGAGAGAGAGAGAGAGAGAGAGAGAGAGAGAGAGAGAGAGAAAATTTTGCTATACATTTCATTTAGTATACTTTAAAAACCAGCAAAAACCTTAAATTTTATTTTAAAATTAATCAATAATAATAATTATTAATATATAATAAAGAGATTGATTTGTATTAGTGAGGATTAAAGAAAAGTGAGTGCACAAAGAATGATGAATTTACTTGCATTTGTGTTTTATTTTTAATAAATTTTTAAAATTAATTAAATATTTTGATCATAGTTTTTTTATATTTTGTTCGATTAAGGAATCTAAAATATAGAATTTTTTTCTTTTCTACCTAATAATGACAATTAATCTGCCAATATATATATATATATATATATATATATATATATATATATATATATATATATATATATATAATATAAGTATTATATTATGTATTATATAAATCAGTGTCATTTATATGCTATTAATTTATTTATAATTATAATAATTAGGATAATTATTTTTATTATTATTAATATTATTTTAATAATAATAATAATAATAATAATAATAATAATAATAATAAAAATTATAATAATAATATTCAATGTCAACTTTTTAAATATTGTCAACAAGGCATAAATAATATATTTACCATTAGTAAACATATTTTAATATATATTTTATTATATAATAAAAATAACAAATATTTCCCTTTATCTACGCTTGAATTGAGTTATATAAAACAATTACAATTAAAACAAATTTCCCTAGTTTTTATTTAAATGATTTAAACTTTTATTATTTATCATTTGTTTTATTTTTATTCTTATTAATATTTAATTGTTATGGCTATTTTTATTATCTTTATTATTGTTAAACAATTAATAGTTTATTTTTGTCATTATTACTTTAATCGATAAAATGAAAAATATATGAATACAATAAAACAGGCTAGTAGAAAATTATTAGTTAATTCAGATTATTGTCCAATCTGTGTCAACCTTGAATGTAATAAATTGAGAGTTTTTTAAATTTTATTTATTTTTCATTTTAATATACCTTCAAAAATTGATTATGATTTCCTTTGGATTCTGATGAAGTAAAAATTTTTAATTTTCTCAATAAATTTGTTTTAATTATTAATCATGAATAAATTATATTAAATGTCGTTATATCAACTGTTATAATGAAAATAATTCTTACATTAACTAGGTTTTGTGATAAAAAAAGTCATGAAAGGTCAAGCATTATCATCAACACTAAATATTATCAAAAGATTAAATAAATAATTAAATAAACATGACATTAATTTTTTAATAATTAAATTTAAAGGTTTTTATAAAATAAAATTTATTATAACAGAACTTCTTTTTATTTTTACCACTGATTTCTTTTCATTTTCAAATGGCATTGTTTTTAAAAAGTATTTTTAAATGAATCAGTAAGACATCGATGTTTATTGATATCGATATCTTTACTGATTCATAGTCAAATATTTTTTTAAAATATGATGTCACTTAGAATATAATTTTTAAAATTTAATTAAAGTAATTTAAAATTTTTCTGAATAAAGATAATAAAAAATTAAAAAATTAATATATTGTTTGAATATATATTAAAATTCATATTATTTTTGGTTGGATTTTACTTGATGGTAACGGTGAATCTGTCGCAACATGTGTTTAAATGGCGATTTCTTGTAAAAGATTTTAAAATACAATATTGCCATTATTGGAATTCTCTCAAGAATTTTCTAAAATGAAAGTAAATTCTTAGTTGACATTAAGGCCACCACTCAAATGAAACTTTTAAGTTTTTGACATTTAACTCGTCTGTTGTTATTAAAACAAAATATTTTTAATTAAAAAAAAATTTGTATAGCAATAATCTCTTTTTTTCATACATGTTGACCTGATATTATACAACAAATTTCATTTGGAATGCATTTTACCCAAAATAATTTAATAAAATCTTGATTTTTGTTTTAATTAAGTCATTAAAATTGCAATCAGAGGTAAGTTATCAAAATTCGATTTCAATTGTCTTCTGGGAAACATTATTTTTTATGTCTATTAAATACTTCAATTTCTATAATTTTTTTAAAAATAATGAAACCTTTCACTCCTATATACGCGATTGCATATATAAACGAACTACAATATTCACAATGACCAGAGGTCAAAGTGAAATAATTCTATTAAAGCGGTGTTTTGATCTTACGATTGAGGATGATACTCTTTGGGTTTTTATCCCGGGGATTTCATTTTGTGTGTGAATCATTGTAAATTTGAAAAATAAAGATTTTGTTTACTTTGATTATATTGTTTGTGACCACCTGAAGTCAGATTGAGTTTCAATTCCATCGAAAAAAGAAACACTTCGTTGAAATTCCAAAAGAAACCCTTTTTTAATAATTTTACATAAAATTAATTTGGATTCTAGAAAAATCCGAGGGTTGGAAATAATTGCATTTCTTTTCTGCATTGCCAATTGTCAATGTCAGGTTTTATTTTTCGGAAAGATGGTCTGCGTATTCACGCCGGTCAACATAATAAATGTCTCTGACTTGTATGAATGTGGCGTCCAATGTGCTATAATAAATTGTCAAGTATTCCTATACAATAACCAAACATCCCTCTGTTCTTTCTATTTGTTAAAAGAAACTTGTCAATCACGTAACCGCTGTAACTTTGTTCAGGCCTTTTTCAACAGCAAATTCATTGATAACGTAAGTTTATTTGTAAAGTCAATTATTACTTTTGATTTAAGCTTACAAATTCAAATACTGGACGATACAAAGTATTGAAAGGGTTGAATTTTAGCTACGGTTCAGGGGGTGTGACGGCTTATGTCAATTTAAGGTTAGATCAAAATGAAGTTGTGATAATAGGTCCAGCGGGAGGTCTTCATTCCGCGATTGGGCAGTACAGTAATAGCAAACTATTGATATGGTCCTTTGAAAGTCTACTAAATGACATGAATAGTAGGAAGCCAAATGCCAATCTCCTTGGAAATAATATCGTTTCATATCTCACAAATGGTAAATGTAATTGGTATTACAATTGCTATTATTCCATTGACCAATACCAACAATATATTGGGATAAATAATTTGGTATTTGGAGTGATCTCCTCTTCGTATTTCGATTATTCAAGTTTTGAAAATATCTCTTTGATTTACCAATGGCACGTAATTGTTGCGACAAATCCTGCAATTGGAAGCATTAGCATTCCAATAAAGAATTTACTGGCGGCTTATGGATTTTGTATTTCGAATTTTGGGGGGTCGACTGGTGGATGGATAACTGATAATATTTGCACTCCTTTAGTAGCAGCTACAGCAGTCACATGCATGTGATTAAGAACTTTATCATTAACAATTTTTCTTATAGAAGTAAATTTATTTTTTATTTGCATGATAAAATAAAAAAATGTATTAGGAAAAAAATTTATTCTATTTTTACATTTTCAAACTTTTAGGTCATTCAGATTAATTTTAAATATTGCATAAAATTATATTTATAGAACAAAAATAATAATAATAATAAAGTATAAGTATAAAACGGTGATTCCATGGTAGCAGCATAAATTAATATATCAGATAAGTGAATAACAAAATAAGCCCTTGCTGCGAAGTTTGAAAAAAGTTTAGATTATTAAATAATCTTCTTCAGTTTCCAAAAGATTGTTATTTTTGAGATTTTGAGTAAAACTTCATGTTTACTTTCTTTGCACGCGATTCTGTATTACTTGATTTATAACTCCCAACAAAAGTTATTTGAGGATTTAAATCAAAATTTTAAAATCCGGAAATATTTTTTAAATAAGATCTTTTTGAAAGACTTTTAAGAAAAGAAGCTTTTGTTATTAAATATTTATTTAAAGTCGAATTCAAAAAAACTCCGTAGCTGTTGAATAGAATTTTTCAGTTGTCATTAATTTGAAGTGAAAAGTGGGATATTACAAAAGCAGTTTTGTTTTATCAAACTCAAATGTAGTGATCTCATTTTAAATTTAGTTATCGTAAATTTAATATTATTAATTTGTAAAACTGAAATTTATTGAGTATCAAAATTCTTTTATTTTATAATTTACTTTTATTCCTTTTATTTATTTAAATTATAACTCTATAAACAGGGTTTTAGTAGTAAAAATGATTAGTGTGCTCCATAGATATGTGGATTGAAAATATGAGCCTACTTAAAGAATTTTCGGAAAGAGAGTGAAATTAAATTGTTTTTTTAATTAAATTTAAATGAGTGAATTTTTTTAGTTCTTATAAAACAAGTTTAAAAACTTATTTCGATGTATGGTTCCTTACATAAGCTTATCTGTTTTTCACTAATTAATCCAAAATGTTAATTATGACTGTAAAAGTGTTAGCTAATTATTTGCTTGAAACTTACGAGAAAATTAAAATTGTTAAAGATACCGATCTAAACAATTAGTACAAATTAAAACAAATATACACATTAAAACAAATATAAAATAATTTTGCTATTTCTTAAAAATTGTTGTAAAAACTTGATTCAGTAGGCAATTAATGAACTTGAAATTATTCAATTAAATGTTTTTTACGTAATATAAGTATAAAAGATAAAAGAAACCGATGATTTTTATTTATTTATCAACACTGAATTGGTAAGACTTAAACAAAAGTATTTCTAAAGTCATTTATTAATCCTAGATCACATGAGCTGTCAGAATTGTAATAAAAAATTAATTAAGATTTATTTCTGATTTTTCACATGCCTAATGTCATGCTCAAAATTATGGACACAGAAATAACAAAGCAAAATAAGCCGCCCACATGAGAAATACGCCATAAGCACCCTGCATCAAAGGTTCGTCATCCATATTTTTGCGGGATATGAACTTCATTGTTTCATCTATCACAATAACTGGGATCGAGATCTTCATCACTGCTGACCACTCAATCAAGGTCAAGGGAGTAATTTGAAAAATTTTCTAAAAAAGAATCCAATCCATTATTATGGCACAAAATATGGCAAAGGGATCATCCATTAAAGACGTCCCCCAAAAATAAGCAATTTTTGATCCTCTCCCTTTATCCATTTTCACAAGAACCCCAGGGGGGATATCCCTCCAAAAATAGAAATTTAAATAATTTATAAGCGTAAAGGCTAAATTTAATTTCAAAATTATGTAGAAGTACGCAATATTGGTTGAAAAATAAGCAACACGAAACATGCCGCTTACTTACTTACCATATATAGTATATAAAAAAGATAATAGAAAAATTTTAAAAAATCATTAAATATATTATGTATAATATTTAAATGACCAATGCTGTTGGAGATGTCCTAAGCACTTGGATCCCCTCCCTAGTGTACCCATTTGTCCCTTTTGCAAAGACCCCTGCCTCCCCCTTCTTAGTGGACGTCCTTAATGGATGCTTCCAAAGGAAAATAAGATAATTGTTATTCACAAATTTCTTTATCTTATTTTCTTTACAGACTTTAAATCTCAATTTTTATGTATTTAACGTGATATTTCCCAACAGAGTTTTGTAAGTAACTAAAAAACGCAAATATTTATTAATTCAGTGTTCCGTAACCGATGTGATGCAGGACATGGTTTCCAAAAGTAGGAAAAAATAATTTACTGTAATAAAATAATGTACTCAGCGCACGGCGCATATGCGTATTTTCTTTGAAGTATATAATTTATAAATATGCAGTGCACGTCGCCTAATATGGTTACATCGGGACTCAAGGTTTCTGGTAGCAGTAATCATAAAAAATACAAAACTTTATTTTAATTAAAAATGCATATGTAAAATATCTGTTAATAAATTCTGAAACAAAACAGAAAATGAATGCATATTTAAAAAAACTTTTCCAGCGTTGTTTGTCTCTGATTTTCGCGGAGTAAGTTATTTACGAAAATTTCGGGAAATCAGAGGACCTCTGCTGCCCACTACGTTGCAAAACCTCCAACGCATTTCTCATTTCCCTACTTGTTGGAGGTACACTTTTACACATAACCCTTTCACAAATGTCTTCTGTTACGTTCTGTGCAACATTTAGGTGGTTATCTATTGTCATCTGTTGCTCGAACTCACTTATTGTCATGGAAGGCGGTTGAATGTTTAGGTTTTCAGGTTCTATTGCTGGTTCTATTGTGCTATTTTGACATTGCTGGCGTTTATACTCATTCCAGGTGCACTCAATGACTTCTCTATGCCGTTTTATAGCCATATATACCCAGTATTTACTAAAAGCTTTACAGAAGTATTCTAAAGCTAAAAAATGCTTCAAGAAACACTGTGAAAAGAAAATTCTACTATTTTTGGAATGAGAGAGATAATCAATGTGCTGAACGCGCAATAAAATCATTTAAAGACATATTTCCAAAGTTCAAAATTCTCCACTTATATAAGATTGTTTATGTTTAAATAATATATAATTTGAAAAGACTTATGAATAAAGTTATATTTTCCTCTAATACTTGTTATTCATATATTATTTGTAAGGATAAAGTCAAAAGACACTTTTTAAATAATAATTCTCCAATAAGACTTGTTATTTTAGTATTACATCAACATTATTGATGACATTTATTAACCTTGAGTGATCGCTTTTAAGACAGAAATATTTTATTGGGGTGAAAAGTTTAGTGAAATAACTTTAAAAAATCTAATTTACATGAATCAGAAGATATGAACCTTTTTTGTTGCATTTTGCATATCAAAGTACTTAAGGTTTTGAAATTACAACATTTACGTAACTTTTCCATGACACGTAAAAAAGTCAAAGTGTAATTTTTACAAAGTAAAATAAATGTTGATAATAATATTCGTTTATATATTATATCTTACTGATAAAATGTCCACTTCTAAAATCACGAAATGAAGTCCAAAACTCAAGCACATTGCACCTATGAGCCATAAATTGGTCCACGGAGGCATGACAAAAAGCGATTGGTTTTCCGATAAACTGAATAAAAAATAGAGCTAAATTTGGCACTGACAAATTGTCTATCATTGTTTAAAAGATTATCATGCAGATTGTAATAAAATTGAAATATAATTTCTATTTAATTGCTGGTAAAAAAAGGCGCAAAGTTTTTATGCAAATTTTTTCTATGTAAAATGCGTTAGGTAGAATTATGATAAGATTTATTAAATAATTTTTGCGAACGAATTAATTTTCCGACAAATCATATTTTTATATTTAGATTTTTCTGATAGCTACAGAAGAAAGTAACAAAGACTATTTGAAATAGGTTAGAGAAAATAAAGATCCTTAGAGTTATGCACTCGATAGACTGGTCCTAAGATTCTTTTACCAATGATGCAATGTTTAAATAGCTCTCTCCAGATTTGTTCCACGTTTCCTAACAAATAAGGTGATAGAAAATATTATGACAACAACTCATAAAAAACAGATAATATAAAACGATCAGTATTTTAATTAAAATGTTCAGAAATTTATGTTTCAGTAAATAAGATAATTTTGTTCAGTAAAAAGATTATACAGAACATTTAATCCATTTTACTGAGTATAAAAATACTGAACATTTTAATCCAATTACTGAACGGCTTATCCAAAACACTGAACATTTAAATCTCACCCCATAAAAAACCTTGTTTCTGAGGGTGAAAAGTGTCTCTCGTTGTATTTTTCTCCTGGAAAATTAAATTCATAAGAGTAGTGATCTCCACGAGAAGCCAAAGTTAAAGATATTTGATCATCAAAGTGCTATCGTAAATCTTTTAAGTTCACTAAATTTTCGATATTACTGTGATTTTTTATTGGATTTTTTTAACAAATTCTATGAAACTAGTAAAGATAATGTGGGAGAACAATTATATATATATAATTCAAAATTACAAAACTATCAGAACAAACTCAGAGTAATCGAGTAAAATGGTAATTTGTATTCGAACGTCAAAAATCCCTGTATTGGTCCCACGAATTAATTATATTTTTAATAAACTAGAATTAATATATAAATTATATCAGAATAATCTATGGAAAATACATATTTTTATTTCGTTAAAAATTGCTGAAATGCACCAGAAGAAAGTTTTGAATTAAAGACAAATAATTAAAAGTTTCAATTTTAATTAAATTTCCAATTCAATTTTCTATTCCAGAGTTCCCACAATGTTTTGGAATGCAATGCAAATGTGATGGTCAGTACCTATCCGTATCTATCCTCAATGCAAATTTTATTACCATCACAGTTTCGATTCCAAATACAAATATCCCTTTCAATATTAATATTATGACCAATGTCAACCTCACAGCCAATTGTTTCTCGATTTGTCAGCTAACATACGTAAAATCTCCATTGCACATTTCGTGATGTATGAACTTTTTTAATGTTTCTTGATCCATCTAAACTCTGTGAGCAACTTATACTTTTAGAACCTCAGCTACAGAAAGACTTGGGCAACCAGTGGCACGTACTTTTTATGAATAAAGCTAATTTTACGTGATCAGTGGCTTCTTTGATATATAATTAATGTTTCGTTATTTCCATATTTTTACTTATACGAATAATTTTTATAATTTTTATATTATCTATAATATTTACGATAATAATAATATTTTTATAGTATCATGTGTTATGTTACTTATAAATTGTCGATGTAAATTATTATATTAACTTAAAGTTATATTAAAATTAATTGTCATTTTGTTCCATTTCTTTTAATGTAAACATTTAAACATTTGTTTTAATTATTATAAATTAAAACAAAATACATTATTAGAATTTGAAATTTTAAAAGAAGCCTCGGATGTTTACTAATTTATTTTGGGAAAAGAATACCAATTCTTCATTTCTCTACTTTTTATTGTTTGTTGCTGTTTTTGGTTTATGTTTGTAAAAGTTTGTTTAACAATAGATTTTCATTTGACATCTATATGTTCTAAAAAACTATCCAACAATAAAAAGAAAGAGACCAATAGGTTTTGCGTTGACTTGTATGCATTGGATTTTGTTGATTTTGGTGACTCACTGTCCCAGCGCAACTCATGACACATACTCGTTTAATATTCATATGTTATACACATTAATTATTACTCAATTAAAATTTTATAAATTTCGTAATTAAAAAAGTGCACAGAAAAATGGTCGGAGTCGCTCATTTTTCATGACTCCGACATCAGTTCCAATTCAAAACATCGCGACTCCACACCCCTGGTAATTTTAACAGCAATACATTTCCGATGTTAATTGTTTAAATTAATTTTAAAACAATTATTGAAAAGTAATAAATTAAATTCATAAACAAAATATTTCGAAATGAAACAGAATATGACGTGCAAATAAATAAATTGATGTGAACACATTTAAAGATTTTGCAAAAACACAAAAAAAAACAGTTAACCACTTCATTCATGCATTTATGAAGTAAACAAGACAGAAAGGGTCTCATAATAATATATATTTAATATAAGAAACACAAAAAGGACCATGAATGAGGTCGACATTTTTAATCGTATAAATATAATCCGAATTTATGCAAGTCGAAAAGGAATAAAATTCAGTGAATGGAATTTGATTACAATAAATAACTTTAATTTCTTATAAATAAATGTCTTTAAATAGTTGTGTCAAATGTAAAGTGACCAAATATGTTTTATTGAAATGTGGGACATGTTCAAATCAAATTTGTAAAAAACGCTTAACACATTATCGGGCAGAGTTTTCTTAGATTATGTATTCGCGCATTAATAATTACTATAAAAATTTAAAATAAAATTTATTATTAGTAAATTAATTAAACTAATTATTTTTTGTGCTACAAATAAAATTATAAAGTTTTATATAATTTTGAAACATTTATTAAAAATAGTCAACGTTAAAAAATATGAATTTCGAATGGATACTGTTAAGGCCTTTCTTTAACATATTGTGTTCTATATTAAAACTTCATCGCATTTGCTTAACGACATTTCTCATAAATTTGTTTCAATTTTATTTATAAATTTTTCAAGTTTCAGCTTTTCATAATCAAATGGTCTTCATCGAGCTGTAGTCTTCCTGATTTCAAAAACTATTGCCTTTATCTTTGGACTTTGCAAAGAAATTCTTCACTGTCTTTTCTATTGGCATGTTTTTTTACCCAAGTAACTGGATCAAATATTGACATAGGCAAAACTACAAAATCTGAATTAACACTATTGTTGAGATGTAATTATTGTTCGGCAGGATAAAGCCATAAATCTTAATCCGCATGTTCTCAATCAGAATAATAACTCAACTCAATGAATTTTTATTGTTATCACAAATCATATGCGTTGAAATTTACACAGATAAAAGTGACCTTTGATTGATATTAGAGGAGCAGTCGACCCTAAGTGAAACGCCTCAACCAACAAAAATGACCAAATCTGATTATACTTTAATAAACTTCTCGGGTTTCTTTTAGAACGTTTTTCGCTTCAAAAGAATGTTTTAACAATTCAAATTTTTGCTTACTCATTCTATGACAATTTATAGCGATTTGACTAAGTTTTTAGTTCGTGTTATTAAATTCACTTCTCGTCAGTCAAATTCTTATTCAAATTCCTCTGTCACGATGAGTGCAAACATTCTTCCAAACCTGGTTACCTGTCAATGTCGGGGATCCAGCTTTTGAATAAATTTATTTGTTTACCACAATTTGATTTCTTGAATAACTTTGTCTATGGATCTTAAATTGAGTTTATATTACTATATTCGTATGTGTTTCATAATTTTTCAACTGCTCGTATCAATTTTCTCCGAAAATATTAATTTTTAGGCTGTTAATTTTTAATTTATTTTATCCTATCATTTAAATTTTTAGAATTTTAGTGTTAAATTTTATATTTTTAATTGTTTTGCACATAATTTCGTGTCTCAACCTTACTTTTTAAAAAACCCAAACACTATTGTAATGCTAATTTAAAATATATATATATATATATTCTTTTGGAAAATAATAAATTAAATTTACCATTAATACATCATGTATTGTAATTAACTCATAATGAGTCATTGTTTAAAAAAAGGTTCTGTAATTTATGGAAAAATTCATTTTACCACCCGTGGGGCATTTTAGAATACAGTATATTTGTTGACATCAAAAAGGTGCAAATACCTATATTGTGAAAAAACATGTTTATAGAAGCATAGATTTAACAGGCTAATTAACTCATCTGATTTTTTCTATGTGGTTAGCTAAAGAACTGTGTACGCTAACAAATTTCATATGATTGAGCAGTCTTTAATATTTGTGCAAACTTGATTTACAGTCAAATATTTATTCATGATAAATGTTAGTAATCCTTAATAATGATTTATAATAATGGTAAATATTTATAATCAATAATTATTATTATTTTTAATAATCGATAAATAATAAACTGCATATATAGGGCTTTTCGATCCTTTTAGTAACATTAGTAAAAAATTCCACGTCATTTAAACAAAAAAAATGTTGACCCCCGGGGTATGGTCTATTTAAACAAAAAAAAATATTTTAAAATTGATTGCGAAGATTATTAAATTGATTGCAAAGATTACTAAATTGGTTGGGAATGTTACTAAATGGATCGAAAAACCATATATTAACACGTTCACGCCCATTTTCATGATTTTTGCTGTGAGACGGCGCTCGAATTCATGTTGCGCATCATCTGGTGGCGTCTTATTTTTCGGCAGTAAAAGTGATAAAGATCAAAATATTTAATGTTACGTACCATCTAATAGCAAAATCAAATACCTACCACAAGTGATACGCACCGCCAGATAAGGCGGTCTAGTGCGGGTCATCAGTTGTAAACACCGGCGTGAACGTGTTAAAATGATTGAAGTATATCTTGAATCATTCCAAATACTTTATTTATGTCAAAATTAATTAAACTTTATATATAAATCATGGATATTGTAAAATTTAAAATGAATTGCGTAATTGTAGTTAGGTAATATTTAGTAATACATAGTCACAAAATTAAATAGATTAATATTTCAGTGAAAAATATAATGCATTTTTAATCCTTTATTTGGATGATTTTAGAGAAAAAATTCTAAAGGAAAATAGAGAAAACTTTAACAAAACTAAATAATGGCCCTTTTTGTGTCTTGTTTAAATAATAAATGAATCGGTCAAAGAATCTAAATCATTTTTTAATTGGCATAATGATATAGATCTTTTGACCGATGAAGTGGCTACCTGTTGACTGCATTCAGCATTTCAATGACGACCAAGACACTCAGAGCCATTGACATGGGTTTTGGATGCATGAATATTGCACAGTCCATTCGATCAAACAATTCCTCTTGTGCCAAGCATTGTGCTTGATGAGTCTAAGTAGAAAAAAATGATAAAATATCTTATTCAAACCTGTTGACAGCATTAAGCATTTCTATGGTTACTAATACAGACAATGCCAACGACATTGGTTTAGGATTCGTAAAAATGCCACATTGAATACCTTGAAAAGTATCCCGTTCGGCTAAGCACTGCATGTGATGGGTCTAAATTAAACGTTTGCTAATATACATCAAAAATTTAAGAAATTTTAGTCCTCATTTATCGAACAAAGTCGGAAAAACCATAATTTATATCAAGTCTACTTAAATTTAATTTTTCTACAGACCGCATATAAAATAAATTATAGTTAAAAAATCAATAATACAAATACTAATTTAATAAATTCATAGAATGAAATTGGAAACGTTACGTTTTACTCGAGCTTGCTTAAATCTACTCCGGAATTTGTCGAAGCACAACTAAGTCGATGTCAGAGGTTTCCGCCCAAAAGTGATCCTTAAAATGTACTTTGATTGAATTTTGTCTGTGAAATTATTGCCTTGCACACGTGCACAAATTTGAAAACCTTGGCGATATTTTTTGAAAAAATATCGAAAATTGAATAATTTTTTTGTGAGGTAGCTTGCTATTTAATGCTTCTTTACAATTATCCTAACTAACGATTTTTCGAAAAGAAATTATTTCTGAATTTCACAACGGAACGTTTGTTGATAATTTATCGTAAAAAATAATCCCAGCATTTATAAATGTATTGTTTTCAATAATCAAATGCTTCGAGAGTACAAAAGTGGATAGAAAGTAATTTAAAAATCGTTTTATAGAAGTTGTTAAATTATTTTTGTTTAACTTTGGTTATTTTAGTGACCTTGTTTTTATTTAAAGAAATAATAATATTAATTTACCTGGGGTGTAGATGGGAGGACAAGAAAACCCCTTGTCCTCCAATGCGCTAAATTAGGCACACTTAAACCGCAGCCCTCCATTCACTTACTTTTAACAATTATGATAAGTATAAATAAATAAAACATATGGTAGATGACTTTGTTGTAATTTGACGGCCCTTCCATGCATAACAATCGATCTATTTTATCCTTGGTCTTCACATTTTTATGTATACCTGCTCTAAATGGATGATTAAAATTAATAATTTGATAATTTTTGAAAATCTTATTAATTCTTATCCTTAGAACCTTGTCAGTGTTTTTTTAAAAAGTTACAGAAAAAGTGAACATAAAAATTTTGTCCGTGAGTTAATTTCGCACTTTAAAACCAGTGGTTCTTAACCTGGGTCGTGAAAGAAGTTTCTAAATTTTAAATGAAAACTATCTCCCACGAGAAACTAGAGAAAACAATTCCGACTTTTGAGATCTTCACTCTCTACATTTGTCTTTGACGCATCGCACTTAACACTAGGGTTTCTGAAAAACCTCATAGTTAAAAAGTAAATGAAAACAGATACAAATTCAATTTAAATTTTTTTTATTGAATCAAAATATTTTATTTTTATCATTTAAGTAATGAAATTTTAAAAATGTTAAAGCATTCAAACAAGAATCGAACAATCTGGATCTTATTTTGGTGCAAAAATTTGAGAAAAAGCTCTTACTTTCTGTAGACGTTTAATGGTTTTATTGCATTGTACAATAAAGTTATGTTTTTAGTTTTATTATTTGTTCTTTTATACAAAGCGAACTCTTGCTTCAATAAATCAAAATCACAGTTGGCTGTGGTTCCAACAAGGCTTACTGAATTGCTAAATTTAACTCATCTTTTAATGACAGCTCAGCTGAGTTTTCAATGCAATCCTTTTTTTCATGCAAAATTTCGATGTCAGTTAAAATTTAAGCATTTTTAGTGTATATCATTTTAGCATTTCACTTACATAACTTAAAATCTGTTTGGATGGTTGAATAGTTAGAGTCAGAATAAATTTAGCCAAATTAATTAAATTTTTATTTCTTCTGTGTTCAATTTGATTTTGCATTGATGCTAAGAGTTTTCGACTAATTTCGGTATTCAATTCTTCCAGTTTAGGATAAAAACAATTAATGGCTCCTTCGGCCTGAATAATATTTTGCGTCACTTCTACAAAATTCATTCACAGTCAATTTTATTAGCACTAATGCTGCTTGTAATTTTTCCAATAACTCAAAATCTACACCATTAAATAAATGTAAAGCGCATAAATCTTTTGAACTAGCTTAAATCCATGGACATTCATTGAATCTCTTATAAAACTTGATCGTGTTATTCCACGAATTGAAAAACCATTATCGCAGCTAGTTTGGAAACTGTTACTTCTAAAGAATCTTTTTTTACAAAATCCATGACAGTTTTAGGTTTTTTTTGGCATATTAAAGTTTCACCTAATTCCGATGTCATACTCTTTTTCAATATAATCATATGTATGGTTTTGAGGTGAGTTATCATTGCAACTGTAGATCCACGCGTGTATGTAAAAGTATTTTTACAAATTGTGCATTGAGTTTTAGTCAAATCATTGGATATATGTTAAACTGGTGATTGCATATCATTTCCTGGCATTATATATTCTGTATAAAAGGATTTTGTTGGAAAACTATAATTATATAATGATTAAATTTAAATCTAATAAAGTTATATTTACGTCTTTGTTATACTTATGACAAGAAAAAAATTTAAACAAAATCAACTATCGAAGTTTTGGAACTATCAAAAGAAACAACTTATAATACATTTTTTAACAGATTGCTGCGATAATTTAAATTATTTTCAATCTCGTTAGGTTGTAATTAGCAACCAACCATAAAAAATAGACTTTATATTGTTACTAATAGGAAAAATTAATAACCGAAAAACCTAAAAAATACTTGTGCGGTTTCGGTTACGGTTTAAACCGTTTCAGAAACCATACTTAACACCGAAGGCATTACAATAAGGAATAGCTGCGGCATCTTCGACTTTCCAAAGACTAATGACATTAATTATTGGTGCTATGATGTGGAATGAAGCACTAGTTTATTTAGACTATATCCTAATATTTTTAAAATAAACTGAGGAACAGAAGAATAGAATTAATAAACTTTTCTTCGAATTAGAAAATCTGGACTTAAAATTAATCCAGAAAATGCAAGTTTGTATTGTCTGAATTGAAGATTTTTGGTCACATAATTAATGCTAAAGGTATTAAGACGGATAATTCAAAAATTGAAACAATTAAAAACGTAAAACAGCCTAACTGTGTAAAACATCAAAGAAGTTTTTTAGGTAATTACTATCGAAAATTTATTCAAAATTATTCAAAGATAGCTAGACCATTGGAATCTTTGATAGGTGGTAAAAACAAAAGTATTGCTTGGACAACACAGTGTGATGAAGCCATTGGTAAATTAAAACCAGTGCACCACTAATGTGCCATCCGGACTTTAATAAAACGTTTATTTTGGATACAAATGCTAGTTTCGACTGTTTAGGTGCTGTTTTATCCCAAAAAGGAGATAATAATGATGAAATGATAATAGATTATGGGTCGAAAAGTATGAAATTGGATATTGTATAACGAGAAAAGAATTATTATCCGTTTTCGATTTTTCTCAACATTTTAAACATCTTTATGGAAAGAAGTTTATTTTGAGGATTGGTCATTAATAAATCGCATTTATGTTAACAACAAAAAAGCAAATCACAGCTCAATTTCAAAAGTGGATATATTTTTTTAATTTGAATATGATATTAAATATCGCAAAGGTCAGAAACATAATAATGCAGGTGCGCTATCGCGACTTAATAATGGGAATTGTACACAGTGTCAAATGAATCAGATAGATGCCAAAGCAGAGAAAATTAAAACTAAGATATTAGCAATGTCAACAGAAGATCAAACTTTCAAGTGGCAAAGTATTTCAAAGGAAATAAATGAATTAAAAGAATATATTGATAAAGGGAACATGGAACATTTTTATATAGATAATGGTATGATTATGACTAATAAAAATAAAATTTATATTCCATCAAACGTGAAAAATTAATTTATACTAGAAATTCATAAAGAAATGTGTCATGCTGGAATTATCAAAATTTCAAACTATTTAAAAAATTATTATTTTAAGCAAATGTATGAAAGTATTAAAAATATTGTAACCTGTGAGATTTGCCAGAAAAGTAAAACATTCACTGGTAAAACAAAAGAATTTATTGAAATGTTGAATGCTAGCGAACTATTTTAAAATATATTCATTGATTTTTGTGGTCCATTTAAAACCACACCATCTGGAAGAAAATATGTTCTCGCTATAATTGACCATTTTAGTAAATACATAGTGCTAAAAGCAGTAAAAAGCAGGATAAAAAACCCTAGTCGAGAATGTTCATGGATTTTGAAATTTAGTCCACCGAAAGAAATTCACGTTGATAAAGGAAAATGTTTCTATTCGAATAGTTTTAGGAAGATGGCACTAAAATGTCAAATGAAGATAGTTTTTTCTAGTCCTTATCATCATCAATCCAATGGCCAAATTGAAAGACAATTTTGAACACTGAGCGACTGGATTTCTTGTTGTTTGGAAGAAAAACAATTTAAGACATGAGAAGAAGCATTACCTCACATAGAGTTTGTAATTAATTCAACAATGCAGTTGAGTACAAAAGTTAGTCCAGCTGAAGTACTGTTTAGAAGAAAATTGTGCTAAGAGCGTTTTTCTACTGAAGCTAACAATAAAGAATCAAGAAGAAATGAAATGTTAAATAATATCAAATCAGTTAATCGCATAAATAACTATAATCAAGAAATATATTATAAATAAACAAGACAATAGATATTGTGGTTCATTTGAAATAATAGAAAAAGATCACAAAAATAGTTATTTATTGAAATATTTAAATGCAAAATTTATGAAAAGAAATGTAGAATGGCTAAAGCCATTTAAAGCGAGGGGGATGTGATGCAATTGTATTGGAATATTTGATTTCCCTGCCCCCTATATGCAAACCCTTATAATTAATGTTTATGATTGCCTGAATGTTTGATTGATTATTTTGATTGTCTGGGTCCTAGAATCATATCATTGGTTATTATTTATCCCAACCATGCATGTTGTATTGTTATTTTAATCTTCTTACAATTTTTCAAATTTAATAGTTGAATTATTTTTTTTTAATATAACTCAAATAAATAAATAGGTAAGCCGTTTCTGCAGTGTTTATTAAATGATATAATTAATATTATGAGTAATTCTTCTAATATTAATATAAAAAGATCAAAACTTGCTAACAACCTTGAATTTCTAGGCATATTATTCAATTCTTAGTTGGGTTCAATGAGTGTTCTCTTTTACTGTCGAAAACTCCATTTACCTGGATAGCAAGTTGTTATTTGGTTTTCATAGCTTTTTACCTTCTTTTTAGATAATTGTTCGTTTTCGCAAACCCGTTAATACTTTCCCTTTGGAATATTTTTAATTTGAATTTCATATTTATCACTTCGATTAAATTATATGGCAACTAAGAATAAAAAATTTTCCTCATTTCTATTCAGCAGGGTAATTATTCTTTTCGAACAATTGTCTTTAGCAATTTGATTTTTTTTAGAAAGCTATTAGAAATAGTGCTACAAACTCCTCTAAAATCAAAAGATCTAATATTCTTAACAGTTTTCAATCATTGCAGATTTTGAATAGAATTTTAGATAATTTTCAAAAAAGCCAATCAAATGAATATAATGTAATAACAACAAACCAATTGATAGTAATTTAATTGAGGACCTCTGCTGTAAAACATAAACCACCAGGCTGCTGATCCAACTGTTGCACATCCCACATATATTCCTATTACCATGTAGCGAAAAAATAACCATTTACTAATTAAGGGATCAGAAGCGTGACGCGGTTTTCTATCCATGATATCTAAATCTGGAGGATTGAAACCTAGTGCAGTTGCGGGTAATCCGTCGGTAACTAAATTGACCCAAAGTAATTGAACAGGAATTAGAGCTTCCGGCATTCCTAGAGCCGCAGTTAAGAAGATACTGACAACTAAAATTCAAAAAAATCGGTTTTAGAAAAAAAACAAAAAACAAATCATATTATAGCCATGGTTGAATTGTGCATTGAACAATAATAGATTCTGCATGTCTATATATTTTGCGTTCAGAAATAAGAAGTTACTTAGGTACTAAATATTTAAATTCATTATAGTAATATATTGCTAGTTATTTAAGATATTATTTAAATTTTAAATTCGATGAAAATGTAAGATATTTTATTTAAAAATCTAAAAAGGTTTAAACCAATCAAAAAACAAAAAATGAATTTTAAATGAAGACCAGAACGCATTTGAAAATAGCTACTCCAAAAAATTATTTTAAAATCAAAAATTGTTTAATCAATTTAATAAAGACTTTGCACCAAGGGCTTTTTTTATTATTTACTTGTCTTATATTCCGCTTTCTCGATATTGTTATTTGATTTGCTACTATTTATATATGATACTTTCGCCTTTAATTTCAATATCCAAAATAGGTTTCTTTTGTTTAATCTTAGAACATGTTGACATATGAGATATTATATAAAATTAATGTTTGTTGTATTGTCAATAGTTACCTTGGAAAATCGCTTGGAAAACTGTCACTTTTAAATTTCCTATTTAGCATAAAATAAGATTTAAACAATTAAAAGCTGTAAATTATTTATAATAAAAACCTATTTTGGTTTTCACCTCGTTTTCAAATGATATTAACAAAATTTAACTATGAATCAGTTATGATATCAATGTTTTTTGGATATTCATGAATTTTCGGCGCAGCCTTTTTTAAATAATAAAAATCTTCATAATTTACTAGTTTATATCTTTATTTTCTCGAAAACTCAAATTTCTTAAATTGAATTCAGTAGAGCCTTCGTCATTAAATTCTAATTGTTTATCTGCCATTGTTTCAAAATAATGAGATTTTAACACTTTAAGTGTCAAAAGTGAGTGAACTCGCTCTTATTTCTTTGCGCGCCACGCCGTTCATACAAAATGAGCGAGTATTATATACTTTATAATATACTTTCCATAAATTTTATAAATGGTTTAAATAAAATTTGCTTTTGCATGAAAATTCCATGAAAAATCTCGTGGCATTTAAATAGTTAAAATGATATTATTTCATGTAACATTAGAATCAGCAAATAGGTAAAGCTTGCATTTCTATAATATAAACTCATTAATTTCTTTTAATTATAGATGAGTTTTTCCATGAAACCAGATGTAAATCTCTTAAAATTAATCTGAATTCTATGTTATAATGAGTAAAATTTCCAGTTCTTTACTGTTTCAACAGAGCAATATTTGAGATAAATAAACTGGATCGCATAACACGTGGAAGATATGTAAAAATAATCAAACGCTATTTTTTTAAATGCATACGAGATATTTTAGAGTGTTAAAAAATTGTAGCAAATACAAGCACAACACTTTATTATAATTAAAATAAAATTATAACTCAAGGAGACTGTGACCTACTTTATTGATATTTGACTTATTTAATTTTGACCTGAAATTGATCTTAAGATGACTGAAAGTGTTTTCAAATTTACTTATTTATTTTTTAGGCTTGATTTAAATAATTTTTACTTGACCAACTTTATTTTTCTATTTGACCTACTAAAATTTTGACCTTAAATGACGTCGGTTTAAATAGACCTGCTTTCCGTCGTTGTTGTGGTTACCACATGTTTTCTATCGTAATCAGTAACCTATATAACAACTTGAACCTACCTTTACTATAATTAAAATAAAATTATAACTCAAGGAGACTGTGACCTACTTTATTGATATTTGACTTATTTAATTTTGACCTGAAATTGATCTTAAGATGACTGAAAGTGTTTTCAAATTTACTTATTTATTTTTTAGGCTTGATTTAAATAATTTTTACTTGACCAACTTTATTTTTCTATTTGACCTACTAAAATTTTGACCTTAAATGACGTCGGTTTAAATAGACCTGCTTTCCGTCGTTGTTGTGGTTACCACATGTTTTCTATCGTAATCAGTAACCTATATAACAACTTGAACCTACCTTTACTAGCAAGGAAATCTTGACCTATCTATCTACTTTAAAATAAAACTATAACTCAGAGATTATGATAGTGTAAATTTGCACATTAAAGAAAATATTTTAAGTTCGAAACAGATTTTACAAGTCAATGACTTTTCTTTGGAAATAGATTTTGATTCTTCTTTCACTTAATAATCAAGTACATCGATACAAATTGAAACTATTTTATAATAAAATTTTCAAATTCATGACTAAAAAATACCAGATATCTAAAAAAGGTTTATAGAGATCACTTGTTAGAAATTCTCAATTTATATTTAATGTTTTCCGACTGAAATTGTTAATTAAATCTTGAATTGATGGATTATAATACAGTGTTAGTAATCATCATTTTTATAACTTTGTTTCACATTTTTTATTTGGATTTCTTTCTTCTCTTTTGGATTTATCAAACAATATATTTTTAAATTATAATTTAATCTTAATTTAAATATAATATGACATTAAGAATTTTTTTATTATTTGACAGTGAATGATCTCAAAACGATATCATTATTGATTCATGGTCAAATAATAAAAAATTCTTAATGTCATTGCAAAATGAAAAGCAATCAGAAGTGTAAACCACAAAAAATTATTTTAATAAAATATTATATATAAAATAATGCTTAGATAATAGGCGTATTCAATTATAAATAAAACTATATCTGAATAGAATGATAAATTCAATGGTATTGTTTAGTCACTGACAGGAGCACAGATCTGATAAATCCTAAAAGTTAATTTAAAATTATATATATAAATGTATCGAATTCAAATATAATTTTGTGTTGACAAACTCCGAGTAAAGGTGCAAAATAATTTCAAGAATTGCATTCACCTTAAAATATTGTTGCTTCAAAAATAGAAACTTTTAATTAATCAATTATTACATATATATATATATATATATGTATTTTATTGAAATAAAAAATTTTAATAATTCAAAAGAAAATGGATTTCAAAAATTACCCTCGCCAATATTTGAAGATATTAAATAGCGAATAAATTGTTTCATATTATTATAAATAGCTCTTCCTTCTTCCACGGCCGAAACAATGCTACTAAAATTATCATCTGATAACACCATATCTGATGCACTCTTCGCAACAGCTGTTCCACTGCCCATTGCAATTCCGATTTCTGCTTTCTTCAAGGCGGGAGCATCATTAACCCCATCGCCAGTCTGTACGGCATGAAATTCGAATAAATCATTAATAATAAAAAGAAAAAAAGAAAAACATTATATATTTATGACTTAAAAATAACATTTTAAAACAAAAAGTTAGTACTAATACTTGATGTAAGAAAAATATTAGAATACGGTTGTTAGGAAAACTTGAATTTATATCTTATATTTTTGCAATATTCCAATGTCATTTCGTTTTATTTTTTAATTTTATTAAATTCAAATTTTGTTACTAACGCTACAGTGAAAAAATCCTGTATCTCTATTTTTGTTATTTCTTTTCAACATTTAGTAAAAAAATAAACTAGACTGGCAGTTCCCAGAGTTGTAGACCTATGTTAGGTGGTCATTTGAGAATTTTATTATTTTGCTTAAAAAACCGAGCAATGATGGAAATTTTGACGTTCACGTAGAAATTACTATTTCCATTTAGTCTCTTTTTATTGGTTTTAATGAAAATTCTAAATTTAAATTTTTTTAAAGTTAAATAATTATTTAGTAGATTATAAATTATTTGAATTCCTTGTGAATTCAAAAAATTGTGAACTATAATTAGTTTTGGTATTTTATTTATTAGGCTTGACAAATAACTACTTTAGGCACATTAAAAAGTCCTTTCGTTATTTATTGATGGATATGAATATGTTTTATTATTTAATGATTAGTGTCTTTTTTAAATAACTATTTTCATAGTTATTATTCTATTTTTATTAGTTAACAGTAATAATCTATTAATTTAATAATCAATTTAATAATTTATCAGTCAAAAAAGTTAAAATAATTACTGATATATCTGTTACTTTAAAATTAAGTATCCCAAACTATTTTACCGGAGAACCATCATTTGTTTAAAATTTTGGCGGAACCCTTACTTTATAAAACTTTTATAAATATAATTAAATTTAGGAATTTTAGAACATAGAAAATTTTAATGAGTAAATTAATATTTTTTTGTTCATTCAAAATTCACGCAATTACGAAAAAATACGAAAGTCAAATATAAAGAAGCTTTTAATTTTAATTATACTGCATCTTTTGCTGGTAAATCCTTAGTATTTTTTTGGTTTTATTTTGGAAAATTATGCAAAAACCAATTTTCTTTTGTCGACTTATCAAAATTATAACGCATAAAAACAATCAAAACGGCGAGTCCTGATAATTCAGTTGATTTATCAAGTTGTAACCAACAAGTGTTACATAAATAAGTTCATTCTCAATATCATCTGGCAGATCTTGAATATAACGAGAAACTGTAATATTTGATATTGATATCCTCTCAATCTTTTCACCAGTTTTTACATCATCATGCATAGACATTACAATATATTTCAGATAAGATATAATAGGTATTTCCATAAAATTCAAAAATGAAGGATTTCTCTGTTTTTTTATAAATAACACAAAAAGCTATGCAGCATAATGTGAGTGCTGCCAACTCTAGTTAACAAAATTATAATGCAATAGAAAGCAAATGCTCAAGGACTTATTGTATTTTTGGAATTAGATTAGTAAAAGTTCATTTAGGTTAGCTGAACCCCATTTTAGGAAATACTGCTAATAACACTTTTTTTCATTTGCAGCTAAATTTATACTTCTTAATATTTGTATTACATACACACTAAAAAGTAAAGCGATATATTGGTTGAATTCATTGTCAGTCTATTCACCCATCAGGTGAATCTAGAAACATTTCTAGGTTTAAAGCTTTTATAGGTCAATAAAAGTTTGGTAGCTGCTGAACTCTATAATTTAAACAATGCATTCGCAAAAGCTTCATTGTGCATATTTGGTATATCACCTCAAAAATATCCCAAATCACAAATATTTTGGCATATTTTGAAATTTTCAAATAACCTTCTTTAACACCGTAAAATGTTGAATATAATGATTAAGTACTCTAATGTTTGTTGTTTCATAATTGCGTTGTCACACTCTTTTACAATTTTCAGTGCACTACAACTTTCATCCATTTTAGTTCAGTGTCATTATCAGCTATGAACAGTCAAAATTCAGAATCATTTTACCTTATAAACTACTTATTCGTTAGAAATTTTTGAAATTTTAATTTTTCTAAAGTCACTTTTAGTGTTCTAATATCAAAAGTTTGGCAATATCTTATTAAAGGAAATAGTAGCAAGGCTAAGTGCGTCAAATGTCTCAAGAAAATCAGTATAAAACACAGATCGACTAAAGAATTGTTCACTCATCTTCGAATAATTCATAAAATAGACTTCAGTACACTTTCCGAGACATTCTCTCCATTTGGAGTTACTTCATTCAATCGTTGTCATACGTTCAGAAGAGCCAGATTGCAAAATGCACAAGCTCACAGACTACTTTCCCAGTAACAGGCCATCCCTTGGAGAAATTCTTGCTCGTATGACAGCCAAAGATGAACTTTCGTTCAAAATTTTCAAGCGCTATGCAAACATCAATGCACACTGATCGGTTAATCATCTTGAGGTCATTCGTACCATCTATGGTGAAGAGTGCATGAAATTCTGTATAATGCATTAATGAGTGTGCCCCTATTAGTGTAACGCCGAAGTGGCGTTTTCTGTGTGGGGTGTTTTCTTACAAAGATCAAATCACGGTTAGGAAATGAGACTCTATCAAAATTGTCTTTATTGTAAACTTATTTCAATAAAATGAATTAATAATATTATAAAAGTAAACTTTTTACTATTTTAATATTCGAGTAAAATGCATGTTTGTATGTCGTTATTGACATATTTACGATCCCGAAATCCTATGATTAAGAATTCGCAGGGGTTTTATAATCCCTACAAACTATGTTTGTGCGATTTTACCCTCATTTGTGCCTTTAGTCCAGAGATTATCCAATGATTTATGAGCTTCTAGTTATTTTTTAAACTTACTGATTCAATTTTTCATTCACCATTGGTTACCACTTGCCACCCCCTACATTCGACAAAATATTGACTTTTACATTTTTGTATATTTAATTAGTTTGTAATTAATTATATATCATGACGTTTCTAATCTAATTCCCTTGAGGATTGATGTTACTGTCATCAACCGGGAACGGAGACCTGTCACAAGAGAAAATGCTCAAATGCAATTGGTTTTTTATAAATTGAGTAAACTACTGTCAAATTGAATGATGTTATAATTAAATTCGTTGAACTCAATTATCCGAGATGTTACAGCATTATTATTATTATGTAATTTTTACAACGGCCTCGGAAATATGAGTAGCAGAAAAAAAATGCTGCCAGTATAAAATATCAATAATTCTGCATTTTATTCATTTAAAGAACCACTGGATCATAGACGATAATACTTTACATTTATAGTTTAAAACAGAAATAGTTATCAGCAAAATTAATAAGATAAATTTATATTTAGAAAAGTCTAAAATATATTAATTGAGAATGTAACAGAAATTTTACCATAGCAGAAATGTGGCCATCTGATTGTAGATATTCAATAATTTTGCTTTTATGCGCTGGTTCAACACGTGCAAATAGCTTTGCTTTTCTACACGCGTCTAACTGCATTTCTGGTGAAAGTTCATCGAATTCCCGACCAGTAAAAGACTTTCCAAAAGTCGTTTCATTTTCCTCGAACACTCCAATCCGTCGACAAATGGCTTCAGCTGTAGCTTTATTGTCTCCTGTAATTACAATAACCCGAATTCCGGCTTTGTAACACTTTTTTATGCTATCGTGTACTTCTGATCTTGGCGGGTCTAACATCCCAACTACTCCGACGAGAGTCATTTTTGTCTAAGTATTTTAATTGAATCTTATTAAAAATATTTTATGGCAAATAAAACTAATATTTAATAATAAGTTAATATTTGTATTAGCCCCACTTTAGTGAACTGATAATTGACACTTAAGATTCTGAATCATTTATAAAATACAGTGATTCTTTTTTAAAGCTTAGTTATTAAGATCTAAACCCCTGGATTAATTGAGACATTTTCAAAAGCAAACAAATAAATGTTTTTATTTCATTTAAATTAATTATAAAGGTAAGATATTTCAGATTATTTAACCTGTATATCATTGAATTAATTAATAACACAAACTTCATTTAGCGTTATTTAAAAACTTGTACAAATATGAAAATGTAAAAAATAATAATATTAACCAATTTTCATTGAATCAAAATTTAAAAAATGGAAAATTAACATTTCCTCTAGAGTTTTAAAGAAGTTGCTTTAACAATTGAAAATTAGCACTAAATGAAAAGTTTAAAATAACTGTAATATTTAAACAAGATCGATTATTTACAAAAATATTCATGCGTCGTACAAATTGATTTAATTATTTTAATATTATTTGTAAATTATGGGATGAAAATATGTTTTATGTTTTCAAGATGTAATCGATAAAATTTTAATTATGACGGAAATTTAAATTTATATTTTAAATTCATAATTTGAAAAGTAATAAAGTTAGGTATTTATAACAAATTTATGATTCTGCTATTGAATATACAGCTAGATTACGGATAGTGAAATATTCTCAATAGTTAATCATTTCATTGTTACAAACAATATTTTATTGGAAAAGTATGTTGGTGTAACTAATGATGGAGTAGCTGCAAAAAAGGATTCAAGGCAAAGGTAATTGAAGTAGACCCACACTTGAACTTCATATGTTGTATTATTCATGTGCAATCTAAATCTGCAAATAAATTATCCATGAAATACAGTGTACAGTAAGACCCCGTTTAACGCGGTGGATACGTTGCATCAAAGTAGAGCGTAATGCGAAACAGCGCTAAACGAGGCTATCTTAACATTTAAATAGTGAGGTTTGTGGAAGTTGGATAGAAAATTCGTTAAGTATTAAATTTAAAAATTATGATTGTTTTTTATAAAAATAAAACCAAACATTTAATTATTACAAAAATAAATAACAATATAAACGAATAAATTATAAAAACAATTAAATTTTTAGTCAGTCAGATCATTCAGTCTATTCTGTGTTTCCAACTTTCTGCGTTTTTGTCAAGAAGGCATCTAATGTAGTTTGCGTATTCCTTTTGCGTTCTGTTATATGTTGTTGATAAGTGGATAAAGCATCTATAACCCCATCTTGCTTTTGAACTCTTGTCAAAATTTGGATCATTTTCAACAAATTGGTCCATTATTTCAGTTATAGTGGTCAAACTCCTTTTTACAAACGCCAGCGAAAGTTCTTTTTGATCTTCTTCGAAATCACTACTATCAATATTTTTGTTTTCTTCTTGCGCAGTTAATTCCTTGAGCTCATCATTAGAAAAACTAGCTGCTGTTTCTTGAACTATTTCTTTGACGTCTTCCACATTTATCTCATCTAAACCGGTTTGTTTCGATAATTCTGCTATTTCTTCCACTTTTTCTTCCACTTTTTCTTCCACTATTTCATTCATATTGATAGAGTGTCTAATGTCTTCACTCTTACTTAAATCCGGCCAAATGTTCTTCCATCCTCCTTTAAAAGAAATTTCTCTTATCTCGTTCCAAGAAAAGTTTATATTTGCTACAGCAATCATGATATTGTAGTTTTTCCAAAATTCTCTTATTGATTGCTTCTCTTCTCCGTCTGTTTTTTCAAATATCTGCTTAAATGTTCGTCTCAAATAATAAGCTTTAAAATTGGATATAACGTCTTGGTCCATTAGTTGGATTAAGGAGTTGTGTTAGGCGGCAAGAAAACCACTTGGACTGGAATGCATGTTGTTAAATCTGATAAATTTCTTGGGTGGCTTGGAGCATTTTCAATTAATAGTAGAGCTCTTTGTTCAAGTTTTTTAATTTCGCTATGACGTTTAACAAACGGGTAGAAATGTTCAATGAACCAATCCCGGAAAATTTTCATAGTTATCCATGATTTTTTATTAGACTCCCAAATTACAGGTAAAGTTGATTTAGATATTCCTTTCATCGTTCTTGAGGTTTTGGAGTGGTAAACTAGTAGTAGGTTTATTTGAAATTTCCCCTTGCGTTACTACCCAGTAGGAGTGTTAAGCGATCTTTTGCAGCTTTAGATCCTGGTGCTCGTTTTTCTTCACGGGAGAGAAATGTTTGTTTTGGAATTCTTTTTCAAAACAGGCCTGTTTCATCAACATTAAAAACCAATTCTGGAGGATAGTTTTCTTGTTCAATTATTGTTTTTAATGTCGCTGAGAATTCAGCCGCCGCTTTTGTATCTCAACTTGCTGCTTCTACTGTAATCTTTATGTTGTGAAGATTATTTCGATGTTTAAATCTATTAAACCATCCTCTACTAGCAACTAAAGTTTCACGTATGTCACTTTCCTCAGCCTGAATGTAATTAAAAGTTCTTCTAGCTTTTTCCATTATGATAGATTGACTTAATGACATATTGTGTTCAATTTCATTGTCAATCCATATAGACAGTCGTTTTTCCATTTCCCCTATAATGTTATTTCTAGAACGGGTAATTCTAGTTGCAGAGCTGAACGTAGTTGCAGTTGCCGATGACAGTATTTTCTCTTTATTCTTTTCCCTTATTGTTGAAGTTGCCAAATTCAATGCAGCACTAATTTGAGATTGACGTTCACCAGAATTCAATCTTCTAATCATTTGCATTTTAGTTTCCAGTGAAATGCTTTTTCTTATTGCTTTATTTTCTTGTTTTAAATTATCACCCATGATAAAAACTAAAGATCATAATATTTGTCACTGTATTAATCGTTATAGTATTATATAAATCTATACCTACAATAATGTCAACAAATGTTTCAAGTAATAAAAATGCGTCAAACTACACCACACCAAACCAGAAACACAACTGTACTGTTTAGCGGGGAATCCCTGTGGTTCCCAGAGCAATTTCGAGGAATACCCGGGTTGAAATAAAAGAGCGCTAAACCGAAACAGCGTTAAGCGTGGTTTTACTGTATTGTTATTTTTTTAAACTAAACACTTAAATAGTTAAATAATTACTATGCTATGTAATGAAATGTACAGTAGTCACAAATATCATCAGACTATACATAGGTGTGTTGGTTACCCTACTGATAATTACTTAAAAGAGTAGAAAAACTAAAAGACGGTAAAGAGCTCAAAGTTGGTTAGAATTTCCGAGACAGAAAGTTGCAATTGATAATATGTTACCTAGATGACATTTTTGAAAATTAGACTTCCAATTCGTCTCTTCAAGGAAAAGGTGAAATTTTAATTATTAATAAAGTAGCCGCATTCCAAAATAAAATGGTAATGTGAGGAAGGATTTTGAAAAAGAATGTTTCGAAAAGTTTTCATTTTGTAATTTTGTCCCAGAAAATAGTTAAAATGTGAGAGAACAAACTAAAAGTCTTATTTTTACACATTTAAAAAATTTAATGATAGAATTTTGTAAACAATTTTTAGATCTTTCACGACCAAATGAAAATTTTCAATGGGATCAAAAATTCATTTTCAGAAAATTTATAAATGGATCACTTTTCAAATACATCACAAAAACAGTTAATTCAAAGCATATAAAATAAAATACGATTTTACGATAGAAATTCTTTTATATTTGGTGGAAGGTACTGAAAAGCAAATATCCAGAATTAGAAAGCACAGTATCATTTGCTTCGATAATAAAATTCAAAACAAACCTCAAAGCAAATTTAACTCGTAACCGGACCTTCGATTTGCATAATTGGAATGCAACAAACCAGATTTATCTGATGTTATTATACAAGCACAGCTTCCATGAAATTAGATTTCGAATAATTATAATGCGTGTAAACTGTTTAACCCTTTCTAAGGCAAAGGAAACTAAAAGTGATGTAAAACTCAGCTGTCAATAAATATAGCGGGAAAACGCATCTATGGTTTCAAATACTATAAATTTGTTCTCTTGTGGCTCAATATATGTCAGTAGTTGTACCAAAAGTAAAAATGATTACCGACAGCGTTACACTTAGATATTTTTATTAGTTTAAAATGGTGTACAGTATATTGCCACCACCTTAGAAAGGGTTAAAAATAAACATATATACATTTATTTTGTTTAAACGGCCAATTCAAGTATGATTGTTCATATAGTTGAAAAGGTTTTGAATCAAAAAATTATATACCATAAAAAAAATCTTAGAGGTACACGATCAAATCCCTTTGGAGACCACCAACAAGCTTTAAGCCTTTTCAACTGAAATTCATTTGAAAGCTACTGCTACTTAACAAGAATAAATAATATGGTCAAATTTTCAATTTTGAATGTACTGTGTCATGCATAAAATGTTCCGGGTAATTATTTTTTATCTACAGATAAAAAAGAACATTTGATGGTCTATTCTTAAAAACAATAGATTAAAATTTTATTTTACTTTTTCCAATTTATTTTTTTATAACTTTATTATAATCTGATTTTTTAATATTTAATGCAAAATTTTATAACAGTTTAATTTTTCAGTTTCGTAATTTAATTTAATTAATTTAATTAATTTTTAGAAAATTCATTTATCTTATGTTTAAAGTTAAATTTTGTTAATTGTATTATTATTCTCATTTTATTTGTCAATAATATATAAAATTCTATAATTCATGAAAATTAATTTTTAAATACTTCGTAGTTAACAAATTTTGTGGAGTCAGTGAGATCCATTTCTTCTGGTTTGGTTGGATTATCAATTGTTGCTAGTGCTAAGCATCTTAGAGTATCCCGACCGGTACCGTAAGCTGATATGTGTCTCAGAATTTCGGATTTAATAATCGGAGTCATTTTATGGCTTTCTCCATTCACTCGTACAAACGTACATCTATCTATGACGCCTTCAGGTGCACCTTTAACAAACATTCTTTGACCAGTATGACCATCAATTGAATCTCGAGGCACTAAGAAGGTGGACATTGACTTTCTATCGCGTGAAAATTCTAAAGTGAATTTTTTGGACCATTTACTCTGAAAAATGTAAATTTATTTTACATGTATTATTTATATTATTTCTTCGACTTATCTTATCATGAACATAAAAATGAAAAGCTATACAACGCACATAATTCCATAAAATAATTAACCACCTGAACACTATAATTGGAGCACATCGCCAAATCTGATTTTGACAGCCCATGTTTGGGTATATTGTAAGGATTCAATTTTTCCACCAAGCATATTAATGCAGTCTCCGTGGCTTCGCCAACCTTTTCATATGTTCCTTTGGTCTCGTTGTAGTCTATCGCTGAATCGTTGCACATTGCACAAATGTTGCTTAGTTCTACTAAATTTTTGTGGTCACTGGTTTTGACAGCCTTGCCTTCAAAATATCTGAAAATGTCATGAGATTGACAATAAAATGTTTTTTCACAATTTTACAAGATATAGGAATTACATGGTACTACAGAGTATATTTTTTAAAAAAAAGTTTTTAACTGTTTTCTCATATAAACTATAGTAATTTATTGAAAATTTGAAACCTGATGTAAATACCTCGATTCACACACATACCCACATAAATATCTATATGTAGAATATTTAGAATATATAGAGGTGGCCCATCTTATGACAACCCGGCACTGTATACACATTTTATCTAAATGAATTAAAAAAGCTTTCTCTATCCTGTTAGCCACCCTGTGAGTTGAACCGGTTCTTATTTGTTTCGGACTTATCTGCCCTTGTTCCATGGTCGCCAGCTTCGCTTCAATTGCGAGTGGTATTGTGTGTAGAATTTAAACATTCACTCGAGGTAGTCAAAAAAGATTCGTATTTCTATATACATAGTCACTTTTTGTTGACTGCGTACAGATATGTCTGCCCTGGTCGTCTTTATTCCCTATATGATTCGAAAAATATGGGACAGCGTGAACATTTTTGGCATGTTAATTAGTTTTTGCAAGGTGTATTTAAATTATCAATCACAGTATGATAAAAAATATAAAGTGCTTTACCGGGTTTTAAAGTCATGAGCCGCTCATATATATATATATATATATGAATGTTTAAATGTGAAAGTATTATGATATTGTATCAATAAGCTATTTAGTTGGCCACAATTTAAATTATTCAATAAATCTAAATTTTCACACGAAATCAAAAGCAAAAGATAAATCACTTGAAAAAAGCTTTGTCGAAAATTTGTGAATATCAATAAAACATCTGATTGATGGTCTTTATTCTTTATTCTTTAAAAAAAATCTTTATGTCATTGAAAAAGAAAAACGATACTGCGATCAGTTTTAACTGTGAGAAAGAACGAAATTTTCTAAACATTACTGTTTAAAAAATTATTATACAGAATCATTGGCAACTTATAATTTTTCCTCGGCAAATGATGAATTTCATGTCGAGGAAAATATTCAATTTGATAATGAAACTGTCAATCCGATATTTGTTTATCAAAAATATAATTTTATAATTTTTGAAATCACGATTTACTGTTTGAATTGATTTTTTAAAAAAATATTTAAATTTATTAAAATTTTTATATTTTTTCTGAATTCATTTCAAGTGAACTGCAAAACAAGGAAAAGAAAGATTCATTTTGCTTCTTAGAGAGAGAGAGAAAGAGCAAGAAAGATAAGTTGAATTACATATTCGAGTGGGCAGTACCTATTTGAAATTGAAAACTTTTCAATTAATGAATAATATGAAATCTTACATTTCACCTTCTGGAGCGTATTTTGACCCGGTGATATCAAAATGCTGAGTAGTAATCTCTCCAGTAGCTGAATTAGCCATGACAAAAAGTTTGCTGACGGTCATTTGATTGGTGGTCAATGTACCTGTTTTATCTGAGCATATTACACTTGTACAACCTAAGGTCTCAACACTAGGTAAGGATCTAACGATAGCATTCTTTTTTGCCATTCTTCTTGTACCAAGTGCTAAACAAGTTGTAATAACTGCTGGAAGACCTTCTGGTATAGCAGCTACAGCCAATGCCACCGCAATTTTAAAATAATAAATCGCTCCACGAATCCACGATCCTCCATGAGCAGGATCATTGAAATGCCCAATATTTATTGCCCAAACTGCGACGCAGATAATTGAAATGACCTAGAGAGGAAATAATTTCAAAATGTTTATATACAATACAGAAAATACTGACAGATCATTAAAAATACATAGAAAAACGAATTAATATTTTTATCAACCAGTTATATAAACTTTACATCACTATTAAATCCTAAATATTAAACTCGAACATTTTTAAAGTAGAACAGTGAGTGTATATATATATATATAAATATATATACGATTATGTCTAAGAATTATGATCATTCTTTATTACTAATGAACCTGAATTTAATCGTTTTTATTGATGTTTAGTGCCTCATGATAACAGCTGAACTTTTGAAATATATAGGAAAGTTATATTTTAATGTTTTTTTGTTTATTATTGCTTGAAAAGATTAACGAAAAAACAAATTTGATTATTATGATTGTATCACAATATGTATTTATTTATTAAAATTACTGTAAATATTTCCCTATTGGAATGGAGAAAAATCTTGTTTATTTACTTTATTAACATTTGCTTATTTAAACAAAATATGTACACATACGCTACATGTGATTTAAGTTAGAATTTTTAATAAAACCTTAATCTACTCATTGTTTATCAGTAGACAAATTTTATCTAATTTTACCTTTGACAATTGTTCACCAAATTCATCCAATTTTTGTTGCAATGGAGTTTTGTCTGCTTCTGATGATCCGATTTGAGTTCTGATTTTTCCTATTTCTGTTTCCAAACCGATCGCTATTACAACTCCACGACATTTCCCAGACGCAATATTTGTTCCGCTGAACAATATATTCTTCTTGTCTTGGTTCACTGCCCGAGTGTCTGCGATGGCATCGGTATGCTTAATGACAGACATTGACTCCCCTGTCAGAATCGATTGGTCGACTCGAATCGTTGTGCTCAAAATTGATGTTATTCGAATATCAGCTGGAACTTTGTCTCCAACTGAAATTTAATTTTTTAAATTAATTTCAATAAATAAAAATTATTTCATCTATTATGTACTTTACTCCTTGTTTCGAGTAACATAAACATTTTTGTGGAATAATAATCAAAAATAAATTAATCTACAGACTGAAAATAGGAAGAAAAATCGTAACTAACAGGTCAAGGGTGGAGAAGATAAATGGTTTTAATTATAATAAACCTTAATGGAAATGAATCATACAATCAGGCCCTGGAAGAGAAGGGGGGTCAGTGGGTTCATTTGACATGTGCCTCTGAATTCAGGGACATCTAAAATATAGCAAGTAGCCCTATTAGAAACTAAAAAAGGATCAAAATACTTACTTCACGCTGTTATGTAGTACCTACATTTTAGGGCTACAAAAAATTGAATATAATCATGGTTGGCGCCGCTATCAACAATGGTCCCAGATCGCGTAAATGGTCTGGTGATACTCTTCATTAATTGAGGCATTGCAAGGACTTTAGATTATTCCGAATTGATAAGTTTTATAAATATTGTTTAAAAATATTTTTGAAAATTTAAGTTAATTTCGGTTTTTAATAACTAAAAAAAATCTTTTTCGTTCATTCACAATATCTTTGTTACTGATTTCATTAAACTTAAATGTCGTTGTTTGTATTTTTTGTACCATAATTTCCTCACAAGCTTTGAAAGGCTGCACAACTCGGGCCCCAACTGATTACCGATTTATCCAGTCTGCCAACTGTCAACTTATTGTCAATCCGACATTCGTCAAATATTTAGAAAAAATGATTATTTTCATGAGGTATTTTTACAAATAATTAATTATTTTCATTTTTTGTTAAATTTTCCCAAGACCAGTGGCGTACCTAGGGTAAATGGCGCCTATGGCAAACACCGATCTTGCGCCCCTCTCCGACGATAGGTTACTTAAGTTTTATTTTCTAAAAAACTACTTTAGAATTGAGTAAAAAAATCACACAAGTTAAATCTATTAACACTTTGTTACAAATTTATCTTTCTTGTTTTAACTGACGCAAATTGTTTAACTATATTATCAAAGTCAATTTCTTCAGTCATTTCTCGTTCTGTGCTAAGTAAATCAAGATCACATAATCGAATTTAGCCCATCTAGGCTCTCAAAAATGAAAGTATCAATTTTAATTTGTTAAATGATCTTTCGCAACTAGAAATAGAAACCGCTACTGTCAGCAATGCACATATTTATATCTATAAAATAATTTTTTTATTTTCATTTGCGTATTTATATGTTAGGCGCTTTTTCGCGCCCTCTTCAGTTGGCGCCTATGACAAGTGCCATGCCTGCCATACCCTAGTTACGGCTCTGACAAAGACCCGAACATTTTAAAGCTTTTTCCGGACTTCTGCAAATGCAAAGTAAAACCCCGATTATTCGGGCGAAAACCGGAAGTATGGAAACACTGTTTGTATGTGCAAGTAGGATACCTTTACAAAAATTATTTAAAAAATATTAAAATTCATAGTTGGTGAAATAAATAAAATAAATAAATATTTTCTTTATCTAAGTAGAATAGATTTTTTCAATCTCTTATAAATAGTTTTCAAATTTATAGTTGTGATGCTTACTTTTACGTTTCTTTTCACATTAAAAGAATATTCTATTTATATTTTATATCTCTGTTGTATGATCCTTTATTTAAGAGAAATAGAAAATAGAAATTTTTTAACATGTTATTTTTCTTCATAACGTATCATCTAATTAAAACTCATAATTCTTACCTACAAAAATAAAACAATATTTAATGGAAATCCTCACAATTGCATCTAAACAATAAAAAATTTGCTGTTCTCAGTCCATGGATATTTCCACTTTATTTTAAGGTTTCAAAAACCCATATTAAAATCCTCCAAACTAAATATCAAAAATTTTATGAATTGTTTTTTTTTTCACTAGCTGGAATAAATGCACTAAGATTTTTTGAGTGATTTTGTCACATCAAGTCTAACTGAGAATCGATTATCGCAGAAATTATTATTGATTCATCCAATTAAAATCGATTCTAAAAATCTCACAAAAAATTTTACTTTCAATTTTTTCAAATTTTTACTGATTTATCTATTTGAATTCTTTTGTGAATAATAATGATGAAGAGGATGAGGATAATAATAATAATAATAATAATAATAATAATAATAATAATAATAATAATAATAATAATAATAATAATAATAATAATAAAAAAAAAAAAAAAAAAAAAAAAAAATAATAATAATAATAATAAAATAATAATAATAATAATAATAATAATAATAATAATAATAATAATAATAATAATAATAATAATAATAATAATAATAATAATAATAATAATAATAATAATAATAATAATAATAATAATAATAATAATAATAATAATAATAATAATAATAATAATAATAATAATAATAATAATAATAATAATAATAATAATAATAATAATAATAATAATAATAATAATAATAATAATAATAATAATAATAATAATAATAATAATAATAATAATAATAATAATAATAATAATAATAATAATAATAATAATAATAATAATAATAATAATAATAATAATAATAATAATAAATCAAATTTAAATAAATAAATATGTAAGACAATTTCCTCAATGTTTATTCATAAAATTAAATATTAAATATTATGACCTAAAATATATCTTGATTACTCAAAATAATTTAATTAGTCTTTAGCTTTCTCCTTCCTTTTCTTTGATTGAGAAAGCGAAAGACTTATTACATTTTGTTTGTGAGTGATCAAGACTTAATTTTAGTTCGAAATATTTCATGTTTCAAATATTTCACATTGCAAAAAAATTTTCATTATAAAAATAACCACTTGAAAAAAGCGGCGCCGAACATTCGTAAATTTAAAAAAAAATCGATATCTTTACTGATTCATAGTCACATAGTTTTTTATAAATAATGTCATTTGAAAATTATAATTATATTAATATTAATATTACAATTATAACTAATTATTATTTTGTAGCAATTAAGATTTTTTTGTAAGATCAAAGCATCATTAGAAACGCACTTGAAATTTCAACAACATCTCCTGGAACAAGTTCCCTTGCTTTAATCTTCTGTATGCCTCGGTGGCTAGATCGAGTAACTTTCGCTTCATCTGATTCATATTCTTTCAAAGCTTCAATTGCAGATTCGGCATTCCTTTCCTTGATATTAATAATTTATTCAGGCTAGCTCTGTAAATCTCTACTTACTTGCCATACTCCAACGACTGCATTCGCTATTAAAATCAACAAAATCACGAAAGGCTCAACAAAAGCAAATGTGGCATCTTCAGCATCTTCAAACAGAGCCAAAATCTAAACAATTGTTTTCGATTAATTAAACAAAGTTTTTCACTCAAACTCCTCATGATATTCTACTTACAAATGATATAACTGCCGCTAATAATAGAATTTTGACAAGAAGATCATCAAATTGTTCCAATACTAAGGAGAGTAAAGATTTACCTAAATATGCAAATTTTTTACCGATGTTCCTTATTTATGATTCTAATTATTACAAAAATTATTACAAACCTCACAGTAATCATAAAACAAAATTAAATCACATAATTTAAACAATTACTTTTTTCTGGAGGAAGCTCTGAAAAAAAAATAATTTAAAGCAGTTATCTAAATTATTATTAATTACGTTACCGTTATATCCATATTTCTTTCGGGCTTCTTTAATATTATCCTCGGATAATCCGGTTTCCTCTGTTATCTTATAATACTGAAGCACTTCTGCCACAGTGCGATTATGCATTGCTTCCATCTCTTCAAACTGAAATCGGATAATTTTGTTATTATAATAATAATAATTATTATTATAACGACTGTTACTATGATTAATTTTCAATTTCTCAATGAAACCCAGAAAGAAAATGTTTTGAGTCAGAAATTTATTTATTTTTTATTTGTAAATAAAAAACAATAATAAATGAAATGATTGAATTCGAAATTATTTTTTTTCTGATAGCGATAGAAATAGAGCGAGAGATAGAGAGAGCGAGCAAGCGAGAGAGAGAGAAATAAAAATAGATAGTTTATGTGACACTGACAAATTCATGAACTTTTCATCAAATATGCAGCGATTTTCTGCGAATATTTCGGAATTTTTCATTACACACAACTGATTTTTGTTTTTCGTACACAGCGAGTTTTTCGATGCCAGCGAAAATAAAATAACCTATATGATAGAAAATGCGAACCGATTCAAGAAATTAGCACAGACAATATTCGATATTTTTATGATGACTCGACAGATTGAACGCTAATATAAATATGAACAGATTTTGTCTAATGACGAACATTATACATTTTCAAGGTATTTATCAAGGATCTGATGATATTCGCATTACATGGTAAATGACATGACTTAAATCGGGAATGCATTTGTTAATTCGCTCCTAATTAATTTTGAATTTAATTATTATTTTTATTATTATTATTATTATTATTATTATTATTATTATTATTATTATTATTATTATTATTATTATTATTATTATTGTCATTAAAATTATTATTATAATTGTTATTTTTATTATTCTTATTAATAATATTATTATTGAAGTTAATTTATTTACAGAAATCAAATTCATTAATAGCTAATATTATATATAAACCGACACAAAGATATTATGTTGATAATTAAAAAAGATTATATTTGATTTGGTTTGTTTTAATGAGAATCGATCTCCAGAAGATGGAGCATTGTTTGTCAGAAGTGGTGATTGAATTTTACACATGATTTAATTGATGAGCTACTAATGATGATGGAAAATCAACGATGCCAATGGTAAATTGCAGAGACAAATCGACAGTTTTAACCGGAGGCCCCATCAATGACAGAACGAAGAAATCCGAATAAAATATAAAAACCCAAGTCAAGTGGGTGGGTTCGTGCTCACATGATTCTGTCGAACTGAGAGAACAACTCCATGTACACTTCTTAGATCTATCTGTATAATTGTTTTTATTGTATTATTTGACTTAATTAAGTAATCTAAATTCTGTCGATTTGGAATTTAAATTTCAATAAATAAAATTACCCATCGTTAATTTAATAAATTTAATTAATTTTTGATTAATATATCAATTATTTAAATTAATCCGTTTTTTGTTTTAATTAATGAATAATTCATCTATAATTTATACATCGACAGATTGATGCATGAGTTCTGACTGCTAAATTCTTTCAAATAATTAGGCTATTGTTATAGGTTAAAACAGCAATTTCACAGCAATTTCAAAAACCACATACCGTAAGAATTATGCATTTTAAGTTCTTAATTTGGAATGAGAAGTCTTCTCCTTGAAACTGAATGGTGTAGACGTTACTCTTTTGAACAAGAATTTTTTCCAAATATTTCACCAGCATATTTTAACAAATAAATTATAACAGCTGTCAAATAAGACATCGTGACACTTATTATGTCAAAAATAACTGAGTTCTTCAGAAGTGAGATTGAAACTTTGATCAAACTTTAAAGACCATTGAGGATAAAAGCGTGTAAAGAAACGGAATTGATATGCCATGATTATCAATCTGATGTTATGTTCTCTTGCGTATAAGGGAGCAAACACAATCAAGATTAATGAAAAGGAAAATAAAGATGGTAAAGTTGTAAAGTTTTTTTTGGAATTCTATTTCTGAAATGTTTCATACCTTATTTGAAAGTTATTTCACTGAAATCAGTAAATTTCAGTGTGACAGTATGGTATCGTATAAGGAAGCGCTTCTTTGTTCATACATTCTACATACAAAAACGGTTTTTTAGGAGCATTTGTATTTTTCCTTAGTTTATTTTGTATTTATATCCCTGTTGCATATACATGTAATGCAATAGGAATATAAATACAAAATAAATTAAGGAAATATACTAATGAGGAGGGAAAATAAAAACTATTGTGGATTAATCAGAGTTACATACATTTTGTTAATTTTTTTTATAAATTTAATACAGTTTAAATAATAAATCATTTTTCTTACTATTTTCGACAAATATATTAAAATAGTTTTTATAAAATATTTTAATCTTAAAGTCTTAATTTTATAATTTATAATGTTAATTTAAACAAACCATATGAAAATAATAAAAAATACAAATTATTTAACTTAAAAATTAAACCTGTAAAAATTAAATCTGTATTCACAATTCACCAACCTAAAGAAATTTAAAATATTCAAAACACGAGTGTTTACAACATTCTGTACATTTTTTTTCGGATTCCATGATCTTATCCAATGTGAGGATATTTAAGCATAATTATCAACAGACATAAAATTAAGTTTTAAAATGATTAAAATTAAAAATAATATTTAAATTAACTTTTGATAAATTAATAATTAAATAAATTTGGAAAAACGATTTAATTAAAATATAACGCCAATAAAAAAAATCTTCGTACGATATATTTCGACAGCATAACTGTCATCTTCAGGTACACAAAACCAACTAAAAGTAATATAAATTAACTTATAATTTAAATAAATTATTTTTTTATATTAATTTAATTTTCTAATAAATAAACACTTAAAAAATATTCAAATACTTTTAACTAATTTTAAAATGTTATTTATATAAATATTATAATTTTTATCTATATTATAATTTTAAAAAATAATATAATTTATAAATTAAATTATTTTATTAATATTAAAAAAGTTTTTTTTTAAAAACAATACATATACATGATTTAACATACTTAAACTATTTAAAAACACTTAAAACATTCATAGTCACAGCACTTTGCACATTAATCTTTGGATTCAATGACCTTATCAGCAAAGCTTCACATATCACGCGTTCCCAATAATTATTAAAATTTTCAACAAAATTCTAAAATCAGACATTCCTATTTCACTTTTACAGTTTCTATTGTGCTCACTAATATTGGTGAAACCTATTAATCGACAATGCTCTAGAACTTGAGTACAGAGATGACTGGAAGTCTCTCCAACGTATGTGGCATTACCCCCATTACATGTAAATTGATAAACGAGATCAGAACACAATCCAACCGTAGTTTTTGATTTATTAATAAACAAATGGCGTACTTTACACGAATTAGAGAAGATCTTATACTCTAAATTTCCCATCTGTTTACTTAACTTTCTTTTATAATTTGTAAAACCTTCAGAGTACGGCAATACTAACACAAATTTAGGCTCAACACTCAATTCACACTCATTTGTCAAATTACACTCAGACTTTCCAAAACATGGATCCTTAGGATTTTTAATCAATTTGTCAACCGTCTCTTTTATCATCAACAATAAAAATGATTTAGAATACCCATTCTTTGTCAACAACTCAACCAATTTATCAACACTTTTTACAGAATTAGCAAAAGTAGAATATAAATACCATGAACGATAAATCAATCCCATCACCATATTTATCTTATACTTAAATTCACAAAAGCTTTCTGGAGAAGTATAAAGACCAGTATCAGTTGGTTTTCTATAAATCTCTGTCTCAAAATGTTTATCTTTGCGTTTAATTATAAAATCCAAGAACGCAATCGATGACTTTCTCTCCGTTTCACATATGAATACAATGTTTTTATGTAAACTGTTCATAAAATGCTAAAACGGCTCTACATGTTTCTGGTTTTCAAATACAAGAAAAATATCATCCACATACCTTTTATAAACAACGGGTTTCTCAAATATGAAGGAAGCAATTTTCTTTTCCAAACTAGCCAAAAATATTGATGCCATAGTTGGTGCTAAAGGGGAACCCATAGTGACTCCATCTATTTCTTGATACCATTCATTATTGAAAAGAGAATTGACATTTGAAGTAGCAAATTCAACAAGTTTACGAAATGCTCTTCTATCCAAAATATGATGTTCAGAATCATTTTCATCCCACAATGCACCATAAGTCAATTGTATCAATCAGTGGTACATTCGTAAACAAACTGCAAACATCAAACGAAACCATAACATCATTCATGCTTCGTTTTTGTAACTGTGCAATACAAAATTTGATAAATTAGATTAAAATATTTTAAAATATTTGATTATAAATGATTATACTAATTATTAAATAAAATAAGTACTTTATTATAAATTTATATTTTAAATCATAAAATTTTAAAATATTTCAATTGTGAAAATTTATATTTTGAATAAAATTAAATTTTGAAATAAAAATAAATACTGTTGTTAATTTTGTTAAAATATCCGGAAATACGGAATATATATTTTGATTTGAATAAATTTTGTACTTTTAATGACTAACAATTTTCAACTAAACGAAGATGTTTTCACGTCTAACAATTTTCATATATCCCTTATAATACAGATTTGAACTAGACAAAGATGTTTTCACAACATCTAACATGGAACTTTTCAATGGAACTTTTACTAAGGAAGTTGACACCAGAAGAATTAACAAAGGATGGAGATGTGAAAATGTTTATCAAACAATGCGAGAAATATTACGCTCCTAATAATATTAAACCATTTTTTACTCAAACAGCCTTTATTGTATTCACTATTCTTCAGTACACATTTTCATGAACTGACAAAATGTATCGTAAAACGTGTGTTTAAATGGCTTTTTTGTCATAAAATTATTATCATTATTAAAAATTATTATCATTTTTATATTATCATTTATAACTGCTAATTATTTTACTGATATTTTCATAAACAGCTGTAAATCATATTTATATATTAAATTTCATTTAATAATAATATTGTTAAAATAAGGCAATGATTTCCTGGTAGCAGTCAACTTACAACAAAATAATTAGTAAGTAATATAATAAGTTTCAACAACAAATAGAATTTTGTCTTCTCAAACCTGTAACTGGTTGCAACGTAATGAAAGTTTTATTTTTAATTTAATCTCAATTTATCAGTAAAATCTTTATTAATTTCTATTATTAAACAGAATTTACTGTAGTAAAATTTTCAAATGCATAAAATTATATTTACAAATGATTTAAATAAAAATGAATTATATTTTAAATTAAAAAATTCTATTTTTAATTTTTGTTTATTTAATTGCACTCTACTTGTCTAAAATTAACAATTTCATTAAAACAACGAAATTGCTCAATTATTATAAATCATCGCCGAATCAACAAAATGAGTAATCCATTAATTTTAGATGTCAAAATATTTTTTCCACTTTCAAAAGTTTTAATAATGTCAATAGTGAAAAAAAAGCAAAAAAAAATCAAAACCCATCAATCTGAAAGTTTTCAAAAAAACAAAAAAATCTACATACATTTTAAATTTATTGATACTCGTCAGTTGTTAATAAGTTTCAAATACATTACAGTTATTTTAATTTTTTTTGTGTTTAAATTAACAACTATTTTAGAAAAATGTTTTTTTTGTTCTAATCATTGTTGTTTCGGAATTTTTGAAATTGTTTTCATTCATTTGTGCAATTTTATGCGACCGGAGTCCAATAATTGCTGGGCCGATTAAATGCTGAGAAATCGTAATCGGGTTTAGATGAATTCGAAGACATATTATTTGCAAGAAAACCTGAATAAATAATTTAATAAAATTATAAAAAATAGATGTAATAATATAAATCGTTGTTCAGTTTATTCATGAGGTTATTATTATTATTATTATTATTATTATTATTATTATTATTATTTTATTATTATTATTATTATTATTATTATTGTTATTATTAATATTATTTTATTATTATTATTATTATTATTATTAATATTTTTTAGAATATACTGAACAGAATTCATTAATATATTTTAATTATTGTCTGTACCGGCAGGGTTGATATTATTATTACTTTCGAGTGATCCTGGAAACATTGCTGAAGGATACTTGGGATATCCAATGGTGTCATATCCTCTCATTACACCTTGAAATAAACTTGGGGGATAAACTGATCCGGGGTTGTAAAAAGAATTTGAATTGCTTGTAACGTTTGGCAAGTCAATTTGGGAACCACTGGATCTCGACTGCAAATTCGCCATGTAGGAATATGGAGAATTGATTGACGATTGCGAAAGATTCGGTAAACCGGCTATATTTTATTAAAATTTAATTGTTATCTATTTTATTGAAACAAAAATTGTAATTGTACCTGATTTTGCATACTGATCTGCAGCAGAGGCAACTGCCGAATGGTACATTCCTGCAGCTGCTACAGCCGACAATGAAGGTGTCTGCATTCCAACATCACCAAATTGGTTTCTGATATCATTTATTCCAGAAAATCCCATTGAATTTTGTCCGGTTGTCGACAAACATTGAGTATTTCCATTTGTTGTTACATTAGTATCAGCAGTAGAACTTGCTCCGTTTGAACCAAGCATAAGGTTTTGCCGTTGTCGACGAAGTTTTTCTTCTCGTCTCCATTTTGCTCTTCGATTTGAAAACCAAACTTGTATTCTCGCCTCTGGAAGACTGATTTTGTCTGCCAATTTCTCTCTGGCGAATACATCAGGATAATGAGTTCGTTCAAATTCTATATAACCAGTAGATTGTCAATTATTTCAACAGTAAATAATCCTTCGCTTTTAACCTTTTTCCAAAGAATCAAGCTGATCTGTTGAAAACGATGTTCGATTTCTTTGAAGTTTCCTTTTCAGTTTAATTCTCATATCATCATTCTCACTTTTTACTCCGGACATATATTCGTTGCCAGGCTCACTGGAAGCATTCGATTCAGAATGTGCAATGGATTCTGAATATTTTTCTAAAAAAAATATTTTTTTTTAAAAATCCACAGTACGAATAAAAATTCCATTTCAATAGGTCAATTAGTTTATTAATTTCATACATTAAAACAAACAAATATCCATATTAATATGAATTTTTGAATGTTCCGCATGAATAATTTGTTTTAATAATGCAAGCAGGGTTGAAATAAAAAAATTTATCATCGATTTTATTTCGAGTTCTTTTAGAATTTTAGAATGAGAAAGACCGAACTGGAATACAAATGAGGCGAAATAATTTGGAGAAGCGCTCCATTCGTGATTGCATTAAAAGAAATTATGAGAATCTAAAATCTGTTGTAAAGGGAAAATACCGATCTCAACGTGTCTTAATGCGTTTTTCGCATGTTATTCAATTTCCACATCTCAAAAACTTTTATTATATACAAGATTTTATTGAGGCGTGAAAATTTACCGAGGATATTTTAAAACAATACATTTTCATTTTTTTCTGAATTAATTTAAAAAAATTAATTTCATTTTTTTAGTAAAATAATATGATTTATTGTAAAAACGTTTTTTTAAAAAAAAAACACATCCCCACACATACACAAAAATACCCCTACCTGATTTGTGTTTGTCGGAACTATCAGTTGTTGATTGAACATGGTAATTTGTGACCCCGGAATTCGACTGATTAATTGACGCTACCGCGTGGGCTGTACTCATTCCATTGATAATTCCGATTCCGGTTAAGCCTCCATAGGCACCACAATTGGGAAATGTCGATGAAGCATATCCATGTGCTGCTGCAGCACTGGAATACCAAGCCGCATGAGCAGCTGCAGTAGACCAAGGCTGGCCGCTTAACAATGACAGTTTGTCATACATTCCAGTTGCTGCAACTAAATGTCGTTGGTTTTCATTAGACAAACTGCGTAGAACACGATTTATCGAAGAGACCTGAAAATTCAATAGGAAAGTAAATGTTCAAAACATAAAATCTTAACAAACACTGGGAATGTTATCCTGATTGCAAACCCCTTCCTGTAATAATCTATCGCGAATTTCCCAAGAAAATATCGACGGGCATTCACGTTTGTAGGCGGCAATTTTCGACACAACTGAACTGGTAGCTACTCTTGGTTTGCTGCCTCCGATGGCTTTCGGTCGAATTGAACCGGTTTCGTAGTATCTGCATAGGATTTTACTGACGCATCCATTGGAAACTTGGAGGATTCGGGAAATATCACATGGTCTCGCTCCGGAGTGAGCCAACTCAACGATTCTCTGTCGGGTCGAATCGGGCAAAGGTCGACCGTTGACAAACATTCCACCTAATTGATTGATTCCTGAATGTCCTAAAAAAAACCAAACTCTTCATTGATTTTACTATTGGTGTTTTTTAGTCGTTTTACCTCGTTTAACTTTCTTTTTATTTTTTATTTCCTCTTCATTCGATTCGGTCATAGGTTTCGACTGAAAATAGAAGAGAAATCGATGATTTAGCGATGCATGAAAACTGGGATTTCACATTAGATCGAATTTTCGATATGACTGATAAGGTGGGTAATAAATCAAAGAACTGCTTACCTGTGTATATTTTCTACTTCAGTAACTGAATCAATTTCTTGTAGTGTCAAAAAGGATTTTGTCAATGAAGCGGTTTGATTTATGCCCAGGGATTGAATTTGAGAAGCCAACAATGCGAAAATAGTAGAGGAGTAGTAGTAACCGTGTATAAAAATTATATCAGTAAAGTAGCAGAATATTATGATTAATCTTGAGCGGCCAATCTAGCATTAATAAATCTGTTAGAAAAACCAACTCAACTGTGTGTGTTCAAGCGAATCTCTGAAAGTTTGAGCAGGTGAATGAAATGATTGGATCGTTTTCAGCACACTCAATCAACACAGATTGGTCAAATGATGCGGAATAAATCGCCCGAGCGTCATATAGAATCGACTCATCTTTGGTAAACAAAATTTCTCTCTCTCCAATCTCTAACCGAATTCCTAAGAAAATTTCTTTACTCTAGAAAGATGTGTTGAGAAGACTATTTAACGAATCAGTGGTTTTTTGATTAGGTTTTACGGAGAAAAAAATGGAAAAAAATTTCTATTTCTCGATATAATAAACAATTTGTTTTTATTAAATTAATTTATAAATAACTTTAAAAAAAATATATATATATATATATATATATTGTATTTTTCTAAACATTTTTTTAATTGAATTATTTTTTTTCCTTTTTTTCAAATCATAAAATAGATAATAAACATGTTTGGTGTTAAGTTATTTTTATTTCGTTGCACGTGTTTTTGTTCTGTCAACCTTTCACTGGGGAAAACTTCTCCAAACAATTTTATGGATTTGAGATTATTACAGAAAGTCATACGAATCCAATAAAATATCCCACTGATTCATAAAAATTCACACTGGCCCAATGAACCGTTTAAAGAAAACTAATAAATCCCTTTCTACAAAAATAAATAAATTTATTGAATAAAACAAAAAATAAATAAATCGACATTTGTATTATTTGTTTGGAAATTTCGGATTTTGTGAATTGTTGTTTTCAATAAAATAAAACAAAAAAATCTTAATTGATAAAAGATTGCGTGGAAAATAAAAACCTAATTAGAGAGAGTCAAAGTAGAATTCTATATTGAATTTATGCCCTGCCTTTAATGTAAAAGAAGTTTTCTGATTTGATCGAAAATTTTTTTGGGTAACATCAAAACAATTCATTTGCATTTTTATTGCAAAACTGATTGAATTCGTTTATAGGATTTTCAGTAAGTATTTTCCGAGAAACATAAATATCATTGTTTTACTGGGTTGTTAATTTAATAATAATAAATTAATATTATTATAATATTTATAATCATTAATAATAATAATAATAATAATAATAATAATAATAACAATAATAATAATAATAATAATAATAATAATAATAATAATAATAATATTATTATTATTATTATTATTATTATTATTATTATGTAACTTATAAAGAAATCAGAGGTAAAACACAAAAAAGTCCTTATAATAATAATAAGAATATTATTATTATTAATAATAAAAATAATAATAATAATAATAATAATAATAATAAAAATAATAATAACAACAATAATAATAAATACAATAAATATAAGAATTATAATTATAAGAATAAGAATAATAATTTATATTTACAATGTTTTAAAAAATATTGAAAATTTAACATATAATTTTGTTTCCTAGTTTTTTTACAATGTAAAATAATAATAATAATAATAATAATAATAATATTATTATTATTATTATTATTATTATTATTATTATTATTATTATTATTATTATTATTATTATTATTATTATTATTATTATTATTAAATTGTAAAAAAATTAAAAAAAACATTTTAAAATTTCTAAAAAAATGCTTAGTATTATTTATAATTTAGATAATGTAAAAGCTGTGAAATTCTAATATTGGAAATTGAATAAATTTAATATTATTATTTATATAAAAATTAAATATTATTAATATCTAAAATGAGCTGTTTGAATTAATAAGATATTATTATTATTATTAATGCATATTTTACTAATATTATTGATAAGGAAACTTTGAATGTCATAGAAACTAATACTACTACTAAAAATTATTATAATAATGTTTATAACAGTAATATTATTTATTATATTTTTATACACTTTATACTATGATGACATTACATAATAAATTATTAAATATTTCGGAGATATTTGTGGCAATTAATTTGCATCTTATAGCTAAATTTCGTTCAAAAACATAAAAAGGTGCACCGTAGGCTTTATATGATCAATGGGAAATTGCCGTTGTTGTGAACAAAACTTCAAAACAATACGAGTCAAGTGGAATAAAATTTTATCAATGAGTTGACTGCGATTTGATCTGGTGTAGGTCATTGATAGCCACTTAGCTGGCCACTGGGAGGTGAGAATTGAAAACGAAATATGGAACATTGCAATATATGCATTGTTGCTAACGAGTTACAAATTTAGCAGTTCCGAGTTAATACAATTTTTTATTACTTTGACATCTAATTGAATATTAAATTTCTTGTTGTTCAGAAAATGGCTTAAAGGTTTGCATAGTTTTAATAAACTACATCTCATATATAGAAGCAGACCTTATATAGGAGTGGACCTTACTGAAGCCCATCTCTATTTAAAATAACTAAATTTGCTTCTGAAACACTAGAAAGAAACTGTAAAATACATTATAAATATAGAATGTAACATTTTCTTGGTTTTAAAATAAAGAAAATACAGCACGTTTCTGACGGCAAATTAGCATCAAGCCTATGTTGGTTACAGTTACAATAATCGAAAGACTTGATTTTTATCATATGTTATAATTTTTTTTGACTTATTTTACTTAACTAGAAATTGTTTCCTTATTTCTCTTACAACTTTATAGGATAAACATTATTAATGCCCTTTAACCAAATCGACCTAATTTTTGAGACTCATAGCTCTTATACGTCAAAATGGTTCTCTCCAAACGTATTATACATGTTATAGGTTCACTCTAAATACATTGCACTCATTATTTTATTATTTTTCACAAATCATTATTTTTCATTCCAATTTTCAATTACAAAAAACAAACAAACAATTAAAACAATATATTAAATGCATTTAAAATACTTAACAATGCCCATTTATAGTAATACTAAATTCAATTTTCTTTCTATTTATTTATTAAATTGAATCTTAAATAAATTAATTTTTAAAATAAATTTTAAAAATGGTTTGTTTGAATTTTCTTAATTTATAATGAAATTGTCAAATGTATTATATTTTTTTAACTTTTTACAAAATAAAATATATGAATAAAAATAATATTTAAATACGGATAAATTTTTTTCTGAAGTTTTAAGGGTCCGGAACTATTTTGCTGGGTCTGCCCTAAACATTTTAATCTCCAAATTTCATGTTTATTTTACTGTATTTAATTTATTTTTTTCATATAATTTTTGAATTTTTTTCACATATTTAATATACATTTATACAACAAGTCCTCATACCAACATTAAAACATTGGATGGTACTATTGCTATGAAAAAGCCTGTATCTCTGAGTCAAGTTTTCGTTTAATTTTGATATTAAAATATATTTGTGTAGAATAGTTGACCAAACCTGTATAAATTATTCATGGAACTGTGATCCATCCGTAGGTCACACGAGAACGCTTGTGCTAATAAGATATAATCAATTATTATAGAATGGCACCCAATGCCACGACTATAGTTGGATAAGAATACTGACTTTCTTGCATGCCAAACGTGAACCTAACTTGAAAGATTTGAAAAAACGGGTTTTGATTGCGCGGAAAGAACTAAGAGAATAATTAGAGACACATCAAAACTTTACTAGTAGCGAGTAAATATAAATTGTTATATATATTTATTCAAATTAGTCAGTGTAAAAATAATCACCTCTACAGTTAGTATAGATTCTATATAAAAAAATATAAGAAAGACTTCTGAAAAAGAAAAAACCCATCAAAAACAATTTCATTTTAAAGTTTGCCGATACGATGCTCAATTTTCAGAAATATGCAACGCAAATCGCATTCAAGTGACATGAGATGATTCCTATTGTTTTAATGCTACCATCAACGATAAGCCTTTTTGAAAATATAAAATGTGGAGAAAGAGAATACTTTTTTAAAAGCTTCATTGACTAAATTTTTGCTTACACTTCATCCGAAAAGCATAAACTTACAGAGATAATGGAATGGTAACTGTAGTTTTTATGTTTTATCAGATGATAGTTGATTATGGGTCTCAACTGGTTACTTCGCACCTGCAACAACATTTTCTGCGAAGGGCATTAATATTATTTACATCTTAGGTTTTAAAGGGTAAAACTCATCTAAATCAAAGATATTATATAGCGTCACCAATGAACATAATTATATACTATGCAACAACTGTTGAAGCTCACTAGTGGGAAAGTAATCTGACTTCTTTCAAAGTTAAACTCTAATTGTCAAATTTATTTTAAATAAAACCTGCCGACACGAAACTACTTGCTCATTAAATACTTCATAGTTCAATTATAACACCTTTCCGCCAACCTGAATTACGTAATGTATCATTTAGAAATGCACAAATTAGCATAATTGTACAATTGCATCAGAATATTACACTAATTCAGAGAGGCACTTGTAACGATTCTTCCTTCTCGAATAGTCAGAAGATCTAAGACATTTCGTTACAATCTTTTTTAATATTATTTTGCAAGGATTTTGTTCCCATCAACTCATTAGTTGTACTGCGTATTTGAGCTTGATAATTTTCTTTGATCTGAAAAATATTTTTATTATTATAATTAGTATAATTTAATAAACGTAACAAAAGTTTAGTAAAATGATAATAATAATTATTTTTATTATTATTATAATTAAATAAATAATTAAATAAGCATGGTAATTATGTTATTAAAAGAAAACGCCATTCAAATACACATTCGATAATATATTTCGACAAATTCGTTTGTCATCATCTGATAAAAAACTAAACAAAATAATATGGATTTAATATATATATATATATAAAACAAATTGTCACTTTTAAATATTTATCTAATTTTTGTTATAAAATTTTCCAAGTCACTTTAAAGTTTATATAAATAAAAACTCATCACTCTAAAAACTTTTAGATTAATATTTTAATTTTTAAACACAAACAACTTCATTTCATCATAAATTTACATAACATTCGTACTCATAGTATTTTGCACATTAACCTTTGGATCAAATGGCCTTATCAACAATAACTTACATATACCAAGTTCCCAATAATTATTAAAACTTTTAAAATCAGACATTCCTATTTTACTCATAAAGCCCTTATTGGTTAATTCTTTCAAGAGTACAAGAACTCGAGTACATAACGGAAAATCTCTCCAATGTATGTGACATTACATCCATTACACGCATATTGATAAACGAGATCTGAAAACAAGTAACTAGAATTTTTGACTTATTAATGAACATATTTCGTACATTACACAAATTAGAAGCGATCTTAAAATCTAAATTACCTCTTATAATTTGTAAAAATCTATTAAGTACGGCAATTTCAAAACAAATTTAGGCTCATCATTCTTACATATTATATATTTATTTTGTTTACATCAACAATGATTTTCAGTACTTAGTCAAATTACAATCAGACATTCTCAAACACGGATCCTTAGGATTCTTAATCAACTTGTAAACAGTCGCTTTTATCATTAATAAAATTGATTTTGAATACCCATTCTTTATAAACAACTTAACCAATTTCTCAACACTTATTACTAAATTTTCAAAAACAGAAGATACAGACCATGAACGATAAATCAAATTTTTCACCATCTTTTTCTTATACTTCAATTCGCAAAAGTTTTATGGAGACGTATAAAGACCAGTATCAGTTTGTTTTCTATAAAAATCTTTCTCGTAGTATTAATCTTTGAGCTGAATTAATAAACCCAAGAAAACTTATTATCATTATAATAATAATAATAATAATAATAATTATTATTATTATTATTATTATTATTATTATTATTATTAGCATTATTATAATTATTATTATTATTATTATTATTATTATTATTATCATTATTATAATTATTATTATTATTATTATTATTATTATTATTATTATTATCATTATTATAATTATTATTATTATTATTATTATTATTATTATTATTATTATTATTATTATTATTATTATTATTATTGCCACTTATAGGTCAACGAACACAACGTTATTCGTGTGGTTCCGTATTTTTATTCAATCAATATTTATTGAAAAATACTAAGAAAACGCAAATCGTTTCAGAAAAAATAAAAGAATAGAAGAAAAACAAAAAGTATCAAATAGGAATTTAGGGGATTACTATATCATTTAAAATCAAACTGTAGAATAGATAATCTCCATTAGTAATGGCGAGCCGATCAGATCTAAGTCTCCTGATAAATGTAAGAGAAATACAGTTCTGACTGATTTTATACTCTACCGCACTATAACTCAAAAACAAACGAGCTACTGTTATCAATTATTATTAAACAAAGCTATTCATGAACGAAGTTTTGCTCAAAATTTACGAGGGATTCTTTAAGCAACTTTTTATAGTTGGATAGGTTTTCTTCAAAGATTACATTGCAAATATCAACTAGTGATGAAAAAAAGAGTTTCAAGAATTATGATTTAGACGCTGTTTTTATACTTATTTTTGCGGATTAAATGACAAATCACAATTTAATATTTTTTTGTTTAACCAAGCATAATTATTAATTATCTAATGTAAAAAAAATTAAAAAAAAAACTTTTTTATTTTTCTATTTTTGTTTTACATGAATTATTTCTTTTGCATATTATAAAATACATTGTTTTTAAGATAAATAAGTCTTTTAATTAATATTTTTCAGTAAAATATGACAAAAAATCATTTTAAAAATATTTTGTTTGCTCAACATAGAGAATTAATGGGTTAAGTATTTCTATTTTATCAAAATATTATATATTGTATTTTAGGTATACATAGTAATTATTTATAATTTTGCGTAATAAAATAATTATACAGATAATAACATATTTACATAAATGTTGTCAACATTTGAAGAATTCAACATTACTATTATTAAGCATTGATTGTTTGGTAGCAGCATAAATTAAAATATCAGACAAGTAGATAATAAAATTAATATTACAAGTATATAATAATAATAATAATAATAATAATAATTAAATTTAGAGTATAAGATCGTCTCTAATTCGTGTAAGGTACGCAATATGTTTATTAATAAATCAAAAACTCCGGTTGGATTGTGTTCGGATCTCGTTTATCAATTTACATGTAATGGGTGTAATGCCACATACATTGGAGAGACTTCCCGTCATCTCTGTACTCGAGTTCTAGAGCATTGTCGATTGAAGGGTTTGACCAATATTAGTGAACACAATAGAGGCTGTAAAAGTGATATCGGAATGTCTGATTTTAGAATTTTGTTGAGAAGTTTTAATAGTTATTGGGAACGAGTGATATGTGAAGCATTGCTGATAAGGTCATTGGATCCAAAGATTAATGTGCAGAGTGCTGTGACTACGAATGTTTTGAATGTTTTTAAATAGTTTATGTATGTTAAATCATGTTTGTTTTTTTAATATTATTAAAATAATTGAAAATTTTAAATTGCATTAATTTTTAAAAAATTAGAATATAAGTAAAAAATTTAAAATTTAAAATTAATTTAAAATATATTTTTAAAAATATTTATTTATTAAAAAATTAAATTAATAAAAAATAATTTGTTTAAATTAAATGTTAATTCATAATATTTTTAGTTTGTTTTGAGTACCTGAAGATGATAGCTGTGCTATCGAAATATATCGTAAGAAAGGTTTTTTATTGGCGTTATCGTTTAATTAAATCGTTGCCAAATTTATTTAATTATTTATTAATAATAATAATAATAATAAAAATAATAATAATAATAATAATAATAATAATAATAATAATTATAATAATAATAATAATAATAATAATAATAATAATAATAATAATACTAATAATTATAATAAATATAATAATAATAATAATAATAATAATAATAATAATAATAATAATAATAATAATAATAAAATAAGTCCTTCCTGCAAAGTAATTATTAAATCGATGAAAAACATTTCAATTTTCAAATGATCTTCTTCAATTTCCTAGAGAGTATGTGTTCTGGTCTTCATTTAAAATTCATTTTTTGTTTTTTGATTGACTTTATGAAAAATATATAAAAACCTTTCCTTCTTTAACTAAGAAAAAGCCCTCCAATAGCCTTCCATCCACAATTCAAGACATAAACACAACTGTACTCTGATTTTTATCCAAAAAAAGTTTTTTCCTCCGTTGTCTATTTTTTTTCTTTATTTTCTTTATTTAAATTTTAACTAATCATAAAGATAAATCAATATAAAGATTAAACAATTTATTAGTATAAAAATAAATATTGAAAAAAATTATGATTAGATAAAATTTAAGTAGGTAAAAAGAAATCGACTAATGAAAAAAAATGTTTAGGAATAAAAATCCGATTACAATTGTGTTTATGCCTTGAGTTGTTTATGAAGGGCTTTTTATTTGTAATTAAAATCACCCTAAATTGGTTTTACATAACATTTATAAATGAATTTAAATTAATAAAATATTATTTCAATTCGACTATTGCAAAAGAGAGCTTGACCAATCTCGCTATTATTTTAATTGATAATAAATTTAAAAATTATAAATAAGACGACCTAATTGATGAATTTGCGGAAATGAAAACAAAAATAGTTGAAATAATTTTTTGGAATTAATTATTTGTTTTAATAAAAGGAATATGCAGAATATTGCTTTTATAGAAATAATAATTAAAATATACAAATTTTACTTATTTTTGGATATTAAAAATATTTTTGGACAAAAATTAAATCTTGCCTGTCACATAAAAATAATAATTACAACACTGATTAAATTTGAAACAAAATCAAATAAAATGTTACAAAATAATTAAACAAAATAATAATTTAATTTAAATGAAAATGTGCGCCCATTTTTAGTGAAGTTGACTTTTATTTGGGTGATTGGATCCTATGTTCTGCGGTGATATTTGATTCAGAGTAACTTCCGGATATAATTACATTCCTTTTGCCAAATATTTTTTTATTATGACTAAATTCTATAAATAGCAGATTAAATATGCATTTGTGATCTTGCAATATTGCGACACACTAATTTTACAAAATCCAATTTTTTATAATATCCAATTTTACTAGTCGACAGGGTGTAGCATAAATTCAGTTTGCCTCACTAGGACGGTTAATAATAGAGCTCATTCACGCATTTTGTTGTTGGCGCCTTATTTCTGAGAAGATATTTTACAATAATTGTAATTTAAGCAGAATAGCTTTTTGGTATTTCATATTTTTTGCCTGATAGATCACAAAAAGCACTATTTAATTGCTTGTCTTAAGAAGTGATCACATCTGGCGATGGCTTTGCTAATGAATAAAACCAACTTCTCCTAAGATGGGGACTGAAAATATATAAAAGTAATGGTTCATTAATTTCTGTATTAAACATAAATTAGAATAATAATAACAATAATAATAATAATAATAATAATAAAAATAATAACAATAAAATAAAGTATACAATAAATATCTACTTATCTCTGAAGTTCATAAAATTCTTATATTTTGCAACCGACCTCCAAGGAAACTCGTCTAAAAGGATAAACAAAGCACAAAAAATTGAATTCTTACAGCACTTTGTTCAAAATATACAAATATATATTTTCATCATCATCACCATCATTTTTTATTTATTTTTATATTTAAGCGTTTTAATTACTCAACCGCAACAGAAAAAAACTCAGCTTGAAAGACTTCCTCAATCTCAAATAATATTTTTTTCAATTTACAGGAATTGTATGAAAGACTTGCAAAATAATGGCGTTTTTTTACTGCAATTGAACCTGGATACGCAACAATATTTTGCAATTTCTCTATTTTTACAAATGGAAAAAAATTCCTAATCAAGTGGTTCCAACTTTTTTTAAATAATGAGAAACATTTTTTATTGAATATTATTTTTAAAAACATTAACAAAAATATTTTATTATTAATTAAAAATTAAAATTTTAAAAAATCATTCTTTTATAAGTTGTTCATAAAATGTTTTGACACTGTGATATACTTAGGAATGATGAGAATAAATATTAATTATTTAAAAAAAAACTAAATAACGAAGTGGGTAAATTTAACTAGTATTCCTAAAAAATTAATAAAAAATCGTAGCTGGATAATACTAAATTAAATATATAATAAAATTAGTTTGCGTTTATCAGAAAGAAATAATTATATAGAAATAATTATTTTGTAACTTAAATATTTGTATGAAAAAAAGGTTAAAAATTTAAAAAAAAATTAAAATAATTAAATTAATTTAAATGCTATATTTAATTAAGTTTAAAAATTTAGACTTAGCGTTTAAGTAATAGAATCAGATTTATTAAAACATTATTAATTAGTGCGCAGAAAATAAACATAGATAAAATAGGGAAAGATTATATTTTATTTTATACATATTTTTATACTTTATAATAAAAATTTTTAAAAATGTAATGTCATAAATTGACTTAATCACTGAAAGTTAATATTACCTATTCTGAGATAAATATAAAATTAAAAATAAAGCTAGATTTAAATATTGCTAAAATCCAAATTTATATTTTATGTTAATTAAAATATAAATCTAACAGTTGATAAAGATTGAAATTTTTATTATTATTATTAAAATAAATTATCTAGGAAATTCTTCTATCCTAATATTTAAAAATATTATGGAGAATTGCAAATATAAATAAATTGAGCACCATTGATTATTATTGCTAGTAAAGAAATTGCTAAAATATTATTTTTTTTTTAAAATTTTAATAAAATTTATGTTATTATTTATTTTTTAAATTTATTTTTAAATTTTTATTTAAAATTTATTCTGCTTAATTTTACTTTTAAAAAATAAGTAATCCAAAAGGTCCCGATAAAGAAAATGTCATAACTCCTACAAATCTCGTTGTCAATTCACAGCTACACCATGATCATCTCTGTAATCATTGTGAATTTGTATCTATCCAAACCGGTACCTTATCCACTCAAACATAAAATTGTAACATTTCACATCTCTCTGCTCAGTGATTCGAAAAGGAAAAAGAAAAACTATTTTTAAGCCGTTCATAACCCTTGTGTAAATGATCACCTGACAACGCATTGGCCGTTTAACTGAGGATTATAATATTTTGTCGCTAAACACCCTGCATCCTTCGGAAGGATTAAGTGATCATAAGCCCCTTATCCATGCGGTAAGTAACTAGAATATCTCTATTTTGTTACTAGTATGTATTTCATCATGTAATCATGGGAAGCGTTAGCCCATCTTGCATCTTTGTCTTACAAGTGTATTTTATTAAATATTTTTATTTTGATAATCAGGTTACGTAATTAATGTCGAAAACCAAATTAAGTTTATTTTGAAATGCTTATAACTAAATTTAAATTTAATTTAGTTAAATAATGATAAGAATTAATAATAATAATAACAATAATAATAATAATAATAATAATAATAATAATAATAATAATAATAATAATAATAATAATAATAATAATAATAATAATAATAATAATAATAATAATAATAATAATAATAATAATAATAATAATAATAATAATAATAATAATAATAATAATAATAATAATAATAAAAATAATAATAATTATTATTATTATTATTATTAAATTTTATATTAAATAAAACACATTCAGAATACTGAATTTAAAAACTGAAATAAAAGTCTGATTTAGATATTAAAAATATGGCAGAATATTTTAATTTAAACATTTAGTAAAAAGATTAAAGCCATTTGTCAACTGAAATGTCAATGATTCCCACCTGGCATTTTAGAGGTATACGCTTTAGATTTTAAAATGTTTGTCATGAAAACTTATAAAAGGGCATTCAAAGTGAATACGTTATATTCTTGCATGATATATTATTTTTGTTCCTATGGCAAGAACAACCAACTGTAAAAATGGCAAATTTAATCATGCCATTCAGTTTTTGTAAATTTAACCAATATATAATATCCCTTTATAACGATGGCTTCGGCCGATTTTGCTAGTATTTCGTTAAATCCTTCAGTCGTTGGCAAACAACAACAAAGTATACATAGACACAGATGAAACTTTGATTACTTTTCCACGAAAGAAACATTTATTTCCTGAATATCATCCAGAATAACTTTTCTTACAATAAATTTTATATTATTTTTTTTCGAATTTTTTAGTGACCATGTCAAATTAGGAAAAAGAAATTTGAAACTCAAGAAAAAACCCCTTTTATTAATAAACTCCATTTTTCATTTATACAATTTTAATATTATAATGTAAATTAATTTTTTACGATAAATTAAAATATCAAAAAAATTCAATTAAAATTAAAACAATTTCCTTCAATAAACCAATCAGAATTTCACGCTTCATTAATCATGAAATTTTCTTCCATTAATAATTTGCAATTTTTTTTCAGATTGATATAAAAATTTCAGTTTTGTCCCGATGACAATTTATCACTCAGTTTTCTTAATAATTTTAATTTTATTCTCTCTCTCTCTTTCGCTCACTCTCTATCACACTCTTTCTCTTCTCTCTCTCCTCGTTGATTATTTCAAGTCAAATTCTGACAGACTGCTCACTCGGATTGATTATCTACACTTTGTCAGATTGTTCGTTTAATAAATGAGAGACCGAATTGAAAAAAAAAAAATTTTGAAAAACAAGTCAGTGTCAGTGGTAATTTTTTCATTGAATGGCGCAACGACAAGAGTGACTGAGATTTATCCCCATAAATCACTAATTAACACCAAGGTTTTCAAGAGATATCAACCTGAGCATGGATACAACAGTGCAATGTTATTAATTGGGGATAATTTATCGGTTAGATTTTGATTCGTCTAACAATTGCAAGGATACCCGTAGTTGCTATGTTATATTTCAATTGTGGGATTAGTGGGCGAAAATTTTTAATCTAATTAGCTGTTTAATTATTTTTACAGGTTGCTTCCTAAACTGATTCGGCGGAATTTTTTGGTTGTATATCTATAAAAAAAATTGATCAACTACAACATATATTTCAACATCCCTTTCCATAGTTAGTGTAGTTGACTTAATTAAAACAAAAATTAATTTTTAATTTCAAGTATTATTTTTTTCGTTGCCATAACAATTACGGCAGCATACACCCAATTAGAATTTTTCTAATTGAATTACGTCACATTGATATTGTTATTGCAAAAATTTCAATTTATAATGAATAAAGTTTAATTGATGAATGAAAAATAATATTAAATTCAAAATTTATGTATTTTACTTCATAATAAATAACTGTTACGCAAACTCTGCTCAACTAAAGGACACATATATTGTTAGGGTTAAATCCTTGTCAATCACCCCTTCTTCTTTTAAATATATTTTTTCTTCCTTTTCTCTTCTATGTTTATCAAATTCAAACTTGTGTTTTCTTGTTATAAATTGATATAAATCAGGGTTTCTTAACTGGTGAGGTATACCTCCCTTGGGGAGGTATACTAATGTGTTGGGGGAGGTATGAGATTTTGTTTATTTTTGTTATGTTTTTTTTAAATTAAAAATTAAAATTATTTACAAAAAAAAATATATTTAAAATATATTTCTTATCTTTTCTTAAAATAAATTAATTATGCTGGAGGTGAGAACATAAAATTAAATATTAGGTGAGGTATGAAGTAAAAAAGGGTAAGAACCCCTGATATAAATTGATATAAATTGATTTTATTAATAAATTAATAATTTAAAACCACTTTCACGTAAAATATTATAACACAGTTACCATTTTTTAAGATGAAACAGGAAATACAGCATCATGACAATTGACATTCCAAAACATTAAGTAAGATTTAAAATCAAAAGTGAGTATGTTCATGAATCATGATTAGACACAGCGTCAAGAAATATTAAGGATTCGTGAATGTGTGTTTTGTTTGTATGCAGAATCGGCACAATTCGATCGCAGCGATAGCGCCTTGGGACTGCGATGACTTTTAAATGGCCTTGGGTTAAAGTTTCATTCATGTTATGGTTAATTTTAAAGTTAATCCTTTCCAAATTCGCCTGATTTAATTCTTCATATTACTTTAGAAGATTTTGCAAAAAAAATTCATCGTCTTACACATAAGATATTTTTTAACAGTACAGGCATACCTCGGTTAACGCTACCTCTTTTAGCGCTGTTTCGCTACAGCGCTCTTTTTTTTTGAAAAAAATATTATTTTAACTTTAAAATATTTTCAAAAAGACTTTCTTTTTCAAATTTCGCAGAAAAATTAATTTATAATTGTGGAAATCCTTCTTTTTGAAAAAAAGTCAAAAAAAAAACTATAATTCGAGGATACCCAATTGTGAAAATTTGCATTAAGTTGTTGATTCGAAATAATGATATGGTTTGATATAGCACCAGTAATTTTATTAAATAAATAAAAAAAGCTTGACGTTGAAGATGAAAATGAATGTTGTTATGCGGATTGAGAACGGTGAACGACAATCCGAAGTGTCTTCCAGACTGGGTTTGGCCGGATCAACCATTAGAACCATTATTAAAAATACCGATAATATAAAGAAATCCATTTGTACAAAAAATTCATTATCTGCTAAGAAAGTAACACGCAAAAGAAATGCTCAAGTGGAAGAAAGGGAGAAATTATTAACATTTTGATCAAACACAGAGAAACATGCCGCTCAGCCAGGGCATCATAATGGAAAAGGCTAAGATATTATATTTGGAGCTTAAAAATCGAACTGAAGAATGCTCCACAGCCGAGAGTTTTGTTGCGAGCCGAGGCTGGTTTGAAAAATTTAAAGTACGTGCAAACTTTCGCAGAATTAGTCTTTCCGTAGAATCTACCAGTGTTGATAAAGAATCTGCAAAGGTATCTAAGAAGAGTTTGGATGATATTATAAAACAAAATAATTATCGTCGGCGGCTTATTTTCTATTTTGATGAAACCGGTTTATTTTGGAAGAAAATTCCATCAAAAACATTTATCTCCAAAGAAGAAAAATCTGCATCAGGTTTTAAAGCCGCTAAAGATCGGTTAACCTTATTATTAGGTGGAAATTCAACTGGTGACTTTAGAATGAAACCACTGCTAAGTTATCATTCTAAAAATCCCAGTGCGAAGAAAGGGATTTCTAAACAATCAATGCCTGTCATTTAGATGGCAAACCAAAAATCATGGATGACAGCAATTTTATTTAAAAAATGGTATCGAGAGCATTTCTGTCCTGCTGTAAAATCGTATTGCGAAAGAAATGGATTGGAAAAATAAAGCATTGCAGATTCTCGACAATGCTTCTGGACACCCTCAAAATTTATCAGAATTTCAAACTTGTTTGCCTGTAGAAATTTTTTACATCTCCAAATACCACATCAATTTTGCAACCGATGAAACAAGGAGTTATTGCAATTTTCAAGGCATATTATATTCGAAAAACCTTTAAGCAACTTTTTCAAGCAGTTGACAGCAACCAATGTTCCATCAAAGAATTTTGGAAGAATTTTAATATCATGAATGACATAGAAAATATCGGTTTATCATGGCAAGAAGTAAAACAAAGTTATTTTAAAAGATTTTGGGACTGTTTGTTTATTAAAACGATTGAAGATGAAATAATTGATAAACTACCACAAGTTATTACTGAAATTTTGGTTTTAGCAAATTATATTGGATTTGCGAAGGTTGATGAGGGAAACATCCAAGAACTAATTAAAAATGATGACCATGGTATCTCCAATGAAGATCTTATTGCTAGTTTATCACAAATTCAGCCAGAAATTGAGGACAATACTTTGGAAACAGAAGATATGACAAAAAATATTTTAACGAAAATATGTTTGGAACATAATCTAGGGATAATCTAAAATGCCTTAGAAGATTTAAGTGAAAATGATCCAAATTTTTTAAAGGTCCTGCATTATAAAACGAAGAGTAATGAACACTTTATCACCCTACATGGAAATTTTAAAAGAAAAAAGAAAACTATTTAAACAAAGAACCTTAGACAAGTTTTTTAAAAAATCATAATTAAATATGAATTTAAACCTTTATTTTGTTAAATATACTTTTATATTTTTTGGTTTTTATTGGAAATATATTTTTTATATTGAATCCTACTTTATTTTTTAATTTTTAAAAATACTATTTTATTTATTTTTGCCTTCAAAGTACCAAAAAAAAAATTAATTAGGAACGTAACCGAATATTTTAATGTAAATAATACCTCTTTTAATGCTGTTTCTGTCAACGCTCAATTTTCAGGAACGCATTATAAGCGCTAAACGAGGTATGCCTGTAGTTTTCAAATGATGTGCAGTAAATGATTATTCTAAATTTCGTAGTCTCCTACTCAAGGATTTAAAGAATCTATGAGAACAAATCCTTTAAAATTTGAAAATTAATTAAAACAAAAAAATTCCAAATTAATCACAGTAAAACAATAAATAAATAAGCTAACAGTAAAATCAAATAATTCAACATAATTATAAAACAGAGAAATTCGAAACGGAATCAAATTGAAAACCAAAGGTAAAACCCCCATCATAATAATTGCGACACCAGGATGTTGTCGGGATAATTTACTGGTTCCTCTTTCAAAATATTTTCCCAACTTTCCAGTCGCTTCCATTACTGACAAATAGTAGTAATTACGGTTACTAGAACTCTCAATGCACAGTCACAAATACGACAATTATTTTCAATTATATGAAATAATTCAAAAACGTATTCAAGCGGGAAACTGAAGGAGAACGTGTAAAGCAATTTTCAGCAGGCATAGAAAAACCTGAGCGCTCATCGCAGAATAAGCATATTGGAAAAATGATGCATCTGACCAGAATAGTTAGATAATTAAATTCAGATCTAATTCCACGAGAAAAGGAAGATTATTTTCATCATATACATGGGAGAGCAAGTGTCTCTCTCTCTCTCTGCCGATTGAGATAGCTTTAGAAGATTTGCTGAACTAAGTTAATTAAGAATTTCATGCCGTTTTGCACCAAACAATCAGATCAATGGAAGCATTACTAGCGTCAACTGAAGATAGAAATCACTCAAGCGAAACATCCAATACATCGACGAATTTTTCGCAATCACAGAATTCCATAAGAATACTACACTCAATCTAAATTATGTCTGGGAGATTAAATAATATTTTCCCTTTCTTCCTGATACATATTCATAAAAAATATTTTGAGAATAACTTCTTCGTTCGAGTGTATTTGCATTGAATTATGCCATGATGAATTTTTACAGATTTCTGAGATTTATCCCAATATACGAATAAATCTCCCAGATTTAAATTTTTCATTAACTTAAAACTGAAATTAATTGCAAATATTCCGTAAATATGAATGAAATGTTCTCACTATTAAAATTGGAATTATTAATTTTTGTTTTAATAATAATTCAAATAATTTATTAATTCACCATGTACGGACAATTGGTGACTGCTAACTACATATCTAAAAGGTATTTCTGAGATGCTTACTGGTTTCTCGTAATATTACGCTTTTCAAGTTGTTTATATCTACTTTGAGACATTTATCAATAAAAATGTATATAGAAATAAATTATTATTCTGTAGCATAGGTCTAAAAGTAAAAGTTTACACAGTCGATGAGACATTTTGATTTTGATTTTTCATAAGAATTCTAAATAATTATATTACATTAATAATAATAATAATAATAATAATTTTTTTGAGTCATTATTATTTTAACAGATTTTGATACTCAATCTAAATATCCACAATATATAAATTTCAACATAAATAATAGCTGATTTCATTCTTTTAAAAATATATTCAAAAATTCAAATTTTTAATAATCTTTTAAATTTTTATTTACTTTGTAAGTTTCAATAAATTTAATTAAATATAAGTAATTATTATTAAATATTATTTATTTTAAATTTTATTTCAAAAGTATACATAAAAAAAAATTTAAGGTTAATTTGAGGGTAATTATAATATACTCATCATTTAACTGTACTTTGCTCTGAAGTAGTGAAGTCTTATTAAACTTGTAGACCTTGTGGTAAGAATAATAAGGTGCATTAAAGAGTTTTTAGATTTTTTATTTACGAAAAAAAACATCAATTGTATTTCTAAAATTAAATATATAAAAAAGTTTTAAAAAATTGAAAATTTAGATTATTTTAAAAAAAGTTTTATACAAATTAATTTAAACAAAAATGATTTATATATTATTGCAATGTCAATTCTGTATCATTTTTGTTAGATGCATATTATTTGTTTTAGTTTACATTTTATTATTATTATTATTATTATTATTATTATTATTATTATTATTATTATTATTATTATTATTATTATTATTACAGCTGAAATTAAATTTTAAATTAAAAATGCAGCAAAAGCTTAATTAAAAATAGTGATCAGAAGATAAAGGGGAAAAAACAAGAACCTAGGTCGAATTAAATTTTATTACAAAGAGAAATTGAAAATAAAAGAACTAGAAAGAACAATTGGAAAATATTAATAAAAATTAGTAATAGAGTGCAGAATTGAAAGAACTGAATTTTATTTATAATTTATAATTACAGTGTCACCCACAGAAAATTTTCTAAGGGGGGCAAAGTTTTTTAGTAATGTTTTAATGTAGTTTTAATTTACTGTAGCGTATTTATATGGTGAACAAACGGACCGGACATTGTTGTAATGAAGGGCATCCTGTAACAATTTTTCGTCTGATTGAATATTGTAACATTTAAAAAATGCTTAACAACATCTCCGGCCTCCTTCACTTTAAAATTTAATGTAATTCAATGTAATTGACGGGTAAAAGTAAAATTATTTGACTATTTTCAATCAATCCAGGCAAAGTCATTTTATTAAATTTGGATGTTAGAATCAAGGAGTTTTAATATAGGGTTTTGCTATGTAATCATAAAAATGACATAAAAGTAACTGAAATGTATAAAATACTCTCCAACAAATTAAGTTCAATTTCATTAATTTCTTATTAATTTCCGAAAATATTTCTAGAAAAAAGCAATTTGTTTTAAATAAAATCAGTGTTTGATGTTTGCGTTGATTTTTTCAAAACTGTTGCTGATTTTACGCCTCAGATGTGAAAAAAGATAAAATCCACACGGGACAAGTTCGGTAAGTATGTAGGAAGTGAAAAAATGATGAAGTCAAACACTTTGAAGGTCGAAGAGAAATATCATTCTCATGAAAAATATGAATATTGTGGTATATTTTATGTGGTGGGCCAGAACACCATGGTATTGAAGTTTGTTTTAAGCCATCTACATATACCATGAAAATCCAGCACCAAGGTAATTTAAAATTGGACGCATAAACCAAATAAACACCATAGAACTTTGAGAACGGAAAAATAAAATAAAATACAAAAGTAAAAAAATAAATACAAAGTGCACGAAGATTAGCAAGAACTGACATAAATAATAACAAATAAAGATTTGAATAGAAAATTGAAATAAAAATCAAGTTAAAATAATCAGAAAAGAAATTCTAGAATGAAATTTACATAAAATATTTGTGAGTAAAAAAATCTAACTAAAAATTATATAAATAAATTGCCAATAATTTCTGCAGCTTATACTCATAATTTTATTACATATATTTAGAATATAACTAAATTTTTACTTAAAATTAAAATTTATGATTTTAAAAATATATTTAAAATAATAAAGTTTATTTAAAATTTAATATAACTTATATAATTAATGCACCATTCAAAAACTTGTTTTATGATAAATTTCGACAGATTGATTGTCATCATCAGTTAAAAAAACCAAACCATAATTTTATGAATTAATTAAGATATTTTAAAACTATTAATATTTTATTGAATATTTTATTATTTTTTGTTTTAATAACTTTTTAAAATAATTTTAAAATTGATAAAAATAAAATAAATTCATTTATATAATAAAAATCATAAATTAATATTAAAATTTTATATAGTTTTACTTTAAATGATAAAAATAATATTAAAAATTAAAGTTTTTTTTAAACAAAACATAATTTATCACAATATTACATAATCAAACTATTTAAAAACATTCAAAATTTGTAGTCACAGTATTTTGCACATTAATCTTTGGATTCAATGATATTTCAAGTATACATATGTTAAACATATTAAATGTATGATGTAAAATGTTTTATAAATATAAAATAATAAATTATTTTCGAAACAGTTTTAATTATGAATGTAATAAATACAAAAGCTACAGTAGCTAACATGGAGACCACGATGGCTAATTTTATTAAAGCCACAAAAAATTATGAAATCGGATCATATAATGAATATTTTATAAAAGAATCTGAAAGATTGTATGACCTGATGTAAATTACAGAAGAATTCAAAGGAAAATTTGTAAAAAAATGTTGACAACAAATGCCATAAAAAATACGATTCAATGTACGAGAAACAGAACTACAGCAATAGACTAAGAAAACATTTTAAAATATTAATGAATTTAGTCGAAGATTTGAATGAATCTCTACAATATTGATAAGAAAACGATTCCGTTAGTAATTTCTGAGAAAAAATTAAATAACTAGCGTAACAGATTTTATGAACCGGTTATATAAAAAAGAATTGCAATGAATTTTAAATTTTAATAAAATAGAAGATCATGAGTTAAAAAAATATTTGAGAATGAATGACTATGAATCTGTGAAAGAAAAAAACTAAAAAGTAAACAAGAAAATTCAACAGAAACAATTTCCCGATAACAGCCGTGAAAACAAATGTGAGGTATGTAGATGTTGCTAGAAAAACAACAAACAATTAATTGAGAATTTGGTCACAGAAAACAAACACAGAGTCGAGTAGTAAAATAACTGAATATTCTGTATCAAACGGGAGATTTCAAAACAAACACTATGACGATGGAAGAAAAATAACTACCGTCCAAAGTTCAAATGCTGGTGCAATGTTTTATGGTTGATTAAAACAAGTTATTAATACTGATATTGTCAAAATATGAGTTTAATGGAAAGACTCTTTTTCAGTGTGGGGTAAGTGGTGTTTATAACATTGACTCCTTACATACAATGCTATGCGTCTGCCACTGGTTACCCGTTGCTAAGCAAAGTTGGTAATGTAACCAATGGTTCTGAAACCGTCAAAGATGAGCTTTGTTTCCAAAACTGCTAAGACCCGGTCTTCAGCTTGCTCAGCGAGCTACCGATAGAAGGTATATGCTCGTCTTTCTTATTTAGGTCCCTTACTCTCTTCACATCTTTCAACTTATAGTTTATTTCCTCGAACGAAATTTTATCGTCACTAACTCGATAACCGAATCAAAAAACATAATCAAATTAAACACAAACATTTATTTAGACATCGAAACTATTTGAATTTATAAACTACAAAAGATCAACGTAATTTTCGTAGTGTTCACCGTGAAATTATTCACTGCTGTCTCTAGTCGGCCTTTTGTTGCTCGAGTTTCCTTCCCTCCCTTTCGGCTCGCCCTGGCCTGGTGTGGGTTTTTGGTTTACCCGTTGAATTTTTCTGACAATTGTGCTCCTTGTAAGCCACCTGTGCTGGTGCGAATACCAAGGGGTAAGTGACAGCACTCCTCTGTTGGCTTGCCGCTACAGCAATTTCGAGCCAACGAATTTGGACCTTTTAGGCCTGATTCAAGGCTTTCTCCTCTTGCCACCCCTTTTGAGCCACAATGATCTTTTGATATATATGCGTTTTACCCGAGAGGGCTCGATCCACGTAGCCCCTGTTCGTTGTAGCTCACGACTGAGTTGTACGTATTGTTGATGGAGGCTTACGTTCTCCCTTCTCAGTTTCCTTAACTCCTGGCCGATGTCCTTGATGATGGTATTTCGACGCCAATCCTTGGACAATTATTTGTCTCAATGGAAAAACATAGGGTCGTACTGAATTCTTCATGGATGTAAGTTAATAGTTATTAACTCATGTTTCGTTATAATGAATTAAGCCAGGCCAAGTGATCTACGAGAACGTCTTGGAAATGGAGGTTCATGGAAGTGCAACTGGGGGGAAGTTCAGGTGGGTATTTTTCATCGTTTCATACTATTATTTTGCTTTGAGGGTAGTTTCTACGGCGATGAAGATTTACTATGCATGGGCAAACTATTGCTGGGTCCAGATGGTCGAATGATTTTAACTTAAGGACATAAGAATGGAATGACTCGTCGTTTCCTATTTACCCCACGAAGAGGTTAGTTACATTTTTAGTGCTTTATGATTTTATGTCTTGGAATAAAATGTCTTACTCGTTGTTCATATTTTATGCTAACCTCTAGGTCTGCCTATAATGCATCTGTGATTTGCAATTATTTTCATGTTTTATAAATAGAATGTCTTTAATACATTATTTTAGAGTTATCTATGTGCATGCCTATTTTAATAGGCTCATATCCTGGCTTTTGATCTTTGTACGTTTAGTTTTATTATTGAATAAATTATTTTGGAATTTGCCTTATGATTTGGGATGTATCTGCTGTATGTCTGTTTCGCTATCTAACACCGTTATTTTATTACGTAGAGTGCATTCTATATATGTTCGTCTAGCGGTTTAGCATGAAAGGTTTATTGGCTGTTATTTTTACGGGTTCTGATCCTGTACTTTTTATTTTTATGATTTGATGGATATTCTTCACCACCGGGAGAGTCAGGTGCTCAATTATGATTTCACTAACTTGACTTTAGGGATTGCTCTCAGATTCCTACATGGGTTTCGTTGACACAAATAAGTTTGGTTGCCTTTCTTGTGACATTATTAATTATTCCTGAGCGTACTAGATCTTCACATTTTTTATCAAATTTACCGTCTAATTCCTATCTGTACCGGCAAGTTCCGTCTTATGCGTATTTAGACTTTTTTATTTAATTTAACTAACATGATTGTTACATCGATTTCTTCAGACCTTCCTCCTTTTAACCAAAAGTTGACCCTAAGATGTTCATATGTTTATATTGGATTTTAAGAGTGCCCACTGGACTACTCTGTGTGATAATTTTAGCCGATATTAGTTAAAATTTTAGGTCGATTTTTCGCTAGTGAGGGGAAGAGGAATCTGCCAAAAGACTGGTTTCCGATCTCCCCACTGCCCCTATAAGCAAAAATGATTTGACGTTCGAGCCCGTCGTTACTTACGGGCACGAGCTATTGGCGGATGAACCGCACTTACACGATGCATGAAAAATTTCGACAGAAAAACAACTTTAATACTCTTGAACTCATATAATTGTATTCATAATATATTGCCATAGCATAGTTAGATCACTTCCATCATACGTGCATAATATTAATTCAGGCTCACTTTGAGAGTTTTTCTCCAATAGTGATTGGTAATAGTTCGAGACAATTATTCCAGTACTTGGTGATACAATGCTGGTTTTTCTGATAAAAAACATTAGAGTATTTTACGAGAAAAAGTGATCCCTCACAAGTGATTAAATTTATGCGAAAATGAATTGGTATTTATACCTATTCTGTGACCCTAACCTTGCGTGTTAAATTTAATGCGATAAAACAAAATTTGACCTTGAAGTTATTTGTATAATCTAACTCTAATTTTATTATTTTCTTGATTTAATTTGACAATTTATTCATTAAATTTTTAATTAAATTATTTTAATTTAATTCAACCTTTTCATTAATTCTTTACCTTTACGTAAATTGTCAATTTTTCGGTCAAATTTTTTGTTATTTTGTGCGGATCTTGATGCATTTTGATATTATTTTAATTTATTTTAATGTTTTTTAATTTTATATTTTAATTATATCTTTCTCGTATTTTAAGGTGTTTACTTGATGTTTTATAGGTCTGATTTTATATCTGCATATTATGTTTGTGTGAGGTTTACAATATATTTAAACAAAACTCAGTGCTAGCCCAACATCCGTATAAGATGCCACATTATTAGCCATAATTATCAGATAAAAACAGAGCGGTTATAATACCAGAAATATATGATAAATTTGATGGCTCAAAAGTTAAGATAAAGTACTCAAATTTGACTTTGGAATAAATTATATTTACTAATAATGTTAAAAGTTAATTCGGCATAATACTGTTGGGCCAGAACGTAAACGGCCTTGATAAATGTTTAAATGGATCAGAAACACACACGCAGATACAACACGCAATTTAAAATAAACCTGAAAAACACCAAATAAACCCTATAAAATCTAAGAGATAAAAGAATTAAAAATAAAATATTAAACATAAAAAATAAAATAAAATAATAACAAAATGCACCAAGATCCGCACGATACCTACACAAATACAACAAGAAAACACGACAAATTCGACGAAATTAGAAAAATCAATTAAAGTTCATTAAAGTGGAATTTAAATTGAAAAATTGAATTAGCAATAATTCAATAAAAAACTTTAAATAAAAAATTATAAAAATAAATCAAGAAATATAAAAATTAAATAATAGAATTTGCTAGAAAAGAACAAGGTCGAATTTTGTTTTACTGCATCAAATTTTACACGTCACACAATTAGGTATAAATACTGATCCATTTTCACATTTAATAACCATAACCATACTTGTCAAACCTTAAAACCATTTTTCGAAAGTTGTGAAAATTTTCTTAAAAACTATTTTGAAAACTAACCAATTTCTGTTAAATTGTTAGACTATTTTTGAAACTCAAATACTTCGAATTTTTAGGTGAGAATCATTGTATATTGGAACCCTCTTTCCACATCACGACCCTGCATCTCAATGGAGCTCTGCTCGGCGTCGATGTGGGAGGAGAGGTATTTATGCTATTATGCTATTTTATGCCGTATTTTTATGTTTGATGGAATGGATAATGGGTAAATTTACTTATTTTATGATTAATAAAATTTTATTAACATGTATTTATATGTTTTCATAAATTTATAAAATTAACATTAAAAAAAATGTCGAAATTTTTCCGGCCCACAGCCGACACATCACGCAAGTTAGTAAAATCAACATAGTGCAGATGCATGTAAGTGCGTGGAAGATCGCCAATGATATGCACCCGTGAAGACTCAGCGTGCGCAACGCAGCGGTCGGATCGTAAATATTTATCCCTATAGCTGAAGCGAGAAATAAGGAAGAAGTCTTTGGCTGCTTCCTCGTTTCTCAATTCTGTAAAATCGACCTAAAATTATCATACAAACGGCTTAAAATCACCACACCGAGTAGTCCAGTGGGCACTCAATAACTATAATATAAACATACTATGCCTTAAGATCAATTAAAGGAAAAAGGGTACGGGGGTAACGTAAATTGAAATTGCTGATATAACCACTTCTGAATGAATTTAAGAAAGATATTATTAATAGAAGTAAAATGAATTTAATAAAGATATTATTAATAGAAGTAAAATGAATTTAATAAAGATATTATTAATAGAAGTAAAATGGATTTAATAAACATATTATTAATAGAAGTAAAATGGATTTAATAAACATATTATTAGTAGAAGTAAAATGTATCTAATAAAGATATTATTAATAGAATGAATTTAATAAACATATTATTAATAGAAGTAAAAGGTATTTAATAAAGATATTGTTAATAGAATGATTAATAAAATATAATAGAAGTAAAATGAATTTAATAAAGATATGATTAATGGAAGTAAAAGGAATTTAATAAGAATATGGTTAATAGAAGTAAGATAAAGTTAACAGAGTTAGGATGAAATAAAACGAATAAAGTTATGATTAAGATGAAGTAATATGAATTTAATGAAGTCATGATTGATAAAATGAATTCAATAAAGTTATGATTCATAAAATGAATAAGGTTATGATTGAAAGGAAATGAAAGAAATTTAGTAAAGATATAAAACGAACTCAATAGAGTTCTGATCAATAGGAAATGAAAGAAATCAAATAAAGCTATGATTAGTATGAAATAAAATGAAATTTTGAAAAATGAATGAAATTATGATTAATAAGAAATAAAATGAATTAAATAAAATTATGGTTAATATGAAATAGAATCTCAACGGTAAAGCGATTTAATATGATATAAAAGAAAATCTTAATTGTAACAAAAAATTCTGGCAAAGTTTAATAAAGAATAAAATCTTGTTGGTAAGAAAAACTTAAATATTAAAGAAAATAAAATCTTGTTGATAAAGTGAGTGAAGTAAATAACTGAGACAAAAATCAAATTTTAATTATTAACTCGGTTACAATTAACAATCATAGAAAGTCAAATCGTACCTACTAGGATTAATCACAAACCGAGACCATAACGGTGAGGTAAGCAGACATGGCGATCCATAATAGCTTTAAATCCAACGGTACAGTGGAGATAGAGAAAAAACATCCAGCTCGAAAATTTAGGATTAAAATTGGAACGTCATTCAGATAGGGTTCGATAGGTTAGGATTATGTTGAAATGGCGTAAAGATTTGAAATTGACCAATAAATCCGAATCATGTGTTAGACGGATTGATCGCGAAATTAGGCAGGGACTTTCCATAGAATCAAAATTAATCCGAGTAGCGTAAGATCCAAATTTGGAAATAACAAAAATCCCTGTTCACCACGAAAAACCGTTTTATTCACAACACTACTGTTTTCCAAAATTCAAAGATATTAGAAACGATCCAGTCGAGGAATGTTGATAAAATCCAAGGCAGAGGTAGCCCCAATATTGCGACAAGAACAATTGACAATGATAAGCATACTAATTTTGAAAAGTGATAAGTAAAAATTCCGAGACGATGGAATTCGTTAGGCGGCTCAATTTACGTCTCGAATTAATTAGTTAATGCACGCCCGTCCGGTCGATAAGATAAACACAGGAGTGACCAGTTTGAAGTCTATTTTAAACTCAGGTCAATTTTAACAATTTGTTTGTTTCAAATAAATTCAAACTTCTAAAGCCACCCGAAATAAATTCAAATTTATAAAACCGTCAGGGTCCTGAAAACACTTCAACCAGAAACAAATTAAAATTAACAATAACATACAAACATCAAGATTTAAACTAATACCTTCTCAATACCTTAAATGATGATCCTATGAATTTCACAATATAGTTGACCTTTCTTTACACTAAATTGTTTTGAGTGTGGGTTTATTCATCACAGATAAATCGAGCCTAGGAAAACCTCAATGTTAGTCGCTAAATGCACCAAACCTTGACCCACCTAAACTCTCTTTAACTAATATAGTAAAGGCCCTATTCCCCACACTATTATTATTCATAGTTTAAATCTCAATTGTTACAGAACATGTCCACAAATCCGATCACCTCTCAGTCAACGGGAAAGAGACGCTCAAGAATGCTGTTACGATCCACCGACGAAATAGAAAGACCCCGGTCACAGTGGCCATATTCTATTCCTCGGAAAGCACGAGATCCGAGTAGAGACCCTCTCGAACCAGTAAGACAAGAATACCCAGCCGCTGAAATCTTCGCACATGCGCAGGAGCTCCTCACCCATTGGGAGCGGGTGCAGGAGCAGGTGGACTTACAAGTAGTCAAGGCAAGGGTGTACCTTGCAGAGGTGCTGGATGACATCCTTGCTGGGCGGATCGCCGTCGCCCATCCACCTTGTCCGATTCGGGACACTAGGCGTCCATACACAGTAGAGGCTCTCAAAAGAAGCCTAGAAAGATTCTGCCCGGATGAATAAACTGACGAACGAGACATTATAGTGATTAAATAGCAATAAAAATTAGAACCGTGTGAATTTCTTTTCGTATATAGCTGATATTGAATGTTGTGTTGTTTGAAAGATTTTTTTTTTAAAAAAAAAAAAAATATTTAGGCTGACTATAAATTGACGAATAAAAATCCCTTTAATTTCAGTAATGGCTTCTCTACGGATCTTGCAGACGGAGTTAGAACACGCGAGACAGGCGAATGCCGAATTACTTAGTCAAGTCCTACAACTAACCCGTGAAATGCAACAGATCAAAGCGACGTGCTTAGATCCTAAGCGAACCAAAGTCCTATACCAACGACTTACCGCAGCTCAAAAGGGCTGGGCCGAAGAACGCCAGCTCAATCGGAGTTTGCGAACGCAGGTCAGGGGGCTAGAAGTCGCACTAGCTGTATGTCGAGAGGGTGAAGCGGTCACCTACCCGCTCATCTTCGCCCCAACTCAAATGCCGCAACCAGCAGTTAAGACAGCAGAGCAACCCATCGCCACCAACAATCGTCGGCCGGGACGTAAGGAGCGTGCCCGACGTCGAGCAAACCAATCCCAAAATGCCAAACCATAGATATTTATCATGTGATTTGATTTAATAGAGTAGTTTAGCCTTAGTTGAGTCGTTTTCTTTTGAAATTGCATACCCGTACGGTCATAAGTAACCCTATTACGTCTCAGTTTTCCACAGTCAGTTAAGTACTAACCATGAACAATTATTTATGAGGGACAGAGCAAAGCGAGCATAGGTCTTCTATCGACAGCTCGTGAACCCGAGGTTTGTCCGAGCAATTACAGTACTAGCCAATGGTATTCAATTTTTGCGGACAATCCACCACTTGAACACATTTCCAACGTTGCTTAGCAACGGGTGCCAAGTGGAGTAGTATCATTTTGTATGGCGTTACTAGGGTCGCCAGGAAGATAAGCAAGATCTGAAACCCTGTAACCCACCATACAAATTTGGGGGCTCAGCCGGGATTGAATGACTGTTTTTGCGAAAAACCCAAGGAAATATAGACATACGGTTAAGGTTAAATTGGAAATGAAATAAACGACTAGCCCACCAAGTACAAATTTGGGGGCTCCACCACGGGATTGAAGCTTTGTTATTTGAAAAGACCAAAACCATCAAGAGAATTATGTCAGTACACCCTCAGCCGGGATTGAATGATTGTTTTTGCGAAAAACCAAAGGAAATATAGACATAGGCTTAAGGTTTGAATTGAAATGTCGGGACGACATTTTGCCGAACCCCGGGGGGATGAAATATGATTGTAAAGATTGATGGGAAATAGTAAAGACCGATGAAAAACGAACAACCCGACTACAAATTAAGACGCCAAGACACTCAACATCCATCAATACTTGACGACATGACACCCTTGTAAGACACCAACAACAATGACAAGACGCATAAGTAATTAAAAGGGCAAAATTCGGGATAAAATGAAATGGGGTAAGCAAGGGGGGTAATGATAAACAAGAGAAAGCAACCGAACCCAACAAGAGGACGCCAACGGTAATAGAATAAAGCACAACAGGTAATGATTAAAATAGTGATAGATAAAATGAAGCAAAATATATTAAAGAGGTGAATGAATTTAGTTAATTAGTATTTAGATAAATTTAAAGGGTAATTTGATAATTTTAGATGGAACCAGCAAAAATTATAGAAAAACTAAAGGGATTCTAAACATCGAAAATGACAATCTTGAGGAACTAATTAATAAACAAAAGTTAATTAAACGAGCTAAAGAGGATATATCAGCAATCTCTAACCTGTACTCCGATGAACATTGCATATTAATAAAACTGATCGATATTGATAAAGATGTAACTACTGAGAGAATATATGAAATTCTATCTATGAGATTGGAGATAACCAAATTTGGGAAAAGCTGGTACAAGTTAATGGAAAAAGTCAAGAATATTGAAGACGAGATTACAACAACAATGAAAGAGCAAACTAAGGCTTATGTGGAATGTTATACGTGCAAAACAGAGGAAGCACGAGTAATGGTGATACCTTGCGGACACCTGAGTTATTGTTATGGATGCGCACAAGAGTCGCACTGTATGTTATGCCAGCGAAAGATAAAGGAAAGACTAACGGTTTACTTTCCATGAATTGTTATGATGAAATGAAATAAATGTGTATTATTTGAATTATTATTAGATGATAAGATGAATATAAAAGAAATATGCAATGTTTATAAATAATAAAATAACCCGACAACGATAAACAATGGTAATAGACCGAAAACATAAAAGCCGAATTAGGGAAATAATCAAAACACATGCACAGAGACACAAAATATTGGACGGAAAAATTTCGACAACCGAGTTTTCCTAGTGTATAATTCTTTTTGTTTTATTGATATTATACTTATTGATATTATACTGAGATAGGACGAGGGAAAATGGTTAAACCTGAGCTATCTAATGATAGTACGCTCACCCAAGGGAAACCCTGATCAACCCTACTGAGAAAGGAACTGGTAGGCCAAGTCGCGTATGTCAGCAAGTAACCGGCGAGAGATTGATCACCTCTTTTGGGGAGCTTGTTGATGCGATTACCACAAATTTTGAAGGGGGGAAGTGAAGAGATAGACCGAGAGGTGAGAGAAAGAGTGCGCACGGAACAGAATAAATAGTTAGAGTAAAGGTACCTAGAGATGACTTCTTTTTTCCCTAGCTGGTGGTGAGGCACCAGAGGACAGCTACGGACTGTCGTGCTCAGGTTGTTATCAGCCAAGGGACTGATGACGCTGGGCCGTTCGATACAAAAACCCGGATCACACACCGAGTATCGGACGATTCTTTTTTTCGCTGGGAGGCACTCGATACAACAACCCGGATCCCACACCGAGTATCGGGGCCAAACGGTAGGTGAGATGTGAACTAACCGGTAAATGGTTCATACTCAAAATGTCCTACTAAAGCCAGATGAGAGCGCTCGAATTGAGCCGAGAAATCTGATGGATGGAGCGGGCAGAGATTTGATAGTTTATTCCCCGCTCCCACTTTTGAGCACTTCCTTTTCTTTTCACTATTCGGGAAATCAAGTAAACCGTTTTTGGAACTTGATTGAACGTCTAGGCATTTCCATACTTTTATATTCTTCGAGGTACACAACCCGGATCCCACACCGAGTACCGAGGGAATGTTTTTTTATTGCCCAGCGAGGAGTTTGGTACAATAACCCGGATCCCACACCGAGTACCAAATATCCGAATGGCGGTGAGTAAAGCGTAACCGGAAGAATGCGCGGCCAAAAGACGCCATGGCTTGGGAGTCAGTGTGAGGCCTCAAACATACCCAAAAGTCACTGATTGAGCTCAAGTCTGATATAAGAGATAATATGAAATAGAGGGCCGGATGATTATAATCAGATACTTGAGGCAATAAAGGGCTGGATGATTATAATCAGATACTTGAGGCAATAGAGGGCCGGATGATCATGATCAGATACTTGAGGCAATAGAGGGCTGGATGATCATGATCAGATACTTGAGGCAATAAAGGGCTGGATGATTATAATCAGATACTTGAGGCAATAGAGGGCCGGATGATTATGATCAGATACTGGAGGCCATAGAGTACCAGATAAGATATGATATGAGTAAAGATGAAATATGATTATGAATAGATATTAAGGTCACAGATGACCAGTAAAAGAGTTAAAGCCGAAGGCCGAAGAGCCAACGGAAATCATAGAGGGCATAGAGCGCTAGCGATTGAGGATTAAGTAAATGAATTTTTTGGGAGACATAGGAAAAACAATTAATGGAATGAATGAAAGTATGATGAGTATTGATATTATGATATAGATAATTGATACGACTATATAGATAACTGATAAGACTATATAGATAATTGATACGAGATTAATAGATAATTATTACGAGTTATAGATAATTAAAAATGGACTTAAAATGAGGGGGGTGAGTCAGATAAAGAAGACCACCACGATAAATGCGAACAGGGATGATAACAGAGATAGTATGGTAAACGGAGGAGAAATTAGTATAGAGTATAGCATATTGGAGTGTTATTTATTTTTAGGAATCGATAGTCAAGCAAAGCAACCCAAGTCAAGTACAGGCAAAGCAAAGGAGAAAATATTTCAGAACCAACGACAAAACAAGCGATAACAAAGGAATTCGAATAAACGAACAGAAAAGATCTTAGAGTAAGCGTCAGAGCAGTTACAAGCAGATAAGCAATCAGAAGTTTCAAAGCAAGCAAAGCAAGAGAAAAGAAACGAGAAACCAGTCAAGCAGCTGAATAACCGTAAACATTGATAGCATCAGCAACCACACGAGAAGCAAAAGCCAAGAGAATAAAGAAAAAAGTTTATTAAAAGAGGAAGAAAAGAAAAAAGTTCGCAACAGTAGAAGTGTCAACACTAAAGTATCAACTGTAACCGGAACAGGCACAGATAGCGGATTGACCGATTTTGAATTTAATAGCAGCGAGGAGAACGAATTACGTAATATCGAAAATCAATTGACAACGATAGAATCAGTGAACGAAGAAGATCTGGACAACAATCCAAACATGACGACTTCAATAAACTCTTCAATTCCGGATGCAAATACAATGATGAATAACAATAATGTGATGACAGGAGAATTCAGAGAAAAGTTTAGAGGAGAACCGTTTGACGGTAGTCTCAACAAATTGGATACATTCATAAAGGAATTCGAAGTGTATAAAAATATCTGTCACTGGACAGATCAAAAAGTAAAAGAGCGACTACCCTTGTATCTGAAAGGGAGCGCACAAGATGTATTTGTAGAAGAAGCAAGAGATGTAACAAAATTGACAACGTGGACAGAGATTAAAGAGTTCTTAATAAAGATATTCGGAATAGAGAAAAAGGGGAATAGGAAGATACTAGACTTCCTACATCGAAAACAAAGACGAGATGAATCAAATGCAGTGTACGCATGCGAATTAAAGAAATTGTGTAAAGAAGCCTTCGGAGAAACAGATTTGCCCGAAGATAAAATGGTAGACGTCTTCATAAGAGGAATCAAAGAGAAGACATACGAGCCAACCTTGGATGTTTGGCACCAGAAACGTTAGATAAAGCAGTAGCAATCGCAAACAGATGTGAAGCCCATCTAGGACTGGGATATCAAGTGGCAGTCTTGGCCACGGAACCAACAACATCAACAGTCAATGCCAACAATCAAAACAACAATACCAATCCAGCTATGAATCAATTCATTCCAAGAGCACAGCAGATGTTCAAGCCACCAGCAACGAGAAATCCGGAGGATAGAGGTAATAACCAAGTAAGTTATAATAATAATTTCAGGAACAATCCAAATACAAATGAAAAATGCTCCATATGCCAAAGAATAGGACATCGGTCAGAGAATTGTTTCCGAAATTACACTTGTCAAAAATGTGGTAGACGAGGGCATACTGAGAAAATATGTAGACAACCTATTAACAAAGCTTGTTACAATTGTGGACAACAAGGACATTTCGCAAGGCAATGTAACATAAGACGAGAACCAAACCAGCCAAGATCAAACAACTCTATGGGAAACCCACAGATTAACGTGATGCAAGAGATAGACATGTTACGAGAAACATTACAACGAATGCCCATGGAATTAAAAGAGATGATGCAACAGATGCCCACCAATATACAACAACAACGAATCAATGTAATGAGAAGCAATGAGGAGATTCAAGAGCTGAGAACTAGAGAATATCAAGAGCAACAACAAGCTGAATGGCAAAGACTACAAACAGAGGAAGCTCAGGAAATCCAGCAAAGATGGGAAAATCGAAAACAAACCCCGAAAAGAATTAATATGATGAGAATGGAAATTCCAGATGAAATTCACACTGCGGAGCAGTGTGTTGAGAACGAAAGGGGAGGAAATATGATAACTGATAACGAGAAAACAGTTGAATTAAATACGATGGAGAAAATAGAGGCCATCAAAGAATTTACAGAGGAGGAAAAACAAAGACGTCGACAGTTAAAAGAAACGATAATGGAGAAACCGAATGAACCGGAAACTAAAGAGATTAAACGAGCAGAAATGATGATAACGGAAGATCAAAACGAGGGAACACTAATGTACGAGATAGACGAACTCGAAAACGAAATTATGACACAAACAATAGAGAGTACACTCGAGAAAATAAAGCAAGAGGAAGCTTTAGAGCAAGAGGAGGATCAGTTAAAAGAAAAAGAAGCAATCCTGAAACAAGAGAAAGCGGAACTAAGAAAGAAGGCACTAATATTAAAAATAGACGGAGCGTTGAAACATGTAGAACAAGAGCAAGCACTAGATCAGAAAATAGAAGTGATGACAAAGAAAGTGCTATCTCAAGAAATGGAGGAGCAAAATTAGAACTACAAAGAGATGAGCAGGAAGCATCAACGTCACAAGGAAAAGAAAAGATATCAGAACCAATAATAACAAAAAATCGAATCCAGAGGGTACTGCTACAAAAAATAGAAACAAGAATCAGAAAAGAAAAGCCCACGTGGAGTAAAGCTCAAATCGAGAATAAAATAAAAGAGATATGGTTCCAAATAAAAGGGCCAACAAAGATAATGAAAGAGGAGGAACAACCACATATTAATATGATGAGACAAATACCAGACGATCAAACAGATGAGGATGAAAGCGAGATAAGCAGTCTGGGCGGAGAAATATTTCAATCATGCGAGGAAAATAAACCATATAAGGATGAATCAAAATCCGAATTAGAGGAAATGGAAACGAACGTGCCAAGAGAAGATGAAACTGAGATATTAAAAGAAATCAACGAGATCGTAGAAGAAGTAGATCGAAATCAAATGTTCCTAAACCTCAGAGATACAACCGCATACAGCAGAATAATGAAATTAATTGCGAAAGGATATCAACAGGATAATGGCACATTCACGGCATCATGGAAAGATATGATAAGAAAGTACCAAGAGAATTTGAAAGAATATGATAAAGAAGAGTATCAGGTAATTATTGATTTTCCAGAGATACCAAGACAGATAATAGCAACAAGAGGCGAAAGCACAAACGAGTTGTATGATTGGGTAGTGAAAAAGCTAGGACCCAGCTACAAAAATAAACCCTTATATTATCAAGGAAGGAAAATAAAGCGAGATATACACCTAGCGGATGCTCTAATATGGCCAAAAGGAATAAATGTGGTAACATTAAACAAAAATGAAACCGAAGAAACGACAGCAGAAGTATGGCAGAAAATCCAAATATTGTATACCAAAGAAATAAAACCCGGATTAGAAAAAGAGAGACAAAAGATAATGAGGCAAAACCAGATCAAAATGACAGAACAAGCAATAGATCAAGCTAGAAAATACATTAATCGATTATCGTTAACGAGACCGATTTCAATGAAAATATTTGTAGAAGCTGTACGGGATACAGACATAATGAGATTCGATAACGAGAGAACAGATGAGTTGATAGCCAAATATGGAGAGCACCAAAGAGATATGAGAGGAGATGAACCAATAAAGATAAGAATAAAGCTACCAAATGATGAAATAAAAGAAATACTAGTAGATCCTGATTGTCAAATGCACGAATTATACCGACGGATAAATCGAGAAATTATCCAACCAATAATCGAAAATAGTGACGACGGTATGGTGGAAGACGTGGCAATAATGTACCACAAACGGCAAATAAGTCCGCGAGAACGAACCCGATATACGATTAGGTATATGGGAAGACGGACAAATTATTAATATCATAGCCATGGATGAACCAGAGAGAAAAAATACAACAAAAAGGGAGCAACAGATCCAAGAATTTCAAGAGGAAATGAAAAGAAAGATGGACCAAATACTAACCATCTACCAGTTATGGAGACAGGATGCGAAATTAAGCACGAAATTACAACCAATAGACGACTCAAGATGCCGATCAACACCCTGGAAAAAGGTGTATGATGAACAGACGAAAGAGTGGAAATGGAAAATGGAGAGAACTGAACCAAAATGGAGAAAATATATACCAGGAGAAGCGCCAGAAGATGCAGCTAACGAAATAACCTTAGAGTTATATGAAGATGAACCATATGAAAATCTACCAGAGGAAATGATAAACGAAATGGAATGGCAACCAGAAGAAGACGAGGAAATAAACGATAAAGCTCGACTAGCCCCATACACATGGAAGATAAGTGGATGGGCTGAAAAAGTAAAATCGGCTGAAGAAGAGAAAATCATAGGTATTACAAGCCATCAATTCTATACAGAGATCGGAGGATACCGGATGAAATTGAGAGTATACCCAAACGGAGACGGGGTAGGAAAAGGAACACACCTATCAGTGTATTTTCTATTAGCAAGAGGCAGATATGACGGAAAATTAGAATGGCCATTTAATCGGAAAGTCACGATTTCAATCGCTAAACCCGGAAAATGGGAAGAGCGACATAGCGAAAAATTGGGAGTAGACCCAAGATCTATGATAAGCCAGAAGCCAAGATCCACTGAAAATGTTGCGGGAGGAGTACCACACTTTCTGCTGAAAAAATATGTAACACCTCAATTTGTAAAAGACGACACGATATACATTACGATCGAAGTAGAAACAGAACGAGAAATGAAATTGCGAATCCAACAAGAACAAGCAAGACCGCGAATCAGCGTACTCGAGAAACGAATACCAGGAACAAAATACTTGCCCACAGATATAGACGATCCTGTAGAGGAAGGATTAACAAGATTAACGGAAACGCAAAAATGTAGAGAATTAGCAGCGATATTGAGAACCGGAGCAAAGAATCAAAGACGAACTGTAACAGAGTTAGCAAATTGGATAATCGACTCTTGTAGCAGAATAGAGAATCTGCGAAACATAGTAAAGGAAATAGAGGAGTATCGGAGAATGTATGCGTGGTACCCAGAACAATTTCGAGAAATTATCCGAAAATGGAAACATACCGAATGGGCAGCCGAAACCATAGAGAAGTATACTTTAAAAATTATGATGCCAGATTTCGAACCAATCGAAAGAGAATTTTATATCACTGCCAAGGTGAGTGAAGTGAAAAAGAGAATACCGTATGAACCGCCATTTCATTTACAATACCAAGGACGATCATTAGACGACGATCTCGAAATCGGAGTTACGCAAATGCAATTGGGATTAATAAATGTATTAACAGTAGCAAAGATCGCGGTTAGAGAACTCAATAAAAGAGAAATCAAACGAAAACGCCAATAGGACGACAAGAAAGTCTAAATACGCCAGAAGTTCCACCTGCAGCAGATGAAGTAATCGTTATCACAACAGGAGATGAAGAGATATTAAATGATCTAAATGATATTGTGGACGAGGAAACAACCGGAGAATACCGGAATCAAGAGATTTGTTTATGACAGAAGATGAAAACGATCTGATAACAGATGAACCAGACGAGCTAGTATGTGGTCAAAGACAGCCAGTCGAAATTATAGAGCCAGATACCGAAGAGGAAAATAAAAAGAAAGAGAGAAGACGCCGAAGCTCGACAGGAGACGAATGGGATAATTGGATAAATGAACGAGGGCTACAACATCCAAAGAAACAACAGATGAACAACCCAAACGAAAAGAAACAGGTACAGCAATGGAAAGAAATCCAGAGGACGACCGAAAATTGATAAACCAGCTCCAGAAAGGAAAACTAAAGAACAGATGCAGATGGATCAACTGACAACGAAATTGAACAAGCTTAGTCAAGTGACGAAGCAGTTACAAGGAAAATTAAAAGGTCAAGAACAAGGAGCAAAGTGGATCAATAGATTGATAACTGATATGCTGGGATTAGCAAACCCAGAATAAGAGAAATTTGAAACTCAATAATATCGGAGCAGAAGCGAAACAGCTTTGGGCAGCAATAAAGCCAATAATAAATAAAATCATGGACAACAAGGTACGAACCACAACCAGAGATCCAGAGGAATTACTGTTGATAATAAATCATTTAACAAAGAGATCAGACGATCCAAATAGATATTTGGTAGGGATGGCTTATCTGATGTACAATACGATAGTGATATACAGAAAGCGAACTCCAAGATACAATCCAAACGAATATGAATTCGCAATAACAGACATTATCAGGAAAGTAATTGAACCATTCATCCTGACTCAAGGTGGATGGCAAGCCTTTATAAATTTAGTAAGCAAAGATGATCAAACCGAAATAATGCAAGCAAAGTTAAAAGAGTTATTAACGGAATTCGAGACGACCATTAATGCAAGCGATCCAAAAACAGCTAGAAAAGGGATGAATACGATAATCACTACAATACTCATATGGATGATGTGCGTGAAAGGGGTAGAACCGTTTGTAGTATATGATTGTGACAACATAAAGATTGGTGATAAATACTCACTAAAAGAAACGGAAGAGTGCAAAGCTGCAAACCCCGGAAGATTACAGACAACAGCTACAGCAGTATCGTATAATGTATACCAAGAGGTAGACTTTATAAAAACGGAAATCAAGGAATGTTCAGTAACAAGGAAAATCGTAGCATTTCATTGCGGACATCACTCACACTCAACAATTATAGAAGCGGGAACAGAAACAACAGTGGTTTCAGTAACGAGGAGCGAATGTGAAGAAGGATTTACGACAGGACGTATCTCAATAGCTGGAAGAGTGAATGTAGCAGCTGAGAAGGAAAGATAAAAACTACCCGAGTGTACGCTGCGGGAAGAATAACGGCTGGAGACGGAACATGCCAAGGAGGAGAGTACACCCTATTGAATCAATTAGTCAAAGGAGTAGTAGTGATTGAAAGTTATCAAGTAAAGTTGGAGAAATACCAAGGATATTTCGATCCAGATACGCAAGCAATGAAAAAGTACCTCAATGTCTAGCAACAGATAGATCATGCAATACGGGAATGTCAACGATTGTATATCACGCCGATACCAGAACTTGTAGACTCACCTTATTGAAAAGTGCAATATTTGATGAAGTGCAAGGACAAGTGCACAGAGAAACCGAAACTAATACGCAAAAAAGCGCATTAGACGAAATACGGAGAACCGGAAGAATCGGAAAACCAACGATAACCACAACTATCGGGTCAGAGGTCACACCAACAGTAGTAATATCAACAGATACTACAATCGGAATGAGATTTATAAAAGGACGGATGGTGAGTAAATGCGACGAAATGGTAGCCAGTACGAATTATAAAGGAATATTCTTATCGCGAACAGCAATACCGAACGCAAAAGCGCAAATAGATCCCAAAGATGTAAAATTATATCTATATATAAATAACAAGATGGATTTCCTATATCACAAAGGATTGGCATCAACAGAGAAAATATACTACGATTTAGTTAAAAACGACTGTATCTTGAACAGAGAAATATTAAAGACAAAATTGGCAATGGCAATCACAAATCCAGATAATGCAATTCCATTATTACCACTCCAAGAGGGATATTTTGGAAGAATCGTTGGAGAAGTTATGTATACATACAAATGCGAAAAGACAATCGCAAAGCTGCCAGAGAATTCAACAATCCCAAGAGATAAATGCATAAATGAATTAGAAATAATGCATAAAGGAAAAATCAGATTCGCTCAACCAGTAACAAGGATGATAAATCCTGAGAAATTCGTACCCAATATGTTCAGTTGCAGTAATGTATATGGACCGTTATTCGAAATAAGAGATGGAAGTTGGTTACAATTTCCAACCCGAGTAATTGTAGCACCACCAAAAATATTTGGATTAACAGAATTGGCTAGCGAAGCAGAATTCAAACCAGTGGATATATCGCAGAGTGGAATATACCAAACGAAAGATCTAGAACGAGCCAGAGAACATTTATTATTCCCAGCACAAAGGCAAGCAATATTATCCAATATTGTAACGATAACGGGAGGTAACAACTATGGAGAGAAACCTAACTACGAATTGTTACTATCGCCGGATCATTTTCAACACGCTACAGCAAATATGATGAAAGCCATGTGGGGAAGATTCTTAATCTTCGGACAGATGATGGCAGGAATTTTGGGGAATAATACTTATCATTCAAATCGTAAGAGTAATCATAACACAAATGTTAGCATGTTTCGATATCTATAAAAGAGAGAGGAAAATTAACTGGAAAATGGCAATTGGATTCTTACCGTTTTTAGCTAAGACAATGGTGTTACATGGACACTCAAAAGACATTCACAAGATAAAAAGACTAGTAGGAATTCTAACTAAAATGAATGGTACCGATGAAGAAGTCGGACGAAAATTTAAAGCAATAATGAGATTAGAGGCCGAGAAAACCAGAATGAAGCGACAGAAAACGAGTAACTGGAGACGATGGATAAATTTCAGAGATGATAGTAGCAGCGACAACGACGAAAACCAAGGAGGAACGCAGATGCTAACTCAAGAACAACTCAAACAATGGGAAAATCGAAAAACAAGACATAGTGGACATTATAATCATCCACCACCAGTATATGAATGTTTAAGGAAAGCAACATCATCGGTAGAGAGAAACATGCCAGTAGAAAGACACGTACCAATACCAAGACCAACAACATTACGAAATATTTATCCTGTACCATACGAACCAAATTGGGCAGACTTAGTGCCAAGAACCAGCCAAAGATCAAGAAGTGTAGATCAGGATCCAGAAACTCGAACTATAGCTATGTTACAAACGTTAGCTGGACCAACATTAACGGTACCCATAGAGATAAATGGAGTAGAAATAAAAGCAATGATAGATACAGGAGCAAACATTTCAGCCATAAAAATGGATAAAATACCCGGAAAAATTGTGGCCATGTATAGAAGAAGCTAACATGGATGTAATAACTTGCAGCAAAGAATCGGTAGCGGTTATCGGGAAAATCTGGTCGATAATAGAATATAAAAATGTAAAAATCAATACGTATTTAGCAGTCATCAGGAAACTGAGCGCAGATTGTATAATTGGAACAGATCTCATGCCAGAATTACTAAAAGAGATAATAATAGATCTAGGATCAATGGAGCTGAGAGATAAAACCGGACGGATATGTATGTTGAAATCAGAGGTGAGATGCTCAGAGAAAATAGTAGTGCCAGGACGCACACAAATGATTTGTTATGTGAAAGTAAACGAAGAAACTAGAGGTGAAATGATTTTCGAACCTAATCAAAAATTCGAGAAAAAGAAGGAACTACCATTAGCCAGAGAAATAGTGTATGTAAACGATAACAGTGAAATTCCGATCAGCATTACAAATTTTGACGAGGGAAGATAAAGTTATCTACGAAAACGAACGATTGGGAAAATTAACACCAATGATGGACATTGAACTCCCAATAACAAAAACTGCAGGAACTGAGGAAAAATTATGGACTATCGATAGTCAGCTACTAAACGAAGCGGAAAAAGAGCAACTACAAAAACTGCTAATGGAATTTAAAGATATATTTGCAGCATCCGACTTAGATCTCGGTACAAGCGATGTAACGCAACACACGATACCACTAACAGACGATACCCCAATAACACTACGGCCATATCGATTGGCGGAAGCTCAAAAATCAGAAGCAGAGAAAGAAGTACAAAAGATGTTAGACGCAGGAGTAATCGAACCAAGTTGTTCGCCATGGCAATTCCCAGTGGTCATGGTAAAGAAAAAAGACGGAACACAACGGTTCTGTATAGATTATCGACGACTCAATGCGGTAACAAAACGGGATACATACCCACTACCAGATATAAATGAAATGTTACAAACGTTACACGGAGCAGCTTATTTTACATCGCTAGATTTAAAAAGTGGCTATTGGCAAATAAAGGTCAAAGAGGAGGACAGAGAGAAAACTGCCTTTACAATTGGAAAAGACCTATATCAATTCAAGAAAATGCCTTTTGGACTAACCAACGCACCAGCTTCATTCCAGAGATGTATGAAATTTTGTAACTCACGGCATCAAACAATGTATGGTATATATTGATGATTTACTAATTTATTCTAGCACCTTCGAGCAACATTTAAAAGATATCCGTAATGTATTCGTTCGACTGAGACAATGGAAATTGAAATTGAAACCATCAAAATGCGATTGGGCAAAGGAAAAAGTCACCTTCTTAGGACACATTGTGTCGGCGAAAGGCAAAGAACCAGATCCAAGGAACATCGAAAAGATAAAGAATTGCCCTGCACCAAAGACAGTCACACAAGTGCAAGAATTCTTAGGCTTATGTGGTTATTATCGAAAATTCATCAAGAATTATGCAACCATCGCAAAACCCATACAAGAATTGACAAAAAAGGATACCCCGTTTATATGGGAAGAGGAACAACAAACAGCCTTTGAAACACTCAGAGATAAACTAATATCAGCACCAATACTCGTACACCCAGATTTTAAGAAACCGTTTTTGTTAGCAACCGACGCAAGTGGATATGCGTCTGGAGCAGTCTTAGGACAATGGGATGACGAGAAAAGAGAACGAGTTATTGGATATTATAGTCGAACGTTCAAGAAACACGAAAAGAATTACTCGGTGACCGAGAGAGAAGCATTAGCAATAATCCAAGCTATTAAACATTTCAAATATTTATTATGGGGTCACGAGATATATATCACGACTGATCATCAACCATTGGTATGGCTAGGCCAACATAAAGAAGCCTCTAGTAGATTAATGAGATGGGCGATGCAGTTACAAGAGTACTCACCATATATCAAATTTAAATCGGGAAAAGCGAACGCTAACGCAGATTGTATGTCAAGATTTGTATTTGAGGAACTGATGGATCAGGATGTAAGACGAATATGCATGATCATCGCAGAAGATATTGATTTCACAAAACTGAGAAACGAACAGAAGGAAGACGAGGAATTAAAAACAATAATCGAATTTATGGAAACTAATGATATGAGAATCTTCGACAACAACAGTAAATTAAAGGAGCATATGGAAAAACACAGACATCGATACACTATGGAGAAAGGGTGGTTATTACTAATGGATGGTGAGAAACGACTTATGTGCTTACCAGAGAATAGACGAAAAGAGGTATTGATGCAATATCACGATGGAAAACTTGGAGGACACATGTCAGCAAAAAAGACAGAAGCAAGATTGCGTCAAAAATACTATTGGCCAAATATCGGAGAGGACGTAAAAGGATGGATAAAAAATTGTCTAATATGTGCAACCAGAAAAAGCACAGGAAGTAAATTGAAAGCACCGTTAAAGCCAATGCCAATTCCACCAGAACCCATGACAATGATCGCAATGGATGTAGTAGGACCCTTACCCGAAACCAACGATGGAAATATCTACATATTAGTAGTAACAGATTATTTGTCAAAATTCCCAGAAGCATTCGCAATACCAGATCAAAAAGCCAGAACAATAGCGAGAATCCTAGTAGAGGAAATATGTTGTAGATATGGAACACCCAAACAGATCCTAACTGGACCAAGGAACCAACTTTATGAGCGAAATAAATAGAGGAAGTAACGAATTACTTCAGAATTGACGAAGCTGAGAACATTCACCGTCCATCCGCAAACCCAAATGGTTCAAACGAACGATTAACGGGCATATTAATAGAAATGATGTCAAATTATGTAAGCAGACACCAAAAAGATTGGGATAGATATTATTAAATCTATGCCTTTATGGCTTATGAATGTCAATACACTCGCAACAAAATGAGAGTCCATTAATTGATGTTACGGCCGAGAATGTAACATGGCCGATGACTTTAGAAATCAACCACCAATATCACAGTATATGGCAAAATTATTGATTTATGTAACAGGATTCAAAGGCGAATGCAAGAGATCTGGAAAACAGCAGGTATAATATTAGATTTAATCCAGAGAGCTACAAGAGTTACATGACAAAAAGCGAGATGTGCGTGAGCATAAATTTTCAGGTGGAGATTGGGTAATAGTAGCAACGCCAGAATATCCCAGAGTAGCCAGAAATTACAAAGATGTGGTAAAGGACCCGTACGAGATTATGTACGTAAACGAGAAACAATGCTCGAGTTAAACTAGTCAACACCCACTCACTAGACTTATTTACGTGAACGTGAGTAGATGCCAAAGCAATAAACCTAGAACAATACAGAGAGAACCAGAAATCGAGGTATGCAAACCAGATCCACAAACTCACAGTCTGAGCATAAACGGATAACAATGAGCCGGAAAATAGAAGCAACATCGAATAATACCGTATGGGAAAATCACTAAGCCAGATGAATCTAAAATAACTTAAAACGCAACTCAAGATTAATGTAGACCAAGATGGATATAATAGTGAAAGCTATCAGAAGAATATGCCAGAATGGGTCGGAAGGAAAGGATGGATGAGAATAGTAAACAAAGCGGGAAAAAAATCGCAATGGATTATGCTAAAGAGCTATTAAGTTCACCAGAAATAGATCGCTATCAAGGAAAGTATAACCCAATGATATTTCACTATGGCAGATGTAGAAACTGGAACGTACCTTTAACAATTGCAGTACAACAAAAGAAACACTCAAAGGGACAAATAGACCATAATTCAACTTATGCAGAAATGCGGACACGCCTCAAACATACCCAAACGGAAGAGGACAAACACCATTAATGTTCGCAGTTAGCAGCAGATGCCTCACAACAGTTCTGAGAGGAACTAATAAAACAGTATCATCGTTTCAAAGAAAAAAGACAATGGAGAAAATAATGTACTACACTATGCACTGAAATCCAGGCAGGAAGTGCCAATAAATTTATAACTAGTTAATGCGACAACAAGAGAAAGAGAAATGATGGGTAAACAATCCAAACATTATGGGAAGCTATTCGACGCCAACAAGACGAAGCAACAGCCATTGATGAAATGGACCTACGAAAGTTCACCACTTAAAGTATTCAATGTAAAATTATATTGGTAAGAAACAGAAACGTCCTATTGAAAGAAACGATATACGCTCACTATCCCTTCCCAAAGGACAATAAAAGCAATGTTGAAGTGGAAGGACTAAAATTCACAACCATTCCAAGGAAGCAATACGAATCGGAGATAGAAAGAACAGTTATGATGATAATTACACAGATTGGGCATTCGAAAGCAAATTAAGGATTCCAAGCAACTGGCAAACAGAGATAAAAGAAATGGACGATATAAGCAAGGAATAATAAAAGTTATACGAGGAAATAATCGAAATAATAAATGTCGAGGCACGACATTTCAAAGGGAAACCCCGGATGGGAATAATAATGAGAAGGAGGAAGTGACAACAGCAAAAAACCAACGATGCATCAAAATACTAGAGACGAAAATAAATCCGCACAACAGGAGAAAAAGGAATCATCCAACGAGGAACGCTCGAAGAACGAGCAACGAGCGAATAACGAGGGAAAACGAAACAAGGGGGATGATCCACTACAACAAAGGAAAAATCCAAAACCGAAGACCCTGCCTACCAAAAAATAATGATATTAATCACGTCCATCAAGTTAACAGAAGCTGACGAAAAACATCACAAAGGAGATTTAAATCGTTCAGAATACGAACAATAATGAGAAAGGAAGCGCAGCAAAAGGAATTGCTTTACAACTGACGATGAATACAAGATAAGTTGGTCAATTTGTTCAATAGGAAAACCAGGAAAGATAGGAAAATACGGTCCGAAAACTCATCATCATGTCAAACCACCAAAGATGTTATTAGAGATGTACAGAAGATAGAAACGTAAAAATCCAAGTTAAAGCCAGGAATAGGCAAATTGGCGAATAATAAACAGAGGATAGAAACGATCGAACAAGATGCTATACAAAACAAAATTATCGATTGTTGGAAAATGGAATATGAAAGCAGGAAAGAAATGTGAATGGATAGCCTAGAAGGAATGCGGAATATAAATATTGTGCCACAATGATATATAATAACGGTGCACACTAGCCAAAAACCCTGGGAGAAAAATTCACAACACCAAAAGAAGAACCTTAATCAACGACGAGCACGAGAAAATAAAGAAATAACGATTAAAAGTGGAAGCAGACCCAAAAGATGGAGAATAGATAATAGTTGAAAATATGGGCAAGGAACCCATTACAAAAAGTTTGTATATTCGAAACTAAAAAAGAACGGAACGATAAATGAGAATCAAATGTCAATCAAAACGATGATTATCAAGAACCAAAAATACCGTATTCCAACTAAAGAAAGCGTGGAAAGTACATAGTACACGTTCAGAAAGGAGAGATGACTACTGGAAAATCAATAAACCAGGAAAAGTTACTAGAAGCAATTACGACAAAACGTCCAGAAAAAGGAACAAAAGAGAAACCAGTATCAACGACAGATCAGAGAAAGTAAAGCAGATAATAAATATGAATCAAATGCAGGCAAACGAGGAAGAAATTAGTTAATTAGGAACCACAGGCGAAAAACTCCTATCCACAAAAATCTGCATTATACGAAGCTAAGGAAACGACCAGTAGTAAATAAAAGAATCCAATGTGAGATAAGCCAAAACTTATAAAGAAACAAAAGTATCAGCATACCGACGAAAAAGAAAACTTGGGAAAATACGTAATAAACATTCAAAGGGAACTCCACGAACATTGGAGACAATAACAGGAAACCACTCAAGTCAAATTGCGACAGATTCAACCTATAATAAACCATCTAAATAGAACCAAGAAACGAAAACATGGAAAAACAGGAATGAAATGGATGAAGCCACCTTTCCAATTCATGAAGCATTACAACTCCATGAAGCACTTAAAAAATGTACAACCAAAAGAAGGAAATACATGGAGACAACCATCGCAAGGAAAAATACAACCATGCAGCCCTAACGAAAAGAACTACATGATTTTAAAATGATCTGGATAACAACAGCAGTAATAAGCAGCATAGTAATGCTATAATAATTCAATTAGTGAGAACTACCAAATGCAAAAAGAAGTCAGCGGAGAGAAGATTATGGCCAGCGGTGGGAAAAATTCCAATTAGTGACATCGAAATTAGGACAAATATGATGTAGAAAAGAAACTGAAGAATATGAAATCATAGGAAAATTCTAGCACAAGCGGACTCTGGATAAAAGGAACCGCCCATTATCGAAGCACAAACAATGCGTCCAATGAAATCTGACGTATATCAGATAATGAATGAGAAATATGGACATTACGACATTACGTAAAGAGGTCCCGGAGGACGATGGGTGTAAAACGAGGAAAGGACGTTTGTATATAGTGTAAATATTATGTATATAGTAGTAGTAATATATGTATATCCATATGTAATATTCGTACAAAATGCGTTTATTAGACAGTAAGCAAACAGAAATAAATGCGATGAATTAATGAGTATTATAAACAACAGATGAATCCCGAATTAATGGTTAATCAACCAAATCAAGTTGAGAATACCCCATCGCAGAAGAATTACAACAACCAAGCAGCTGCCAATGTTCCTATAGAGATTGTAGAATTGAATCAAGGAAGTTATACCAAGATCCAAGGAGTCGAGGCAACGTGCGAGACGACAATGTGAATTAATGACCATTAATAACCAAACAATGCCGCAAAACGCATTGGACAAATACTCATCTAGTGTTGACAGAAAGTGTGAACAGAGGCGCTACAACAGCCATAAGACTAGAAGAGCAACAGAGACCAATTACTACAATTACAAGAGAATGAAATGACCAATTAGCGGATCAAGTTAGATGGCAAGCTGACGAAATTAGAAGACTTACCGTAATAACCAAACAGCACGTAGATCCACAAGTTGGTGAATGGATAGATCAATGCCAGAATTCACCCCAGAACCGGATTCAACAGTTAGAGTAAAAAATAAAGCGTACTGTGTAAATATGTATAAATAAAACGATAGAAGTAAAGCACGTCAAGTAACCAGAAAATTTTGTTAGATATGCAGACAATCAATCGAGAGAATTAGAAGAAGCGAGATCCATCCGAACTACCGAGACGAATAATGAAAAATAAGCATTAGAATGTGTGTAACGATATCAAAGAAAGAATTTAAAATGTTGTAAATGTAAAGAACTACTGATTGGAGCGAGACAGACGAAATGCGGATGCAGAATATGTACAGATTGTACGATAGAAGTGATAGAAACACAAACAATAAAAATTGCCTGGATGCGGACGAGACGATTGAAAGGGATGAAGACCCATACAACAATGGATAAAGCTACTAATAAAGAAATCAATATTTACTAGTCCAATGTCGAGTAAAAAGAATTGTGAGATGGAAAGGACTTATTGAAAGAAAGCGGGAAAAGTCACACAAATGAATGCGAATATAACGAGATATTATGCGAAAAATGTTCAAAAACCATTCATAACGAAAAAAGACTTATAAAAACCATCACAAAGTATGCACCAAGAGAGAAGAGAAATTGCGGAATCTGTGGGAGTCATCGACGAATTGATAAAAATAGAAATGGAACACCGGAATCCAAAGAGGAACAAATATGCGGACCTATATTGAAGGAATATCGGTACAAACAACTGCGACAAGAAAGATAAAGTCAAATTAAAGGAACATTGGAACGAATGTGCGGCAACCAGTCCAAATGCGTTAGAATTATTCAAATTGTCAAACGCAACTACCAATGGCGGAAATGCAAAAACACCATGATGGAAATAGCATCGAACATACCGAAATTATGTGCTGGAAAACGATAGGAATGTTGGCGATGGGAGGTAAAAAAGCCTCGAACAGAAAATGATGCACAAAAAGCAATAATAAGAGAAATACTAGAATCCAGGAAGAATTTCGAGAAAAGTCAAGGAAGACACACTCAAGAAAATGGTTCGAAATGGAAAAAGGAAAATGCAACAGATGACAACAACATAAAGCGAAACTAGAACCAACATTCTATAGCCAGAAAATATTCTTACAGCACCATTTATATGGAAAATAACCGAATCGGCAGAAAAGCTACAGAGAGCAAAAGATGAACACAAAGAATTTCTAGACAGTTCCAACCAATATACAGTTGGGAAAATGGATACAAATTGGGCATTACGATTATATCCAAGGAGATGGGAATCAACGGCACCCACATCAGTGTCTTCATCAGAGAGGAAGAGGATGATTTACGACGAAGCTATTAACTGGCCCTTTTAAACAAAATATGAATTAACAATGAAAGGACAGAGGACTATCCGCAACCCAATCAGAACAGGATAATGAACCACAGATGGGAAGAACCAACAACCGCTGGAAATACAGCAATTGGACACCAACTTTTCTATCCACAACAACGATTTGAGAGGGAGAAGGATTCTTGCGAGAAGATAATCTATATTATAAAATTAGAAGTAGAGAGACCGGACACAGACGTTGTACAAGAGAGAAAGAAAGTGTAAATAAAGTAAATAAAAATAATAAAAAAATCAAACCTAAAAATCAAAAATTACAAATTAACAAGAAAAAAAAATCCAGAAAAACAAAATCCAAAAATAATGACATATTAGATGGCAAGCGGAATCAGCGAGGCAAATAAAGGTCAAAGAGGAGGACAGAGAGAAAACTGCTTTACAATTGGAAAAGACCTATATCAATTCAGAAAATGCCTTTTGGACTAACCAACGCACCAGCTTCATTCCAGAGATGTATGAATTTTGTAACTCACGCGCATCACAATGTATGGTATATATTGATGATTTACTAATTTATTCTAGCACCTTCGAGCAACATTTAAAAGATATCCGTAATGTATTCGTTCGACTGAGACAATGGAAACTGAAATTGAAACCATCAAAATGCGATTGGGCAAAGGAAAATTCACCTTCTTAGGACACATTGTGTCGGCGAAGCAAAGAACCAGATCCAAGGAACATCGAAAGATAAAGAATTGCCCTGCACAAAGACAGTCACACAAGTGCAAGATCTTAGGCTTATGGGTTATTATCGAAAATTCATCCAAGAATTATGCAACCATCGCAAAACCCATAACAAGAATTGACAAAAAAGGATACCCCGTTTATATGGGAAGAGGAAACAACAACAGCCTTTGAAACACTCAGAGATAAACTAATATCAGCACCAATACTCGTACACCCAGATTTTAAGAAACCGTTTTTGTTAGCAACAGATGCAAGTGGATATGCGTCTGGAGCAGTCCTAGGACAATGGGATGACGAGAAAAGAGAACGAGTATTGGATATTATAGTCGAAACGTTCAAGAAACACGAAAAGAATTACTCTCGTGACGAGAGAAGAAGCATTAGCAATAATCCAAGCTATTAAACATTTCAAATATTTAATTATGGGGTCACGAGTAAGATATACATCACTAAGATCATCAACCATTAGTATGGCTAGGCCAACACAAAGAAGCACGAGCAGATTAATGAGATGGGCGATGCAGTTGCAAGAATTACTCACCGTATATAAAATTCAAATCAGAAAGCGAACGCCAACGCAGATTGCATGTCAAGATTCGTATTTGAGGAACTAATGGATCAGGATGTGAGACGCATATGCATGATCATCGCAGAGGATATTAGATTTCACAAAACTGAGAAAGGAGCAGAAGGAAGACGAGGAGATTAAAAACCATAATTGAATTCATAGAAACTAACGATATGAAAGTCTTCGACAACAACAGTAAATTAAAGGAGCATATGGAAAAACACAGACATCGATACACTATGGAGAAAGGGTGGTTATTACTAATGGATGGTGAGAAACGACTTATGTGTTCCAAGAGAATAGACGAAAAGAGGTATTGATGCAATATCACGATGGAAAACTTGGAGGACACATGTCAGCAAAAAAGACAGAAGCAAGATTGCGTCAAAAATACTATATGGCCAAATATCGGAGAGACGTAAAAGGTGATGGATAAAAATTGCTTCTAATATGTGCAACCAGAAAAAGCACAGGAAGTAAATTTGAAAGCACGTTAAAGCCAATGCCAATTCCACCAGAACCCATGACAATGATCGCAATGGATGTAGTAGGACCCTTACCCGAAACCAACGATGGAAAATCTACATATTAGTAGTACAGATTATTTGTCAAAATTCCCAGAAGCATTCGCAATAAGATCAAAAAGCCAGAACAATAGCGAGAATCCTAGTAGAGGAATATGTTGTAGATATGGAACACCCAAACAGATCTAACTGACCAAGGAACCAACTTTATGAGCGAAATAATAGAGGAAGTAACGAATTACTTCAGAATGCGAAAGCTGAGAACATCACCGCTACCATCCGCAACAAATGGTCAAACCGAACGATTTTAACGGCATATTAATAGAAATGATGTCAAATTATGTAAGCAGACACCAAAAGATTGGGATAGATATATAATCTATGCCTTATGGCTATAGAATGTCAATACACTCAGCAACAAAAATGAGTCCATTCAAATTGATGTACGCGAGAATGTAACATGCCGATAGACTAGAATATCAACACCAATATCACAGTATATGGAAATTGATGATTATGTAACAGGATTCAAAGAGCGAATGCAAGGATCTGAAAAACAGCAGGTATGAATATTAGATTTAATCAAGAGAGCTACAAAGAGTTACATGACAAAAAGCGAGATGTGCGTGAGCATAATTTTCAGGTCGGAGATTGGTAATAAGTAGCAACGCCAGAAATTATCCCAGGAGTAGCCAGAAAATTACAAAGATGTGGTAAAGGACCGTACGATTATTATGTACGTAAACGAGAAACAATGCTCGAGTTAAACTAGTCAACAACCCACTCACTAGACCTATTTACGTGAACGTGAGTAGATGCAAAGAATACCTAGAACAAAATAACAGAGAACCAGAAAATCGAGGTATGCAAACCAGATCACAAACTCAACAGCTGAGCATAAACGGATTAACAATGAGCCGGAAAATAGAAGCAACATCGAATAATACCGTAGAGGACTAGCCAGATGATATCTAAAATAACTCTAAACGCAACTCAAGATAATGTAGAAAGATGGATATAATAGTGAAAGCTATCAGAGAAATAATGCCAGAATTGGGTCGAAGGAAAAGGATGGATGAGAATAGTAAACAAAGCGGGAAAAATCGCAATGGATTATGCTAAAGGAGCTATAAGTCCACAGAAATAGATCGTATCAAAAGAAGTATACCCATGATATTCACTATGGCAGATGTAGAAGGAACGTACCTTTACATATTGCAGTACAACACAGAAACACTCAAAGGAAATAGACATAATTCAACTTATGCAGAAATGCGGACACGCCTCAAAACATACCCGAACGAAGAGGGACAAACACATTAATGTTCGCAGCTGCCAGCAGATGCCTCTACAACAGTTCTGAGAGAACTAATAAAAACAGGATCATCGTTCAAAGAAAAAGACAATGGAGAAATCAATGTACTACACTATGCACTGAAATCCAGGCAGGCAAGTGCAATAAAATTTATAAACTATTAATGCGACAACAAGAGAAAGAGAAATGCATGGGTAAAACAATCCAAACATTATGGAAAGCTATCGACGCCAAACAAGACGAAGCAACAGCCAAATCTGATGAAATGGACTACGAAAGTTCACACACTTTAAAGTATTCAATGTAATTATATGGTAAGAAACAGAAACGTCCTATTGAAAGAAACGATATACGCTCACTATCCTTCCCAAAGACAATAAAAGCAATGTTGAAGTGGAAGGACTAAAATTCACCAACCATCCAAAGAGCAATACGAATCGGAGATAGAAAAGAACAGTTATTGATGATAAACACAGATGGCATCGAAAGCAAATAAGATTCCAAGCAAGCAAACAGAGATAAAAGAAATGGACGATATAAAAGCAAGAATAATAAAAGTATACGAGGAAATAATCGGAAATAATAAATGTCGAGGACGACATTTCAAAGGAAACCCCGGATGGGAATAATAATGGAGAAGGAGGAAGTGACAACAGCAAAAACCAAGATGATCAAAAATACTAGAGACGAAAATAAATCGCACAACAAGAGAAAAAAGGAATCATCCAACGAGGAACGTCGAGAAAACGAGAAGCAACAGCAATAAACGAGGGAAAACGAAACAAAGGGATGATGTTTACTACAACAAGGAAAAATCAAAACCGACCGACCCTGCTACAAAAAATAATGATATTAATTTCACGTCCATCAAGCTGTAACGGAAGCTGACGAAAACATCACAAAGAGATAAAAATCGTTCAGAATACGAACAATAAATGAGAAAGGAAGCCAAGAAAGGAATATGCTTACAACTGACGATGAATACAAGCATAGGTTTCAATTTGATTCAATAGGAAAACCAGGAAAGATAGAAATACGTCCGAAACTCATCATCATGTCAAACCACCAAAGATGTATGTAGAGATGCTACAGAAGATAGAAACGTAAAAATCCAAGTAAAGCCAGGAATAGGCAAATTGCGATAATAAACAGAGAATAGAAACGATCGAACAAGTATGTATACAAAACAAAATTATCGATTGTTGGAAAAATGAATATGAAAGCAGGAAAGAAATGTGAATGGGATAGCCTAGAAGGAAATGCGGAATATATAATATGTGCCAACAATGATAATAATAACGTGCACACTTAGCCAAAACCACTGGAGAAAAAATTCAACACCAAAAGAAGAACCTTATCAACGACGAGCACGAGAAATAAAGAAATAACGATTAAAAGTGAAGCAGACCAAAGAGTGAGAAGAGATAATAGTTGAAAATATGGGCAAGGAACCCATTACAAAGTTTGTATATTCGAAACTAAAAAGAACGAAACGATAAATGAGAGAGAGAATTCACAATGTCATCAAACGATGATATCAAGAACCAAAAATACCGTATTCCAACTAAAGAAAGCGTGGAAAGTACATAGTACACGTTCAGAAAGGAAGAGATGACTACTGGAAATCAATAACAGAAAGTTACTAGAAGCAATTACGACAAAACGTCCAAGAAAAAGAGAAACAGTATCAAACGACAGATCAGAGAAAGTAAAGCAGTAATAATAAATATAGAATCAAATGCAGCAAACGAGGAGAAATAGTAATTGAGAACACAGGTGAAAAACCTATCACGAAAATCTGCATATACGAAGCTAAAGGAAACGAACCAGTAAACAAAAGAATATCAATGTGAAGACAAGCAAAAACTATAAAGAACCAAAAGTATCGCATACCGACGAAAAGAAAACTTGGAAATACGTAATAAACATTCAAAGGAACTCATGAACATTGGAGAACAATAACAAGGAAACCACTCAAGTCAAATGCGACAGATCAACCTATAATAAAACCATCTAGAGAGAACCAAGAAACGAAACATGGAAAACAGGAATGATAATGGATGACAGCCACCTTTCAATTCATGAAGCATTACAACTCTCAGAAAGCACTTAAAAATGTACAACCAAAAGAAGGAATAATGGAGACAACCATCGCAAGGAAAAATACAACATTGCAGCCTAACGAAAAGAACTAATGATTAAATGATCTGGATAACAACAAGCAGTAATAACAGCATAGTAATGCTAATAATAATTCAATTAGTGAGAACTACAAATGCCAAAAGAAGTCAGCGAAGAGAAGATTATGGCCAGCGGTGGAAAATTCAATATGCAATCGGAATTAGGAACAATATTTCCTATATCACAAAGGATTGGCATCACAGACGAAACATATACTACGATTAGTTAAAAAACGACTGTAATTTTGGAACATAAAGAAATTATTAAAGACAAAAATTGGCATGGCAATCACAAATCCAGATAAATGCGCAAATTCCATTATTACCACTCCAAAGAGGGATATTTTGGAAGACAATCGTTGAGAAGTTTATGTTATAACATACAAATTGCGAAAAGACAATCGCAAAGCTGCCAGAAGAATTCAACAATTCCAAGAGATAATGCATAATGAATTAGAACAATAATGCATAAAGGAAAAATCAGATTCGCTCAACCAGTAAACAAGGATGATAAATCCTGAAAAATTCGTAACCAATATGTTTCAGTTGCAGTAATGTATATTGACCGTATTCGAAATAAGAGATGGAATTGGTTACAATTTCCAACCGAGAATTGTAGCACACCAAAAATATTGGATTAACAGAATGGCTAGCGAAGCAGATTCAACAGTGGATATATCGCAGAGTGGAATATAACAAAACGAAAGATCTAGAACGAGCACAGAGAACATTTATTCCCAGCACAAAGGCAAGAATATTATCCATATTGTAACGATACGGGAGGTAAAAATATGGAGGAAACCTAACCTACGAATCTGTTACTATCCGCCGGATGCATTTCAACACGCTCACAGTCATATGATCGAAAGCCATGTGGGGAAGATTCTTAATCTTCGACAGATGATGGCAGAATTTGGGATAATACTTATCATTCAAATCGTAAAGAATCAAACACAAAATGTTACATGTTCTTCGGATATATATAAAAGAGAGAGGAAAATTAACTTGAAATGGCAATTGGATCTTACCGTTTTACGCTAAACAATGGTGTTACATGGACCTCAAAAGACATTCCACACAGATACAAAAGACTAGTAGGAATTCTAACTAAAATGAATTGGTACCGATGAAGAAGTGGAGCAAATTTAAAGCAATAATCGAGATTAAGGCGAGAAAACCAAAAAAGCGACAGAAACCGATAACTGGAGACGATGGAAAATTCAGAGAGAAAAGTAGCCGCGACCAAACGACCGAAAACACAATGAGGAACGCAGATCTAACTCAAACACTCAAACAATCGCGAAAATCGAAAAACAAGACATAGTGGACATTATCATCATCCACCACCCAGTAATAGTGATGTTTACAGAAAGCAACATCATCGGAGAAGAGAAACATGCCAGCTTAGAAAGACACCGTACCAACTACCAAGCACCAAACATCTACGCAATATTATCCTTGTACCATACGAACCAATTGGGCAGACTTAGTGCCAAGAACACCAGCCAAAGATCAAGAAGTGGTAGATCAGGATCCAGAAAATCTCGAACTAAGCTATGTTAAAACGTTAGCTGGACAACATAACGGTACATCAGACGCCATAAATCGGATAGAATAACAATGATAGATAAGAGCAAACATTTCAGCCATCAAAAATGATAAAATACCGAAAATTGTGGCCATGATAGAAGAGCTAAATGGATGTAATAACTCGCACGCAAAGACGGTAGCGGTTATCCGGGAAAAATCTGTCGATAATAGAATATACAAAATGTAAAATATACGTATTTAGCAGTCACTCAGGAAACTGAGCGAGATTGTAATAATGGAACAGACCTCATGACAGAATTACTAAAAGAGATAATAATAGATCTAAGGACAATGGAGCTGAGAGATACAAACCGGAACGGAAATATGTATGTTGAAATCCAGAGGTGAGATGCTCAGAGAAAAATAGAGTGCCAACGCACACAAATGATTTGTTATGTGATAAGTAAAACGAGAAACTAGAGGTGAATGATTTCGAACCTAAATCAAAAATTCGAGAAAAGAAGGAACTACCATTGCCAGAGAAATAGTGTATGTAAACGATAACGTGAAATTCGATCAGCATAACAAATTTCTGCACGAGGAAATAAATTATCTACGAAACGAACGTGGGAAATTAACACAAATGATGGACATTGAACTCAATAACAAAAACTGCAGGAATTCGAGGAAAAATTATGGACTTCGATAGTCAGCTACTTAAGCGAACGGAAAAAGAGCAACTACAAAAACTGCTAATGGAATTTAAAGATATTTTGCAGCATCCGACTTAGATCTCGGTACAAAGCGATGTACGCCACACGATAACTACGACCGATACCCCAATAACACTCTACGGCCATATCGACTTGGCGGAAGCCAAAAATCAGAAGCAGAGAAAGAAGTGCAAAAAGATGTTAGACGCAGGAGTAATCGAACCAAGTTGCTCGCCATGGCAATTCCAGCGGTCATGGTAAAGAAAAAAGACGGACACAACGGTTCTGTATAGATTATCGACGACTCAACTGCGGTAAAACAAAGGATACATAACCTCACTACCAGATATAAGAAAATGTTACAAACGTTACACGGAGGCAGTTAATTCTTACATCGCTAGATTTAAAAGTGGCTATTGAAATAAAGGTCAAGAGGAGACAGAGAGAAAATGCCTTTACAATTGGAAAAAGACCTATATCAATGCAAGAAATGCCCTTTTGACTAACCAACGCACCAGCTTCATTCCAGAGATGTATGAATTTTGTAACTCACGGCATCAAACAATGTATGGTATATATTGATGATTTACTAATTTATTCTAGCACCTTCGAGCAACATTTAAAAGATATCCGTAATGTATTCGTTCGACTGAGACAATGGAAATGAAATTGAAACCATCAAAATGCGATTGGGCAAAGGAAAAAGTCACCTTCTTAGGACACATTGTGTCGGCGAAAGGCAAAGAACCAGATCCAAGGAACATCGAAAAGATAAAGAATTGCCCTGCACCAAAGACAGTCACACAAGTGCAAGAATTCTTAGGCTTATGTGGGTATTTCGAAAATTCATCAGAATTATGCAACCATCGAAAACCACCATACAAGAATTGGACTAAAAAAGGGATACCCGTTTAATGAGAAGGAAAACAAACAGCCTTTGAAACATCAGAGATAAACTAATATCAGCACCAATACTCGTACACCCAGATTTTAAGAAACCGTTTTTGTTAGCAACCCGACGCAAGTGGATATGCGTCTGGAGCAGTCCTAGGACAATGGGATGACGAGAAAAGAGAACGAGTTATTGGATATTATAGTCGAACGTTCAAGAAACACGAAAAGAATTACTCGGTGACCGAGAGAGAAGCATTAGCAATAATCCAAGCTATTAAACATTTCAAATATTTATTATGGGGTCACGAGATATATATCACGACTGATCATCAACCATTGTATGCTAGGCACATAAAGAAGCCTCTAGTAGATTAATGAGATGGGCGATGCAGTTACAAGAGTACTCACCGTATATAAAGTTCAAATCAGGAAAAGCGAACGCTAACGCAGATTGTATGTCAAGATTTGTATTTGAGGAACTGATGGATCAGGATGTAAGACGAATATGCATGATCATCGCAGAAGATATTGATTTCACAAAACTGAGAACTGAGCAGAAGGAAGACGAGAATTAAAAACAATAATCGAATTTATGGAAACTAATGATATGAAAATCTTCGACAACAACAGTAAATTAAAGGAGCATATGGAAAAACACAGACATCGATACACTATGGAGAAAGGATGGTTATTACTAATGGATGGTGAAAACGACTTATGTGTTTACCAGAGAGTAGACGAAAAGAGGTATGATGCAATATCCGATGGAAAACTTGGAGGACACATGTCAGCAAAAAGACAGAAGCAAGATTGCGTCAAAATACTATTGGCCAATATCGGAGAGGACGTAAAAGGATGGATAAAGAATTGTCTAATATGTGCAACCAGAAAAAGCACAGGAAGTAAATTGAAAGCACCGTTAAAGCCAATGCCAATTCCACCAGAACCCATGACAATGATCGCAATGGATGTAGTAGGACCCTTACCCGAAACCAACGATGGAAATATCTACATATTAGTAGTAACAGATTATTTGTCAAAATTCCAGAAGCATTCGCAATACCAGATCAAAAAGCCAGAACAATAGCGAGAATCCTAGTAGAGGAAATATGTGTAGATATGGAACACCCAAACAGATCCTAACTGACCAAGGAACCAACTTTATGAGCGAAATAATAGAGGAAGTAACGAATTACTTCAGAATTGCGAAGCTGAGAACATCACCGTACCATCCGCAAACAAATGGTCAAACCGAACGATTTAACGGCATATTAATAGAAATGATGTCAAATTATGTAAGCAGACACCAAAAAGATTGGGATAGATATATAAATCTATGCCTTATGGCTTATAGAATGTCAATACACTCAGCAACAAAAATGAGTCCATTCAAATTGATGTACGGCCGAGAATGTAACATGCCGATAGACTTAGAATATCAACCACCAATATCACAGTATATGGAAATTGATGATTATGTAACAGGATTCAAAGAGCGAATGCAAGAGATCTGGAAAACAGCAGGTATGAATATTAGATTTAATCAAGAGAGCTACAAAGAGTTACATGACAAAAAGCGAGATGTGCGTGAGCATAATTTTCAGGTCGGAGATTGGGTAATAGTAGCAACGCCAGAAATTATCCCAGGAGTAGCCAGAAAATTACAAAGATGTGGTAAAGGACCGTACGAGATTATGTACGTAAACGAGAACAATGCTCGAGTTAAACTAGTCAACAACCCACTCACTAGACCTATTTACGTGAACGTGAGTAGATGCAAAGCAATACCTAGAACAATAACAAGAGAACCAGAAAATCGAGGTATGCAAACCAGATCACAAACTCAACAGCTGAGCATAAACGGATTAACAATGAGCCGGAAAATAGAAGCAACATCGAATAATACCGTAGAGGAACCTAAGCCAGATGAATCTAAAATAACTCTAAACGCAACTCAAGATAATGTAGACAAGATGGATATAATAGTGAAAGCTATCAGAGAAATAATGCCAGAATGGGTCGAAGGAAAAGATGGATGAGAATAGTAAACAAAGCGGGAAAATCGCAATGGATTATGCTAAAGGAGCTATAAGTCCACCAGAAATAGATCGTATCAAAGAAAGTATACCCATGATATTCACTATGGCAGATGTAGAAGGGAACGTACCTTTACATATTGCAGTACAACACAGAAACACTCAAAGGACAATAGACATAATTCAACTTATGCAGAAATGCGGACACGCCTCAAACATACCCAACGAAGAGGGACAAACACCATTAATGTTCGCAGTTGCAGCAGATGCCTCTACAACAGTTCTGAGAGAACTAATAAAAACAGGATCATCGTTCAAAGAAAAAGACAATGGAGAAAATAATGTACTACACTATGCACTGAAATCCAGGCAGGCAAGTGCAATAAAATTTATAACTAGTAATGCGACAACAAGAGAAAGAGAAATGATGGGTAAAACAATCCAAACATTATGGGAAGCTATCGACGCCAAACAAGACGAAGCAACAGCCAATCTGATGAAATGGACCTACGAAAGTTCACCACTTAAAGTATTCAATGTAAATTATATGGTAAGAAACAGAAACGTCCTATTGAAAGAAACGATATACGCTCACTATCCTTCCCAAAGACAATAAAAGCAATGTTGAAGTGGGAAGGACTAAAATTCACCAACCATCCAAAGGAAGCAATACGAATCGGAGATAGAAAAGAACAGTTATTGATGATAATACACAGATGGCATCGAAAGCAAATAAGATTCCAAGCAAGCAAACAAGAGATAAAAGAAATGGACGATATAAAAGCAAGAATAATAAAAGTATACGAGGAAATAATCGAAATAATAAATGTCGAGGACGACATTTCAAAGGAAACCCCGGATGGGAATAATAATGGAGAAGGAGGAAGTGACAACAGCAAAAACCAAGATGATCAAAATACTAGAGACGAAAATAAATCCGCACAACAAGAGAAAAAGGAATCATCCAACGAGGAACGTCGAGAAACGAGCAACAGCAATAACGAGGGAAAACGAAACAAGGGGATGATGCCACTACAACAAAGGAAAAATCAAAACCGACCGACCCTGCTACAAAAAATAATGATATTAATCACGTCCATCAAGTTAACAGAAGCTGACGAAAACATCACAAAGGAGATAAAATCGTTCAGAATACGAACAATAAATGAGAAAGGAAGCGCAAGCAAAGGAATATGCTTACAACTGACGATGAATACAAGCATAAGTTGTCAATTTGATTCAATAGGAAAACCAGGAAAGATAGAAATACGGTCCGAAAACTCATCATCATGTCAAACCACCAAAGATGTATGTAGAGATGCTACAGAAGATAGAAACGTAAAATCCAAGTAAAGCCAGGAATAGGCAAATTGCGAATAATAAACAGAGGAATAGAAACGATCGAACAAGTATGTATACAAAACAAAATTATCGATTGTTGGAAAATGAATATGAAAGCAGGAAAGAAATGTGAATGGGATAGCCTAGAAGGAAATGCGGAATATATAATATGTGCCAACAATGATATAATAATAACGTGCACACTAGCCAAAACCCTGGGAGAAAAATTCACAACACCAAAAGAAGAACCTTATCAACGACGAGCACGAGAAAATAAAGAAATAACGATAAAAGTGGAAGCAGACCCAAAGAGTGGAGAAGAGATAATAGTTGAAAATATGGGCAAGGAACCCATTACAAAAGTTTGTATATTCGAAACTAAAAAGAACGGAACGATAAATGAGAGAATCAAATGTCAATCAAACGATGATATCAAGAACCAAAAATACCGTATTCCAACTAAAAGAAAGCGTGGAAAGTACATAGTACACGTTCAGAAAGGAAGAGATGACTACTGGAAATCAATAACCAGAAAGTTACTAGAAGCAATTACGACAAAACGTCCAGAAAAAGGAACAAAAGAGAAACAGTATCAACGACAGATCAGAGAAAGTAAAGCAGTAATAATAAATATAGAATCAAATGCAGCAAACGAGGAAGAAATAGTAATTGAGAACACAGGCGAAAAACCTATCACAAAAATCTGCATATACGAAGCTAAAGGAAACGAACCAGTAAATAAAAGAATCCAATGTGAGATAAGCAAAACTATAAAGAACCAAAAGTATCGCATACCGACGAAAAGAAAACTTGGAAAATACGTAATAAACATTCAAAGGGAACTCACGAACATTGGAGAACAATAACAAGGAAACCACTCAAGTCAAATGCGACAGATCAACCTATAATAAAACCATCTAAGAGAGAACCAAGAAACGAAACATGGAAAACAGGAATGATAATGGATGACAGCCACCTTTCAATTCATGAAGCATTACAACTCCAGAAAGCACTTAAAAATGTACAACCAAAAGAAGGAATAATGGAGACAACCATCGCAAGAAAAATACAACCATGCAGCCTAACGAAAAGAACTACATGATTAAAATGATCTGGATAACAACAGCAGTAATAAGCAGCATAGTAATGCTAATAATAATTCAATTAGTGAGAACTACCAAATGCAAAAGAAGTCAGCGAAGAGAAGATTATGGCCAGCGGTGAAAAATTCAATTATGACATCGAATTAGGACAATATGATGTAGAAAGAACTGAAGAATATGAAATCATAGGAAATTCTAGCACAAGCGGACTCTGGATAAAAGAACCGCCCATTATCGAAGCACAACAATGGTCCAACGAATCTGATGTATACCAGATAATGAATGAGAAATATGGGGACATACGGACATTACGTATAGAGTCCCCGGAGACGATGGTGTAAAACGAGAAAAGGACGTTGTATATAGTGTAAAATATTATGTAGTATAGTAGTAGTAATAATATGTATATCCATATGTAAATATCGTACAAAATGCGTTAGAGACAGTAAGCAAACAGAAATAAATGCGATGAATTAATGAGGTATTATAACCAACAGATGAATCCGAATAATGTTAATCAACCAAATCAAGTGAGAATACCACCATTCGCAGAAGGAATACAACAACCAGCAGCTGCCAATGTACCTATAGAGATTGTAGAATTGAATCAAGGAATATACCAAGATCAAGGAGTCGAGGCAACGTGGAGACGACAATGTGAATTAATGACATTAATAACAAACAATGCGCAAACGCAGTGGACAAATACTCATCTAGTGTTGACAGAAAGTGTGAACAGAGGGCTACAACAAGCCATAAGACTAGAAGAGCAACAGAGAACAATACTACAATTACAGAGAATGAATGAACAATTAGCGGATCAAGTTAGATGGCAAGCTGACGAAATTAGAAGACTACGTAATAACCAACAGCACGTAGATCCAGCAAGTTGGGTGGAATGGATAGCATCAATGCCAGAATTCACCCAGAACCGGATTCAACAGTAGAGTAAAATAAAGCGTACTGTGTAAATATGTATAAATAAAACGATAGAAGTAAAGCAACGTCAGTAACCAGAAAATTTTGTAGATATGCAGACAATCATCGAGAGAATTAGAAGAAGCGAGAATCCATCCGAAACTACGAGACGAATAATGAAAAATAAGATTAGAATGGTGAACGATATCAAAGAAAGATTAAAATGTTGTAAATGTAAAGAACTACTGATTGGAGCGAGACAGACGAAATGCGGATGCAGAATATGTACAGATTGTACGATAGAAGTGATAGAAACACAAACAATAAAATGCCTGGATGCGACGAGACGATTGAAAGGGATGAAGACCCTACAACAATGGATAAAGCTACTAATAAAGAAATCATAATTTACTAGTCCAATGTCGAGTAAAAGAATGTGAATGGAAAGGACTTATGAAAGAAGCGGAAAGTCACACAAATGAATGCGAATATAACGAGATATTATGCGAAAATGTCAAACCATCATAACGAAAAAGACTATAAAAGACCATCACAAAGTATGCACCAAGAGAGAAGAGAAATGCGAATTCTGTGGAGTCATCGACGAATGGATAAAAATAGAATGGAACACCGAATCCAAAGGAGGAACAAATATGCGACCTATATGAAGGAATATGTACAAACAACTGCGACAAGAAAGATAAAGTCAAATTAAAGGAACATTGGAACGAATGTAGCGGCAAACCAGTCAAATGCCCGTTAGAATTATTCAATTGTCAAACGCAACTACCAATGGCGGAAATGCAAAAACACATGATGGAAAATAGCATCGAACATACCGAAATTATGATGAAAACGATAGAATGTTGGCATGGGAGGTAAAAAGCCTACGAACAGAAAATGATGCACAAAAAGCAATAATAAGAGAAATACTAGAATCCAGAAAGAATTTCGAGAAAAGTCAAGGAGACACACTCAAGAAAATGGTCGAAATGAAAAGAAAATGCAACAGATGACCAACAACATAAAGGAACTAGAAACCAACAATTCTATAGCCAGAAAATATCTTACAGCACCATTTATATGGAAAATAACCGAATTCGCAGAAAAGCTACAGAGAGCAAAAGATGGAACACAAAGAATTCTAGACAGTCCACCAATATACAGTTGGGAAAATGGATACAAATTGGGCATTAGATTATATCCGAATGGAGATGGGAATGCAACGGCACCCACATCAGTGTCTTCATCAGAGTAGGAAGAGGAGATTACGACGAGCTATTAACATGGCCTTTTAAACAAAATATGATATTAACAATGAAAGGACAAGAGGACTATCGCAACCCAATCAGAACAGGAAATGAACCACAGATGGGAAGACCAACAACCGACTGGAATACAGCAATTGGAACACCACGTTTCTATCCACAACAACGATTGAGAGGAGAAGGATTCTTGCGAGAAGATAATCTATATATAAAATTAGAAGTAGAGAGACCGGACAAGACGTTGTAAAGAGAGAAAGAAAGTGTAAATAAATGTAAATAAAATAATAAAAAATCAACTAAAAAATCAAAAAATTACAAATAACCAGAAAAAAAATCAGAAAAACAAAAATCCAAAAATAATGACAATATTTAGATGGCAAGCGGAATCAGCGAAGAGATAACAATACAGATAAGAGAAGGATCAGATTCGATATGGACGAGACTATGGAAAAAACCAGAAGAGGAAGAGAAAATTAATACACTTGCAGCAGCAATTATATACTATAAAGACTACGATGGAACAAGACGGCCAACGCAAACCATAAAAGCAATATACTCACAAATGAGAGTGAGAAATGAGGAGCTGAGAAAAGAGGAACAGAGATATCTAACGTTTAAAGATAATAAAGTATTTACCGACCAACAAAGCAAAGAAATGGCTGCACAAGGATTTTACTTTACGGGAACATCAGAACTACCAGATGAAGTTACCTGTATCTATTGTAAAGGAAAACTCGCAAAATGGGAAAAGGGAGAGACAGCTAAACGAGAACACCCGAGGAAATTCCCAACCTGCCCATTTAGAATCAATATTGATGTAAGGAACCAAGCGATGAATAGATCAGAAGGACGTCGACAATCGGAAATAGACAGAGATGAAAAGGGAGGTGAGAAAAAGATAACGATAATAAAGAATTTCGAAGATCCAACAGAATTAATATGGGAAAAAGAGACTATAAACAGAACATTCGAAGAGAGAATTAAAACTTTCAAAGGAAATCCAAGAGCGGCAGAATTTGCGAGTCAAGGATATTGCCAAACAGCCAGAGGAATAATGTGCGAAGGATGTAAAAATCAACAGCCAATACCAGATCAGAACGTCAAACAACTAAAACATAAAGGAAAGTGTATGTATAAACAAGAAAAAGAGTCAAAGAATATCGAAATAATAATTACAAACCAGCAAGTGGAAGATATTTTAGACCGACCAAAAACGAGAACCATAATGCTATTATCAGGAGTAGATACTCAAAAGATGAAGAAAATAATCAAAGAAAGATTGGCTAACAATTTAGAATGGTACGATTCGACACAAGCAATAATCCGAGCAATTAAGCGATATCAAGAAAAACCTAAAGAAAATCGCGAAAAATCAATAATAAAAGAAGCTATTTTGGAGCAGTATCAATGTGTGACATGTTGGCAGAAACATGTAGAAATAATTTATATGCCTTGTGGACATATGGTCACATGTGAAGCATGCGGGATAAAAGTCAATATATGCCCAGTATGTAGAAAGCCGATCAACGGGCGGATCAAAGGATTCCGTTTCGCTGATCAGTAATTAAAAAAGGAAAACAATGTGTAAAAAGTGTAAATAGAGATAAACGAAAAAACAAAAAAATAATAAAAACTCAAAAACCACAAAAATACGAGATGATGTAAAATTATGATAAAATTTAGAAATGAGTGAAAAGAGAGAATAACCGATTATTAATATTTAGAAAACAATGATGAATCCAAATGAGACAAAAGAAATTGTAAAAGAGGCTGAAGAGACAAAATCAGCAATCAAAGATCAACCAGAGTCAATAAAAATAATAAATGAGGAAGTAGAATTATGGAGACAAAGAACGGTACAATTAAAAGAAATGCTACTAACAGCAGAAGAGGAATTAGTACAAGAGACCCTAAAAACGAAAATGATGAGAGAAAAGTGGGAAAACAACTAGAACAAAAATAATCTATCCGGAAGGAAAAGAGAAAACGTACCAAGAACGAGAAGAGGAAATGATGAAGGAATTTATGCAGAACCAAACTAGAATCAGAAATCAAAGGAAAGAAATACAAACCCTAGAGCAAGAAAAGCAGGATCAACAAATTGAAATCGAAAGACTGAGAGAAGTGATAAAAGATAAAGAAGCAGAGATACGAGAAGAAGGAGAGGAGACGATAAAGATTATACAACAAATGCAGGAGGAAATTGGGCAAATTAGCACCCAATACCGAATAGAGAAGACCAAAAGAACCCATTTGGAACAAGCCAAAGAATGGGCAAAACGACAAGCACTCCATTGGAAAGCCAAATGGACAGAAGATAGAGAACAGTCAAGAAGCAATTGGGAAGCACGAATTAGACACTATATTCAGCAAATAGCCGAAGAGGAAGACAGAACCAGAGCGTACAAAGCTAAATGGGAAAATACGAAAGAGGAAGTCAACAAGCTGAGAAATCAAGGGGCAAAACCATCAAAGAAAATTAGAGAGCCCAGAGACGATAGACAAGAGAGAATGCTGACTCAGATAACCGATCAAGCAAGAAAATGGCGAATAGAGTGTAGAATATTCGAAGACGCCAACGCAAAACAATCTAGCTATATAGCGAAATTAGAGCAAGAAGTTGAGTATAAACAGAACAGAATAAAAGAGATGCAGATCGAGCAGGACGAAGCTCACCGAAAAGAACAAAAACAACAATGGAAAACGGAGATCAAGGAAAAAGCAATAAAAAGAGAAGCGAAAAAATGGAAAGAGCACTTTCAAGAAGCCAAGAAAGAGATAAGATTGTTACCAAAAAGGATACTAAATACGGAAGATTGGGAACTTTGGGAACAAGTCGAAGTGCAGAAAGAGACAATCGAAGAACTAAACGAGCAGGTCCAAAACTTAGAATTTCGGGAGAAAATCAGACAAGGTACAATAAGAAGGCTCAGGAGACACGAAAAGGAATATGAACAACAATCTAACGATATGGACAAGAGAGCAGCAGAAACGAGAAATCAACTAACTGATGAAAGACGGCAAAACCAACAATTAAACGAGAGGATAACAGAACTCCAGCAGGAGGTGAACGGACACCGAGGAGTTGCTGTATTTAAAGAAATTCAGTTGAGACATCAACTCGAAGTCAACGAGCAGTTGAAAGAACAAGTTGAAGCAGAGATAAAAGCAATAAAGCAAGGATATGAGGAAAATGAACAGAACTTGAGGACAGAGATCGAAAAGTTAAAAGCGTTGGAAAACACGCATCGATTAGAAATACAAGTAGAAGAGTTAACAGAAAATACGGAATATCTCGCCTATCTCTTAGACGAAGAGATACAAATATCAAACGCTTTACGTGCAGAGATAAATACCTTGCAAAACCGACCACCAATCCTGCTTATGCCGTTATATCCGACGGAAATGCTAACTCAAGTACCCGCCGAACCCGATGAAGGATTCGGGGAGACGGACGAAACGATAGTGTAAACCTAAAGAGGAAACAGTGTAAAAAGTGTAAAAAGATAATAAAAATAATAAAAACGACAAAAACAAAAAATTGTAATCGATGTATATTTAGCATGAATTCGAACGAAGTAGAAATCCGAATGAATCCAGAAGACGGAGAATACGTACCAAGCCCAATTCAATTAGTAGAACCAATCGAGCAAGACCCACTGAGATATTACAGTAAAAGATGGAGAGCCGAAAGAAAAGAATGGCAAGAATTAGTGGAGGAACAAGATTCAGAAATCGCCCGGATAAATCATCAGTTAACACAATCAAAACAACTAACCAATATGATAAAACGAAAACTAACATCTAGCATGGGAGAGAACAGAAACCAAAAGAGAGAAAATGAACGATTAAGACAAGAATTAGCAGAAATAAAGACCCGTGTAATCCTGGAAGATTATTGGAAAACCGAAGCGGAACGAATGAGAGATAGTAGAAAGAGCGAACAGAGATATGTAATACAACTAGAAGACAGTTGTAAAGAAGCCAGAGAGATAAAAGAGAGCCATCAACAAGCTCAAGATGAGATTAAAACGCTAACAGAACAGCTCCAGGAATCGAGACGAAAGCTGGAAAAGCAAACAGCTAAACGAATAAATAGTAAACGTCAACTTAAAAGAAAGCAAGCGAAAGAAATAAATCTTCAGATAAAAATAAAAAAGCAGCAAAGAATAATCAAGGAAAACCAAGAGCGAATAAAAGAACTCCCAAAACTAACCGAGCGATTGATAAAAGCCCAAGTCCTGATAATGAGATTCTCAGAAAATAAAACTAAAGAGGAGTGCGAGATACACTCAACCCCAGAAAAAGAGAAAGAATAAAAAGGGCTAAACTCCACTGTAAATAAACAAAATAATCTTGTAAATAAATATAAAATTGAGTATGTATTCGAAAATAGAAGTTATGAACCCAAACCTGTGGATAATAATGATGATAATAATGAGAAAATGCAATACTGAGAACCCGTTAGAAAAATGCGAGAAATCCCAACCCTTCAGAAGAGAGGACAGCACCTGTGCCGATTTTAAAGAAATTTGTAGTAACCCCAATAATGAGGAATGTCAACAAATAAACCTCCAATGTATGCAATGCCCCACAAAAGAAAACAAGGACGAGTTAAAACTGAAAATCGAGAAAACCCAAATAATGGTACAAACCCTATTGAAAAATAATGAAGAGATAGCCAATATAAAAAATGAGAACCGAGAGATAAAGAAAATCCTAGAAAATATCATCAAACAGATTCAAAGAAAAGCCAAAGCAAATCCCAATAATAAAATAATTCAAGAAATTCAAAAGATCGTCCTATCAACCAAAAAGCAGCAAGGAAGACAAATCAAACAGAAAAATGAACCCCATGCAATGACAAGTCTATCAATCGAACTTATACTACCAATTAGTGTAACATCCAACATAATACTCCTAATATGTTGTCTTATCCTCGGCCTAACAAACAACAAGCAAAGGCAAAATACCCAAATCCAAAAAGTCAGAAGAATGTTCACCCAAATTCGAAAAACTACCAAACCCAACGAAATGACAAGACTCTCGCAGATTTCCATCAATCACCCTTCAAGATCAGCCCAACTCGAAAGTGAAACCCAAGCCGTCAGCGATTCATTCGAAAACAAGTACAACTGAGTTACAATAACTGATATTGATCTGAACTGATTCTTCAAACTCGAACTGATTTACATTGATTTGAACTGATTTTACTAACTCATACTGATTCACAGTGATTCGAACTAATATTGATCTACATTGATATTGAACTATCCAATTTTTTGATTATGTACTGTAGCCGGACCTTAAGTCCATCTTTCTCTTGATAATTCACCTTACAGTAGACAATTTTTAGGAATGTGAATATTGAAAACGAAATTGTATGTATTATCAATTGAAATTGCGGGTCGCAATTTTACGGACCCCCGAGTGTTTTATGTTGGGCCAGAACGTAAACGGCCTTGATAAATGTTTAAATGGATCAGAAACACACACGCAGATACAACACGCAATTTAAAATAAACCTGAAAAACACCAAATAAACCCTATAAAATCTAAGAGATAAAAGAATTAAAAATAAAATATTAAACATAAAAAATAAAATAAAATAATAACAAAATGCACCAAGATCCGCACGATACCTACACAAATACAACAAGAAAACACGACAAATTCGACGAAATTAGAAAAATCAATTAAAGTTCATTAAAGTGGAATTTAAATTGAAAAATTGAATTAGCAATAATTCAATAAAAAACTTTAAATAAAAATTATAAAATAAATCAAGAAATATAAAAATTAAATAATAGAATTTGCTAGAAAAGAACAAGGTCGAATTTTGTTTTACTGCATCAAATTTTACACGTCACACAATTAGGTATAAATACTGATCCATTTTCACATTTAATAACCATAACCATACTTGTCAAACCTTAAAACCATTTTTCGAAAGTTGTGAAAATTTTCTTAAAAACTATTTTGAAAACTAACCAATTTCTGTTAAATTGTTAGACTATTTTTGAAACTCAAATACTTCGAATTTTTAGGTGAGAATCATTGTATATTGGAACCCTCTTTCCACATCACGACCCTGCATCTCAATGGAGCTCTGCTCGGCGTCGATGTGGGAGGAGAGGTATTTATGCTATTATGCTATTTTATGCCGTATTTTTATGTTTGATGGAATGGATAATGGGTAAATTTACTTATTTTATGATTAATAAAATTTTATTAACATGTATTTATATGTTTTCATAAATTTATAAAATTAACATTAAAAAAAATGTCGAAATTTTTCCGGCCCACAGCCGACACATCACGCAAGTTAGTAAAATCAACATAGTGCAGATGCATGTAAGTGCGTGGAAGATCGCCAATGATATGCACCCGTGAAGACTCAGCGTGCGCAACGCAGCGGTCGGATCGTAAATATTTATCCTATAGCTGAAGCGAGAAATAAGGAAGAAGTCTTTGGCTGCTTCCTCGTTTCTCAATTCTGTAAAATCGACCTAAAATTATCATACAAACGGCTTAAAATCACCACACCGAGTAGTCCAGTGGGCACTCAATAACTATAATATAAACATACTATGCCTTAAGATCAATTAAAGGAAAAAGGGTACGGGGGTAACGTAAATTGAAATTGCTGATATAACCACTTCTGAATGAATTTAAGAAAGATATTATTAATAGAAGTAAAATGAATTTAATAAAGATATTATTAATAGAAGTAAAATGAATTTAATAAAGATATTATTAATAGAAGTAAAATGGATTTAATAAACATATTATTAATAGAAGTAAAATGGATTTAATAAACATATTATTAGTAGAAGTAAAATGTATCTAATAAAGATATTATTAATAGAATGAATTTAATAAACATATTATTAATAGAAGTAAAAGGTATTTAATAAAGATATTGTTAATAGAATGGATTTAATAAACATATTATCAATAGAAGTAAAATGAATTTAATAAAGATATGATTAATGGAAGTAAAAGGAATTTAATAAGAATATGGTTAATAGAAGTAAGATAAAGTTAACAGAGTTAGGATGAAATAAAACGAATAAAGTTATGATTAAGATGAAGTAATATGAATTTAATGAAGTCATGATTGATAAAATGAATTCAATAAAGTTATGATTCATAAAATGAATAAGGTTATGATTGAAAGGAAATGAAAGAAATTTAGTAAAGATATAAAACGAACTCAATAGAGTTCTGATCAATAGGAAATGAAAGAAATCAAATAAAGCTATGATTAGTATGAAATAAAATGAAATTTTGAAAAATGAATGAAATTATGATTAATAAGAAATAAAATGAATTAAATAAAATTATGGTTAATATGAAATAGAATCTCAACGGTAAAGCGATTTAATATGATATAAAAGAAAATCTTAATTGTAACAAAAAATTCTGGCAAAGTTTAATAAAGAATAAAATCTTGTTGGTAAGAAAAACTTAAATATTAAAGAAAATAAAATCTTGTTGATAAAGTGAGTGAAGTAAATAACTGAGACAAAAATCAAATTTTAATTATTAACTCGGTTACAATTAACAATCATAGAAAGTCAAATCGTACCTACTAGGATTAATCACAAACCGAGACCATAACGGTGAGGTAAGCAGACATGGCGATCCATAATAGCTTTAAATCCAACGGTACAGTGGAGATAGAGAAAAACATCCAGCTCGAAAATTTAGGATTAAAATTGGAACGTCATTCAGATAGGGTTCGATAGGTTAGGATTATGTTGAAATGGCGTAAAGATTTGAAATTGACCAATAAATCCGAATCATGTGTTAGACGGATTGATCGCGAAATTAGGCAGGGACTTTCCATAGAATCAAAATTAATCCGAGTAGCGTAAGATCCAAATTTGGAAATAACAAAAATCCCTGTTCACCACGAAAAACCGTTTTATTCACAACACTACTGTTTTCCAAAATTCAAAGATATTAGAAACGATCCAGTCGAGGAATGTTGATAAAATCCAAGGCAGAGGTAGCCCCAATATTGCGACAAGAACAATTGACAATGATAAGCATACTAATTTTGAAAAGTGATAAGTAAAAATTCCGAGACGATGGAATTCGTTAGGCGGCTCAATTTACGTCTCGAATTAATTAGTTAATGCACGCCCGTCCGGTCGATAAGATAAACACAGGAGTGACCAGTTTGAAGTCTATTTTAAACTCAGGTCAATTTTAACAATTTGTTTGTTTCAAATAAATTCAAACTTCTAAAGCCACCCGAAATAAATTCAAATTTATAAAACCGTCAGGGTCCTGAAAACACTTCAACCAGAAACAAATTAAAATTAACAATAACATACAAACATCAAGATTTAAACTAATACCTTCTCAATACCTTAAATGATGATCCTATGAATTTCACAATATAGTTGACCTTTCTTTACACTAAATTGTTTTGAGTGTGGGTTTATTCATCACAGATAAATCGAGCCTAGGAAAACCTCAATGTTAGTCGCTAAATGCACCAAACCTTGACCCACCTAAACTCTCTTTAACTAATATAGTAAAGGCCCTATTCCCCACACTATTATTATTCATAGTTTAAATCTCAATTGTTACAGAACATGTCCACAAATCCGATCACCTCTCAGTCAACGGGAAAGAGACGCTCAAGAATGCTGTTACGATCCACCGACGAAATAGAAAGACCCCGGTCACAGTGGCCATATTCTATTCCTCGGAAAGCACGAGATCCGAGTAGAGACCCTCTCGAACCAGTAAGACAAGAATACCCAGCCGCTGAAATCTTCGCACATGCGCAGGAGCTCCTCACCCATTGGGAGCGGGTGCAGGAGCAGGTGGACTTACAAGTAGTCAAGGCAAGGGTGTACCTTGCAGAGGTGCTGGATGACATCCTTGCTGGGCGGATCGCCGTCGCCCATCCACCTTGTCCGATTCGGGACACTAGGCGTCCATACACAGTAGAGGCTCTCAAAAGAAGCCTAGAAAGATTCTGCCCGGATGAATAAACTGACGAACGAGACATTATAGTGATTAAATAGCAATAAAATTAGAACCGTGTGAATTTCTTTTCGTATATAGCTGATATTGAATGTTGTGTTGTTTGAAAGATTTTTTTTTAAAAAAAAAAAAATATTTAGGCTGACTATAAATTGACGAATAAAAATCCCTTTAATTTCAGTAATGGCTTCTCTACGGATCTTGCAGACGGAGTTAGAACACGCGAGACAGGCGAATGCCGAATTACTTAGTCAAGTCCTACAACTAACCCGTGAAATGCAACAGATCAAAGCGACGTGCTTAGATCCTAAGCGAACCAAAGTCCTATACCAACGACTTACCGCAGCTCAAAAGGGCTGGGCCGAAGAACGCCAGCTCAATCGGAGTTTGCGAACGCAGGTCAGGGAGCTAGAAGTCGCACTAGCTGTATGTCGAGAGGGTGAAGCGGTCACCTACCCGCTCATCTTCGCCCCAACTCAAATGCCGCAACCAGCAGTTAAGACAGCAGAGCAACCCATCGCCACCAACAATCGTCGGCCGGGACGTAAGGAGCGTGCCCGACGTCGAGCAAACCAATCCCAAAATGCCAAACCATAGATATTTATCATGTGATTTGATTTAATAGAGTAGTTTAGCCTTAGTTGAGTCGTTTTCTTTTGAAATTGCATACCCGTACGGTCATAAGTAACCCTATTACGTCTCAGTTTTCCACAGTCAGTTAAGTACTAACCATGAACAATTATTTATGAGGGACAGAGCAAAGCGAGCATAGGTCTTCTATCGACAGCTCGTGAACCCGAGGTTTGTCCGAGCAATTACAGTACTAGCCAATGGTATTCAATTTTTGCGGACAATCCACCACTTGAACACATTTCCAACGTTGCTTAGCAACGGGTGCCAAGTGGAGTAGTATCATTTTGTATGGCGTTACTAGGGTCGCCAGGAAGATAAGCAAGATCTGAAACCCTGTAACCCACCAATACTAAACACAATTTAGATAAGCAATAAATATTTTTAAATAAGAAAAATTTGTAAATAAAATAAAATAAGAAAAATGTAAATCTTCAAAATAATAGTTGGACATTTTTCATAAAACTATTAATTATTATTTTGTTTACTCTCAATTTTCTAGTATTGTTTATTCAGATTATTTTTATCAATTTTTAATAATTCGAGTTAATTTGAATCGTAAATTAATGCGATTTTGAAATATTTAGTTATGAAATAATTTTTCAATAAAGCAATTTTAAATGCTGAAATTATTTCAGGTAAATCTTTTACGAGTATTTGAATTATTTTCCTAACTAATTATGAAAATACATTTCAATTAAATTGGCTCAATTGAAATAGTTACCTTATATTCAAAATCTGGTAAATTTAACAATTTATTTTATTGAAATAATATCTATTTTTAATTTTTTATGCTTATTCTGTTAAATTTAATTCACATAAAGTTAAAATTATTTTATTCTGTTAGTTAAGTATTTTATAAAAGTAACATTTTAATTTGCTTTAAATAGTATTTGCATAGGCTTGTTTTTAAGTATAATAAAAGGAATAAAAAATTAAATTATTTTGAAAAATGGCAAGTTGGAAAATGGGAATCTATAATAGTAAATTGAATGCAGATGGATCAGTATGAGTTTTTTTATTTTACTCATTTTAGTTTTTCTAAGTGATGACTTATATTTTGGAGGCCACAATAATGCTTGGATAGTAAGACGTTTTGTCAATGTAACTTAAACTCGATCCGACTCCTCGTGTTAAATAAATTAAATCAGTAATAGTGAACTCCCAACAAAATAATATTTATTTTCACAATTTTCAATTATTCATAATTGTTACACATTTGGTAAACATCCGATGAGTATCGCCTTGTTCAAATCAAACACAATTCGACTTAAAACTTGCTCTTTTTAATTCAACTAATTTTTTTTTCAAGTTTCTTCGACTAACTGACGTTTATCATCTTTTCCTCTCTGCATTTATAGCAATTTCTCGCCCAATAATTATTTCAAAGGAAAACAAAAAAACATTTGTGAACCGGGTGGCAATTTATTTCCAATTGAGTTAATTGACTCTGTTGGTTTGCGTTGAATTGAGATTGTTGTTATTGAAATTAGAATGATGAATCGATCGGAAATTCACTTCGCATTTTGTGTCGGACACCGATCCATTAATGTTACGGCAAATGGACAAATGTTACTCGCATCACCAGATGCTCGCATAATCCGTTCAGATTTTTCGTTGACTTCTTCATCTTCGTTTTCATATTGCGACATAAATTAATTGAATACCTTACCACCATGCACCCATAAGCAAGCCCATGTTGGTACTGTGCATACCAACTGTAAATTCCACAGGCAAGTGAAGGCCCACTTTGGCATTACTCATTGTGCAACTTTCGCTTACGGTTCCTTGACTGCCGCTAGAAAGAGCTTACGCCATTCAATTCCACTTTACTCATCACCAGTCTTATCTATACACAAGTCGACTTTATTGGTAATTACCCATAACTGGAATAATAATAAACAGAAATTTGGAAAAATAAAATAATTAATTAAAAATAATCAAAAAAATAAAATCAATATTTCCCGGGGAAATGAATATGTGCTGATTCCAATTGACGAGACGAGTACGAAAATAATAATATAAAATTAATTTGGGATCCCTAGAAAAAGTTATTAAGAAAATACAAATTAATTAATTACTTAAAATGACTAAAACAATTAAATTGAATTAGGGAGAAATTCTTCGATTTTAATAAATTTTATTAGCTATAGGAACTAATTATTCCCTAATATAATTTACTCCGAAGTTTTCTCCCGGGGAACGGCTGGAGCGGCCAAAAGATAAAAGTAAATTATTGCACGAGTTCCCCGGGAGTCCAATCAAAATTCTAAAAGAAACAAATTAGTTGTCGAAAGGAGATTCCTATATAAGGGAGTTTCTAATCGACAATGGGGACAAAATATTTTCTAATAAAACTAAACAAGTGGAAGTGTAACAATCTATTGAAAAGTTGGGAGAATTGAAAAGAAAGTAGTTAGTGTCGAATCGGACTCGTATCAATAGAATTTTGAGATCTAGAATATTATAGATTTAAAAGGCAGCTTCCCGAGGGGATTCCTGCCAATCTTGTAAATTGAAGATTGTTAATCGTTGTGAAATTGTTGGTATCAAATCAAAGTTTTCCTGTGTTGAGTTATTTCAGTATTATTTAAAGAGCACGTGGAGTTACTTTGAACCAGCACAAAACTCGACGCAAGGCGCACATGACCATTATTCAGCGGACTATGGAATCATTCGACTTCTGGATACTTTCGATCTGTCCAAAATCAATGGATGCATCCCTCCATGCCGATGGCCAATTCATCGTCACTTGCGTCCATATCAACCGGGAAGTAGCGGTGACGAGGGAGGAAATCTCGAGGCATACGGATATCTGACTGCGTTGCGACACACGGGAATACTCAGTGATCAACTCGTTGGACTTTGATGAGTAACTGTTGATTTGGAGGCAGATAGACTGCCATGCGTTCAATGTTAACGCTCAAATTCATCAGATCTTGGACAGTTACAACGATATTTGAATTGTTTCGAGCGTCGCCAGGTTAGATTCATCGTCGGCCATGGCGAGTTGAGTAGTCCGAGTCAATAGTCCGATGCATTAGCTAGTATCTGGGCATTTTCAGCCCTCCTTCATTCGCGATCTCTTCTGTTCTTGCTGGGGTGATGTTTGTGCGATGTTCTTAGAGTTTTTGCAGTCGGTTGTGGGAGGATGGAGCGAGATAACCCTCCGGAATAATGTTCAATTGGCGTTCGAAATCGCGGCCTAGCATTCTACGCTGTAGTTCAGCTTCGGAGAACTTCTACATCAGTACAGCGCTTTGTTCCGAAATCACAATTCTCTGGACGCGACTCTCCTAGATGAGGTCGCTCCTGCTCCGAGTGAGCCTACTGATGCGCTACTGGAGCGCTTTCACCTTCTCATCATGGTAGTTACCCAAAACCAAATGAATTTTTGTCATGCAACAAAAGTTATTATAAAGCAAGCAGCAATAAGAATTATAAGTCGCCTCTATTCTGATTCTGTAGAAACTCTAGCTGAGTCTGAAGTCAAAATAACGGTAACAAGGTGTCAAGTGAAGTTAAAGTGAGCGTTGAAAAGACTGCGTATGACGAACTAAGAGAGTGTTAGTTCATTTACAATGGCGGCATCCACATATCAATCAAATTTTGAGAAAGAATTTAAGCTGAGTGAAGCCAATGAAAAAAGAAAAACATCGTTGGATCATTGCTATCGGACTCTTTTGACTATTAGCCCCACATCTACTACGCCAGAGCAAGTATTTTCAGTTGCCGGTAATATTATCACAAAACATCGCAGTCAACTAGATCCAAAAACTCTAAATGCATTAGTATTTTTAAAATATTACTTTGCCTGTAATAAATAAATGAGTAAATAAATCATTAAAAAAAGTAATATAAAATAGATTTTTTATTTTTGATATTTTATGAAAATGGAAATATAATTTGGGTTACCCGGGTAATTGAATAAAAATTACTCGACTACCTGGGTTGTGGTTTTAATCGGTTATTTGCACACTCTAAACTTATCTTTATCGAAAACAACCCTTACTATAGTCCCAAAATTTTCATTTAGTCTGTGGGCAGATTAGCGGAATTTGGTAAAAATTGTTTTTGGCCTTCTTTATCTAACTTTATTTCAGAAGGCAGCCATTTTAAAGCATCATCAAGATTAACCATTTGGTAAGAAAATCGAATTTTTGTGTGTTCTATCAATTCAGCCATAATAAAGTCCCTCATTTTGGTGTCCTTTGAGTTTAGTAATTTTATTAGATGGGCTACGCTCTGTATAAGGTATTCGTCAATGCTCAGGGTAATGCCTAGGTCTCCAAGTTTAGGGTGAATTTATATAAAGTTATTATTCATGTTTTGGTGTATGTTCCCTAGCATATTTTTAAACAATCTTTTTATTTTCTGATCATATCCCAGTTTTTTTTTCTATGTTTAACAACTTTATTCCTATTATTGTCTATGACCATGTGGTTAATATTACTGTTTCTGAATGGGAAGATCATTCTAGAGTGGATGAATGTCTTATACACTTGAAGTTTTTGTACAGGATGTATATGGGAAGTGATCATTTTAGTTGTTTCGTTAAGAACAAGGTAGAGAAGATCAACTTCTAGATATTTATATTATTTTCATTGATTATTGGTATGTTTTCACCATAGAGTGTGACAGAAGTGCTTGTATTGTTTCTCTTAAGTTGGAAGTAGCCACAGTTGCTGGGTTTGAATTTTAGCGTTGCAGAGTCTGTATATTTTGTTAAGCATTTGCTTTATTTTACTTCTAGTGTCAGAGATGAGGACAAGGTGATCGGCGTACGCCATAATACTAGTGTTGTGACCATTAATAATCAGTGGGTGGTCAGAAAGAATATTTTTAGGATAAAGTCAATAGAAAGGTTAAAGAGTAGCATGGACATGGGCATCCTTGTTTCAAGCCTTTGTTAACCGTTTGGGACGTGCGTCATGGTTGAAGTTTTTTCTGATGTTTGCTTCGTTTGCTCTTTTAAGGTGATTTTTGTCGTTCATTTGTTATATTAAAGAAGTTGAGAGGGGGTTATATATGATTATTACTGTGTAAACGTGTCAATGAGTCATTTCGACGATTTTAATTCATTATTTGCAGAATGTATTAATGCGATTTATTAACCGGCTAGTTGCGCCATCGGTTAGATTTATTAACAATTTCATTTCATTAGTGATTCATTTGATGTATTTGTATATTGTGTTGGTTCACCATTGGAGGGAACGTTCCAATTATACTGTGGATAATTGTCTCCAGTTGAAATTATTTGGACTTTGGATTTCGAATACTGTTGACAGACTACTGATTATTCTTTAGTGAGTTACAGTGTTTATCTTTTGTGTGTGCTTGTAACTTTACGAATTCGATTATTTCTTATGTTTTTTGTACTTATATTGGTGTCGTCCAATGTTATCTAACCTGATTCAGACATCACCGGTGTGTGGACATTTGCATGATTAGTTTTATTTGCAGATCATTTCTCCTTATTAGTGGCATCTTCAAAGGTTTCGAACTCGTGGTTCTCGGGTGTTTAATGACTCGGTTTATTTAATATTTCAATGTTGGCAGAGCCTAATAACTGTTTCATTATCTCATTCCTTGTGGAAGTCCTCGGCGACTTTGGTGGGCTTGTTACTTAATCGAATAATGATTCAATCGCTTTTGACATTAGATCTCCCACACTGGTCATGTCGCAAGTCTCAATGTGAAATGATCTGCTTTCAGTCGTATTATCCAGCGAATTCTGGTTTAATTCTCAAGGTGGTTGTCAGATCTCTTTGGATCGTCGACTGGTTCGATTATAGTTCCGAGACATGCATGGGGTCCTTGTAGTGTGCACAATACGTGAGCTACAAGTAGTAATTGGGCGACATTTATCTGTCTTATTGCCAGATCCTTGGACTTTTGTCGGTTGGCTGAATTCTACTCCGAGCTTTAGTGTTCCTATGAGAGCCTCGGAATTTCCTATCCTATGTTTATGTGTTGCATGTTATTATATCGGTTATGACTAAATCAATGTTTCTTGTAACTATTGTTGTTACTATGCCTATTATAATTATTATTATGGTTATTCTACCCGTTGTAGACGGACAAAATGTGGACAAAATGTCATTGATCAAAATATCACGGACAAAATTTCAACATTGAAAAAAAATAAATAGTGCAAAAAATAGCATATAAATATATAAAAAAGTGCAAATTTAATGATATAATTATCTTCTATAGTACTGAAAATCAAACAGCTAGCGAAAAATAACGTGTAAAGCATTTAAAATAAAAAGATGCTAGTTGACCTAATAAAACCAATAAATGTAGTAGCGAGGGATTAAAACATAAACACATTAAATAAAAAATAATTTGCTTAATAAATTTACTAATGTAAGCAAGTTTCGATTGTTTTTATATAGAAGACGTTGTCATATTATTTTTCAGTACACAACGTTGATATTGAGCACACGTGCTATATCATTCAAGTATTCAACTGGCTTTCACTTGTTGTAGTCTATCACCATGGTGTGCAACGCTCGATTGATGCGTATGTACGTTTTTTTTTTCCAGTTGGTACTCCTAATTCCAATTGACGACGAAAGGGTTTGGTGCTATGCAGTTCTTGGTGCAGTTTTCGTTAAAGTTTTGTTGTGGTTGGGTGTGCAAAACCCACGAGTTTGTTAAAGGCGTTATGCCATCCCTCAATGCTGTTGCTGCGCGGCAAGTTGGCAAGGACTCTAGAGTATTGATTCCAGAGCTTTATTGATAATCTTGGTTGTTCTCTTCCTCCTCTTCTTTCCCGTCCGATGAAAGTTGTCTTACATGTAATCGCACATAGCATCGAGATCACGATATGCAGGATATACGATCAAATTTTCATAGACGCGGGGGCTATATATGTTCATATTATATTTAATGGGTGCTCAGTGGGAGACCTGCATGGGCTCGGGCTCGGGCTTAATTTTAAAAATTAATCAAAATTTCAATTCCTTCGAATTCCATGTGTCATTTAATTAACGCAATCTTAGAAATTTTATTCTAAAACATTAATACTACTTTCGTTATTTATCAATTTAGGATGCTAATGGCGTTCTGATTCAGGCTTCGGTTTCAACTGCTGTATCGATTCACTTCTTTTGCGGGTGTCTGCAATTGTAGGTGTGATCGGATTCTTCCCACCGGCTTCCTATTCGGCTTAATATCGGTCCTAGGAACATAGTGATAGACAAAACCACACTGGTTGGAGCTTCCTTCTGCCTCAATTCGGGGTCATAAAGTTCATAGGAGATACCGTAGATTGGAGCATAGCCGTTTGTGCTCGGAATTTCTCCCGACGCGATTGCAGCATTGACTCGACGCAGGTGCTTTCTTGCCATAGGTGCTTTCCAGCGAAAGAGAAAATTCCGTTTTTTGTCTTACTTCACCGGCCGGATTGAGTCCGTGCTCGCGTTTTATTGTGAGGCTGGGGAGTTCGATCTCGTCTGGCCGAGATGTGGAAGAGACTGACCAGCTTGATTTTCCATGCTCTGTATTTTACTATTGTACGGCTCCTGTTGTGTCTGGACACTAAATCGATGTTATTAAATTGCAGACGGTGGCTCTGTTTATGTTCCCTGACTGGATAAGCGCAATCCTTCGTGATTTTATCTGAATTTATTGTGATTTATGATTTTGTTTTCAAACGATTTTTATTCATGCTAGGGAATTATTCCTCATAAGGTTGACTAAGTTTATGATTGATGATCTAATTACTATGAATTTCGGACATTTATTGCGGGTTAATTAATAGATGGATCACAGTTTGTTCAAGAGTTTGTTCCCAAAAAAAAAGTTTTTTGCAAAGAAAATTGATTATTCCTCGTGAAAATGAATCTGTATATATATCTTTTCTGTGACCCTAACCTTGCCTGTTCTTTTTGATGTGTTAAAACAAAATTTTATCTTGAATTTATTTGTATTATCTAAATCTAATTTTATTATTTTCTTAAATTAAATATGCAATATATATTTTTATAATTTTTCAATTGAATATTTTCAACAAAAATTACTTTATTTTAATTCGTTTTATTCATTAATTTGCTGGTTTTATAAATTTGTCTATTTTTGATCGAATTTTCGTGTTATTATCTTATTTTTATGTAAATTTTTTGCGGTTCTTGGTGCATTTTGTATATATTTTATTTTACTTTTTTGATTTTATAATTATGTCTTTTTTCTCATATTTTAGGATGTTACTTGAAGTTTTTAGGTTTGATTTTGAATCTTTACTGCTGTGTTTGCGTGTTGTTTTGATTAACTTAAACAAAGTTCATGGTAACTCAGTTTAGGTTCAACACTTGGAACGTGGTTCTCGAACATTCTGACAAGGTTTTTTTCTGAAAAAGTGATTTTATCCCAAAATTAATTTTTCTATACTGAAAGAGATTTTTCACACAACAAGTGATTTTGAAATGTGTGCTTATGTTGCGTGGACGGGAACACGTAGTTGACAACAACTCGCATCCCTGGCTAAAACCATATCATCCGTAATCTAGGGTCGACCTGTTCACGTACACCCACGATTTTAATATACTGTCACTTACCCATGACCGAAATCATGTTGGTACTGTACGCAACAGCCGAATGCTATTCGAGCAGGTGACACTGTCTCCAGTACTACTCCTCGAACAACCTTCGTTTCCCTGTTCACAGCGGCTAGAAGGACTTACGCTTACCATCCGAACCTCGGGATTTCTACTGTGAACCCAATTTATCGCGCTGACTGCCGAGGGACGAATTGTGAGAACGTTTATCGTAACACTTTAAGCGCTCCGTTTTCCATTAGTATTGATCACCATTGACCTATTCTCTAAATCCTCATGGGAGTTAATTGCCCTTTCTACATTAGCCATTCATTTCGTCTATTATTGATTATTTCCCGAAATTATTTAAATTAGCCACATCACTATATTTCATTTAGATCCATTACTACCTATATTAGTTTATACGTTCAAAATAGTAAATGAAAACTAAGTATAATCCAGATATTTATTTAATTACGATAATTACAGTTAAAAGAAAATACAACAATAATAAAGTTCGACAGAAGGATCACGATGAACTAAGACGGATTGAAGCTACTAGGTAATGTGTATTCCCATGGGGGAATGTGCTCCTCACAATTTATGCTTCAGATTCGTCATCTATGTCGACCGGTATGACCAACAATCATTTTATTTAATTCGATTCCGATGGATGTGGATGTTAGCTTAGTAGGTCGTATCGGAAAGTAAGAGATGGTGAGATTTTCATTAATTAGAATTTAGCGATCTTCAGACGACGTCACCCTAATAAATTCTAATGATTTTTAAGTGTTCTGGTCGATAGCATTTCATATCGATTGATTTGTTGGGTTTACTGAATATTATGATATTACGATTAATGGTGCGTGACGATTTTTGAGTAGATGGATTTCTTACTAACCTACCGGTGGTTATCGTAGATTCAGGTGCGTAGTAATGTGAGTAGGGGGCCTACTGATTACCTAATATTCTAAAATATTGCAAATAAAATCGACATTGTCGAGTCACTTTCAGATATTTGGCGTGATTGTTTTGGTCAGTGTAAATTCTACTGTTAGATTGTCTTTAACGAGATTAAATAGAGAGTCTGACATTCCCCCAAAAATTCATATTTTCACTCTGATAGTATTTAATTAAATCTTTCGTCACCAGCCTATCCTTGCTACCCGTTTTCTCTTAAATGAATGTCGAGGTTTTCAAAACGTTCCTAATGATTATCGAATAATCAGTCTAAATACTCTAGTCAATAGCGTTCTTCCCGTGATTTTGAAATTTTCTTTTCGCCTCGACCGACATTTCCATCAGCCGTTGCGAGTGGTTTAACGGTGCCCTACTGGGAGGGTCCCGTGTCTTTCGACCAGGCCCCGTCACGGACAGACCGAGATTTCGAATAGGCTCGACCCGTAATCACAACTAGGGAACTTAATCCACCAGCCGGATCGTGGATCTGCCTAATCGAGAACTATTGCGATACGTAATATATTTAATTATGTTAGGGACCTTGTTATATATAATCGATATGTTAAATCATTTAAAATCATAAGAACTAAACATTAAGAACATCGAAACATTGTTATTATCATATTAAATTACATTAACGTGATAAAAGGAAAATAAAACTAAAACTTCCTTACTTCGTACAGTAGAATAAATTTTCAAAGTTGATATATAGCTGTTGCAAAAAGTTATAAAGGTTATAAGTGTGTTTCAACCATGAAATTGGTCACTGCTTTTATAGTATTTTTGTGTCTGTGTGCGACCAATGGGCGATTTTTCGCGATTTTTAGGACTTTTTAATTGTTTTATTTATTTCGAATTATTTTTATAATTTTTTATATATATTTTTTTATTTTTTGATATATTAATATTTTGTTATTGGATTTTATTTTTATTATTATTTTCTTACAATATTACTTTTAAACCCCAATATTTTGTTTCCTGGTCGCCTCTTCTGCTTGTGTTTTTTCTAAACCTTATTTTGCAAGGTTTTGGCAGTTTATTTCTGTTCTCGTATGTTTCTGTCTGCAGCTGTAGGCTTTTTCAAGAATTTTAATTAATTATTTGTTTTATTTAATTTTGTTGTTTTTAATTTGTTTTAACTAATATGTTTTATTTTATTTTTGGTCTCTTCTTGCGGTGCGTGTGTATGTGCAGTGACCATTTTTCTTATTCTCCTCCTTTTATTTTTTGTTTTAATTACATTTGTTTTACTTTTGGCTCTAAGCCCAACACTTAGAAATCTGAAAATTTTATCTATATTAATCTATATGTGTGTGCAAGTTAGTTTTTTAATTTATTATTAGAGGTCCTGTAAAATGTCTCTTAGTGTTAAGAAGGTTGATGAAAAATTACATCCGTATATCAAATCAAAAGTCCTCGTCAACAGGGATCTAATAATGTATTTGACAATTTTGTAATCTCTATCTTTTTTTAAAACTATTTACTTTCTGAAGTAAAACACCTCAATTTTAATAAAATGCGAATGAATAAAGAGTGATGCTTAATATTATAAGTGTTATGAAAATAAACCAGTATCTTCTAAAATGTACTTTCACACGGAATCTGGTTTTATAATGGAATGAAACTAACAGCCAGACACATGAATGGCACCAACGTAAGGGACGATTTAGTAGATTTTCTGAAATAAATGGCAAATCTCTTATAGATTACAGAAATAACAAATAGATGATGACTCTTTGCATCATTTGTGAAGGTACATGCTTTAGAAGCTATGAATGTCTGGACCAGGTTCTATGATATCAGCAAAGAAAGGTCAAAGTAAAAATATTTCATATTGAGTTTTGTTTATAAGTTCAGCCAAAAAGAAAATGATAACCGTAATTTTTCTTTTTAAGTTGTTTGCGGGTCCTAAAAGGAGAGCAATGAAATCCACCTCCATATGATAATAGATAAAATTGGTTATACTCACATCATGGAAAAGCTGTGAGCACAAACCGAATACAAGCAATAAATATAGCGGTAAAATATGTATAAACTGGAAAATAATTGTCGATTGGAAAATTATTTAACATATTTCTGGTTTCTGATATTCTCACGCTTATTCCGGTCAAATAATTTATTAAACGTTTTTAATTGTTTTTTCTTTAGAATGGAGTTTTAAATATTCGTCTCCGAAGAAAATTTCCTCTGAAATTAGAAAAGTCACACTATTGGCTTTAATTCTTATCGACATTTCTCTATTATTTAACTAAGGATATTGATATCCAGGATCCACGTGGTTCTTAATTCTGATATAAAATCATAAAAATGGTTCCGGTGTTTATTTCTTTTCGTGCATTTTGATATTTATGTGTGTTTGCAAAAGCTTTGATTTTCACACTTCTAGTCATAGCCGATGTGAGCTTTATTAACCAAAATTTTAAAATATTCATTTTTAATTTTAAATTTTTGTATTCAAAATAAATTTTTTGTTGTATTTATTTATTTTATCTATAGAGCACTGAAATACAGGAAGATATAAAAAAATCATGTAAATAAATATTCGAAATTCTAGCCCTAAAACGTAAAGAACTGAGAGGCAACTAATCTCTTAGGCGTGACTTGCGACGTAAGCGTAAACCGCATAAAAATAAATTAAGAATATTTAAAGAACTTTTTTAGTTTTCACCTCAGATTGCTTTTCATTTTGCAATGACATAAAGAAGTTTTTTATTGATTGACTATGAATCAGATGTTATATTGACATTCATAGTCAATCAATAAAAAAAAGTCTTTATGGCTCTGCAAAATGAAAAGCAATCAGAGGTGGAAACTAAAAAAAGTGCTTTCAATACTATTATGGCTGACGCCCATCACCAAATTAAAAAAAATAAATATTTGTTAAAGTTTGAAGATTTTTGAAAAATACAATTTTTCATAAAAAAACAACTACAAAAATTACCAATTGTAATGAAATCTTGTACTAAAAATAAATTTCAGCAAGAATTGGCTATCATGAATAGAAAATAGATGGCCATATCCAAATACATGGTATAATGCAGCAAACGCTGATAGACGGCAATGAATTTCATTCCAGTCAGTCGAACTTGTGACTATTGAGGTTGTAGACATTGACCCATTATTGTCACTATTGTTACCAACCTGTTTTAATGATGCCGGTAAAGGAATCGACTAGGATGTCGAAATGTTCTACACGAATCGGTACTAGTCGGACAACTAGGTGAAAGGGGGATAATAATTAAATAAGATGGAAGGACTTCGTAAACGCTATTACTAGTCTGAATCAGAGGCTATTAAAATAAACGATTGAAAGAGAATTTAGAATAAGTTTTTCTTTGTAATATTTTTGATCTATACGAATTAGACACATTTTATTTTGTATATTGTTTTGAATTGTTTTCTTCTTCGATGCACCTAAGAATTATTTTTTGTTTTCTATTTCTTATAAAATTTTTTGTAGATACCCAAGTTTTGATCTTTAATGAATAAATACTCCCAGTGGGCGGTGTAAGTATATATTTAAAAATTAAATAATAATTGTAAATATTAATTTTGTAAAATATTATTAAAATAGTATTTTCAAATTAGCATAATGTCTTGTAATTATAAAATAATAAATTTAGTATATAAATGTAAGTTGAATGTATGAATAATGGAATCTGTCCTTCTGAAAAAATCAATAGTTTACACTTAAGAAAAACTCCTCAAAAATATTGTGTGTTTGAATAACATTCAAAAACACTAGTTTTTTGAATTTCGTGAAATAAAATTTTTTTTCGCAGTTATCACTGGACGTTATAAATACGAAAGCTGCACTCGTATGCGAAAGCTACAGCAGCTAATAGACGGGTTAATGTGAAATCCATGTATGAGTTTAAACCATTATTTTAATAAAAGCCTTGAATCAAATATGAGTCATCCTAAAATCGTAATCATAATATACACTACTTATATTGTGAAAAAGGTCCGCAATTTAAGCCTGCTGACCTATTTATTAAAATATTCCTAAAAAATATGGATCATAATAGGAGGAACAGGGTATTTGAATTGAGAGGCCAGTTTTGTTCAGGATATTCAATCTAGATATTCAACAACCTACAATTAAACTACAATAAATGTTCGTTCTTTCAAGAAAAAGCACGTTTCTTAGGACCTTTTCAAGAAAGACTTAGGTGCATAAAAAACGTCGAACTACAAAAAACTGTAACTAAACTCAGAAGCTTCCTTGGAACAATAAATTATGCCTAAGATCTTAGAAATCTTAGGGCCAATGACAAACCTCTCAAATTGGAAAAATAATGAAGTAGTTAAACTGACTAATGAAGTTTTAGAATCTTTAGACCAAGCTAGAGTCACTATTAAAAATACAAACACTCGTATAAATTAAACCAGACCTTCCAATCAATTTAACTACTGACGCATCGAACATTACAGTCGGAACTGTTCTGCATCAAATCAATCAACGGACACCAGAACCATTGGAATTAAATTCACCAAATCACTATGCGGAACAACAGAAATATTCAACTTTCGACAGCTAATTTTTAGCAGTTTATCTTTCCATCAAACATTTTTTCTCATTTATTGGAAGGAAGAAACTTTACCAAATTTGCTGATCAAAAACCTTTGAAACATGGGATAAACATGAGAAACCCATATCCGCGACAATATACAACACAAAAAGAAAATTAATCAATAAAACTTTATATTATTTTATTATGGAGTCCATTTAAGTCTTATCAATTGGTGAAAGAATCAAAAGAAAATCATGGTATCGAAAGAAAATAAAGCAGGAAAGGTAGTTAAAAGAATTCATCCAATCCAATGACCAGAACTGGAACTGAATTTAAAAGAATGAATTTTGAAACAAAGAAAGACTTTTTGATGTTTGGATCTTCAATATTGAGATAAACTCGTGCACAGGACGTGCGAATGAAAATTGATAATTCGAAACGATCTGCATATTGAGTTTTTAGCTTCATGAAGCGAAATAAATTTGCAGTGCAGGAAATTAAGTAATAATAATAATCATAAATAATAAAATAAGTTTTGCAATGATTTTATTAAAAGAAAACGCCATTCAAACACTAATTGTACGATATATTTCGACAGTTTAACTGTCATCTTCATGCACAAAAACCAACGGATTAATGTTTATAATTTAAACAAATTATTTTTTAATTAAATATTTTATTTAATAAATATTTTAATAAATATTTAAGTACTTTTACAATAATTTTTAAGTTTTTTTATAAATATTAAAATGTTTTATTTCAATTAAAATAAAATTTTAAAATAATAATGAAATGTTTTATAAATTAAACCATTTTAATAATATTAAAATTCTTTTTTAAATATTGAAACATCAATTTATCACAATTTAACATACTCAAACTATTTAAAAATATTCAAAACATTCGAAGTCATACCACTTTATACATTAATCTTTGGATCTAATAATCTTATCAATAATGCTTCATATATAATACGTTCCCAATAATTATTAAAACTTTTTAACAAAATTTTAAAATCAGACATTCCTATTTTGCTTTTAGAACCTCTATTTTGCTACCTAATATTGGTCAAACCATTCATCAACAACTCTCTTGATTCTAGAGTCTAGAACTCAAGTACAGAGATGACGGGAAGCTGGTTTTTGTGCCAGAAGATGACAGTTGAACTTTCGAAATATATCATACAACTAGTATTTGAATGACACATTTTCTTTTAATAATAATATTATTATTAATAATAATAATAATAATAATAATAATAATAATAATAATAATAATAATAATAATAATAATAATAAATATTTTTATTTTCTCTTGTAAACTAAAATATGGCAAAACATGTTACTTATTATTTTATTTAAACAAATATAAAAAATATTCTTGATAAAGAATGTGAAATTAATTTACCATTAGTCTTGTCAATGTAATTAATCATGTAATTAATTATGTAATTAATTATGCTTATTTTAATTTCTATACAAAGAAACACCTGACAAATTGGAAATAAGATGATCACAAATAGGCACAGAATATGAATTCCAGATGGTGATCAAAGCCATTAGCAAACAGAAAGAAAAGGCCTCAGATGCGGATTGATATGATACAAGTGGCACGAATATTAAGCAACTTCATTTCAGCACATAAAAGGGATGCTACGATGAATAATTTATACATATTACTTGAGATTTTGCTTCGTCAGCAATGAAAGGTTTTTCTCCTTATTAAAACATCGAATTTACATAATTTAGCTTTATCTACAACACAATTAAGTTTGGGAAAAAATATACTGACTAAGGAATTGGTTATTTAACATTAGATAATTGAATAAATTAAAACAAAGTAATAGCTATGTTTAAAAATGATTTTATTATAATTGCTAAACAATAGAAAAATTATTCTATACCAAAATCTATTGAACTTAGAAGCATGTCACTGAATTTTTAATATTAATTAATTTTAATTTTTTATTTCATTAAATTATGACAATGGTTTTGACAGAAATAATTTATGTGAAAAAATTCATTATTTTTTTTGACATTATAATTGAAATTTTCATCAGTTTAATGAAATTTTATGTTATTTAGGAACAAATATTTTAAATATTAAAGGAGAAAAATACAAAGTGTTAGATGTGTTAGGTGATAAAATGTATAAATTGCTGAAATAAAAAAGCTAGAAAAAATGTCTGTTCTAGCTTTTTAACATTAAATAAGGACTTGAGAAAATGGTAATGAAAATGAATAGTATTTTAATTTTTAATTTTATTGTTTACTTATAATAAATTTTAAAGCTAAATTTTTCGTTTTTAAAACTAACAAATATATATAAATTACAAAATAAATAATTTTTATTTTATTTCAATAAACAAATATTTGTTTTCATCAATTTGAACTACTTAGACAAATTTTTTGAGGCGTATTCAAATATTATTGTCCATATTCATACACACATATTTATAACGTAAAATTAGAGGCTTTATTTAAGAATTAAAAAAATATTTATAAACCATTTCTAAGTTGAGAAGAAACATAGACTATACACTATTTTAGTTATTGAAACTTTTTTGAATATTAACAAAAATAATATAATGCACAGAATCTGGTAATCATGATGATGATTCAATAATTATTACAATGATAATAATTGAAATTAATAATAATAATAAAAAAATTAGCAATAATAATGAGAAAACAAAAACAATTAAAATAATAAAAATTAACAATAAAAAATACAATCTTGAAAAATTTTACTTAATATATAGTAAAAATTGCTGGTGTACTGGGTGTAATTAATTTGTTTAAGTCTGTACAAAGCTTATTCAAACTTATCCTCCTCGATAAAAATACCTTCTTTTCCTAGGGTCTATGCTATCTCACCCAGACGCTCCGCAATTTTAATCCTACCACTATATACCCATGAGCAAGCTCATGTTGGTACTGTATATAGCAGCTGAAAATTCATGAGCAGGTGAGCTCCATTTCTAGAACTACTCCTCATGATATTTTCACTTTCGGGTTCCTGACTGCCGATGGAAGGTCTTACGTCTCTTTCTATCTATACGCTTGTCCATACTCATTTATTTCTACAATTCCTATATCAATTTGTCAATTTTACTGTTTATTTATAAAAATATTTTTCAAAAATTTGGGCAGCGTTCCGCCCTTATTTTATGGAAAATTCCTTGTTTCATACAAACGCTAGCCTATGGTAAATTGAAAGGAATGCATTATTATAATGTCATTATTTTAGTCCAACAACTCATTTTTGCTTTCCTATGGTCGCCACAGTTAACACCATTCGTAAATTTCTATATTATCATCTCACAGATCTACTTTATACTTTTGTTGGCCTAAATTTCTATCACTAGTCGTACTCTTGACAATATAATAATCGGCAGGAATTAAGTTAAAAATTCAATTTTCTTACTTAAACATTTACACAAATGTTATCCCTTTAATTATGGCGATCTTCCCGCAGTTTACCCTCTTACCACTCCGACCAACATTGCAATGGCCGCCACGGTGAATTACGACGGAGTCCTACCCCGCGATCAGTGTAACGAGACCTGACCGGACTAGGCAGACACTGAAGGGTGGTTTGTGACAAAGCAACACGTCAACGTCCTGCCAATTTAACGGGCGGAATTGAATGTTGCCTTGCCATTCTCCACAACTAATGTATATAAAATGAATATAAATAAGTTAGGGGGAACCTGCCGAGCGATGCCAAAAGACATCGCGGCCATCCAGAATAAGTTAAATTAAATAAAACATTAACTTAGAAAAATATATTTCTACAAAAAACAATACTTACAATCAGTCAAGCATCCAAATTTGAAAAATTGTCATACGTTGGCATAAAAATTGACTAAACAATTGTGGTGGGTTTCTGGGCGCTGATATTTGAAACTAAATGGCTGTTACCCAGACAACCCCATACAAATATTCTTTTGCTTACCACTCGGCACCCGTTGCTAAGCAACGTTGGAACTGTGTTCGAGTGGGTAGATCGTCCGCAAAAAGTGAGCGCTATTGCTAATGCTATAATTGACCGAGCGATCCATGGGTCCAACGAGCTGCCGATAGAAGGCCTATGCTCGACTTCGATTTTTAGGTCCCATTATTCTCTATCTCTTTCAAATGTTAACCTATACTCTCATATCATTCATTGTTATGTCCATTCCCATAGTCCTTCTTATCGTCGTCCGTGTAGATGATTATTCTATGGCATGTACACTCTTTGTTAGGTTAAATATTCTCACATTATCCCTCTTACTCTTATCCCTATTATAACTACAATGTTCTCTATTATTGATACTAGTATTGTCATTGTTACCTTTATTTGTATTAACTTTATTAATTGTTACTACTATTACCTTTATTAACTACCATTTATAACTACCATTATTGTTATTACTACTATGATTTTTACTACTATTATTATTATCATAATTATTATCATCATTACTACAAATACCATAATTATTATTATCATTATCATTATTATTATCATAATTATTATTATCATTATCATTATTATTATTATTATTATTATTATTATTATTATTATTATTATTATTATTATTATTATTATTATTATTATTATTATTATTATTATTATTATTATTATTATTATTATTATTATTATTATTATTATTATTATTATTATTATTATTATTATTATTATTATTATTATTATTATTATTATTATTATTATTATTATTATTACAATTATATCAATATTATTAACAAATTTTTGTGTAGGGATTCGTCCTTATTCCTTAGCTTTAAGAAATATTTTTCTTATATAAAAATTTAGCTGTAATCCATCTGTATTTTTCCGGTTTTCGATAAAGTATTTTTGTTAATTCGCAAAATTTTCGCAGCGTACCGCCCTTATTTTTCGGTTTTATAAGGATATTACACTAACATTTGAACAACATTTCATTTTACTTTACTATTTTCTATAAGTATTTTCATCAATTCGGAAAATTTGGACAACGATCCGCCCTTATTTTACAGTTTTTATTTTTACTTTACTATTTTTGTTAAGTATTTGAATTAATTCGGAAAATTTGAGCAGCATTCTGCCCTTATTTACAGTTTTTATGATAAATGTTTTAACTATTTCCAAAAAGTTGCGCAGCGTTCTGCCCATATTTTCCGTTTCAATTTAACATAATTTATTTATTTCTTATTTAAAAACATTATTTCATGATTTTGGTGGTTCGGATTAATCTTTTTCCGATGGCTATTCATTTTAACTGTTGCAACGATTTCGCAATTTTCCCCGCTACCCAATCCTTCTTTTATCCTTAAGATCTATTTATGTTCATATTATATTTAATGAGTGCCCACTGGACTACTCGGTGTTAGATATTTTGAGCCGATTGTTGTTAAAATATTTATGACAATTTTTCAGGAAACGGATGATGAAGGAGCAGCCAAAGGACTACTCTTTTACCATCCAATTTCCCTATATACGGATAATATTGACGTTCCAGCTCCTGCGTTCTCACGCCGGAGCCTTCACGGGCACGAAATCATTGGCGATAATACACGCACTTACACGATTTACGATAATATATTTGATTTTAATAGCTTGCGTTATGTTTTTGGCTGTGGGCCGACAAAGGAGTAAATGAAAATTACCAGATCCATTGGGTAAAAGTCTCGAATGCATGAACTAATTGTCGGAAATTTGTAAGCATATAATAGAAATTATTAATCCATAATTCATCCTATATTGTAAATTCGTAGTATAATCCATCATCAAAAATTCATAATATAATTCATCATATATTGAAAAATTCGTAGCATAATCCATTAAAAATTCATAGCATAATCCATTAAAAATTCATAGCATAATCCATTAAAAATTCGTAACTTAATCCATTAAATAATTCGTAACATAATCCATTAAAAATTCGTAACCTGATTCATTAAAAAATTCGTAGCATAATCCATTAAAAAATTCGTAGCATAATCCATTAAAAATTCCAATCAATAAGTGCTATAGCGCACACTAATACAACCAGTCTCCAAGTGAGACGGAAAAATTGATATTCTAATTAGAAATAATACTGCCAAGTAGTTGTGTAGTTTTTAGTTGTTAATTTGTGAAAACACGTCAGTATATATACCTACAATTTGGCCTTAACCTTGCGTGTTAATTTTATTGCGATTAAACAAAATTCGACCTTGAAATTATTTGTGTTATCTAAATTAAATTTTTATTAATTTCTTAATTTAAATTGGTAATTTATTTTTAACATTTTTAATTAAATTTATTCATCCAAAAATATTTAATTTTTATTCATTTAATTCATTAATTTTTAATTTTATATAAATGGTCATTTTACGGTCGAATTTTCTTGTTATTATGTTATTTATTTTGTAAATTTCGTGCGGTTCTTGAAGCATTTTGTATTTATTTTATTTTACTTTTATGTTTTTGATTTATATTTATTTATATTCTCTCAGATTTTAAAATGTTTAGTTGGTGCTGTATATTGTATTTTAAGTTATCTTGGTGCTGGGTTTTCGTGCTGTATTACTGATACATTTAAACAATTCTCAAGGCTATTTGTGTGCTGGCCCAACAATTGTCTAAAACAAATTGTCTCAACAACTGACTAAAAATTTTGTGTCTACAAAATTTTCTAAAAATTATGAAAATGACTGCTGTATATATAGTGATTTCATGCCTGGGTGCGACCAATCAGAGTATTTTGAGCCTTTTTCCGGCTATTTTTCGGGGGTTTTATTGCTTTAATTTATTTTAAATATTTTATTTTTCTCCTTATTTTTCTCTATTTTTCGATATTATTTTCTAAATTTTCATAAATTTTTATTTTTTATTATTTAACCATTTTTTATAAATTGTTTCTCTTTTTACCCTTTGATATTTAAATTTTTGGTCGCCGCTTCCGCATATGTATTTTCTAAACCTTCTTTTACAAGGTTTTGGCGGTTTTATATTTTGGTTTTGTGTTTCTTTCTGCATCTGATTTTAATTAATATTTGTTTTATTTAATTTTGTTATGTTTTTATTTTGTTTTATTTAATATGTTTTATTTTATTTTTGATTTCTGCTTGCGGTGTGTGCTTATGTTACAGCAGCCATATTGATAATTTCCAAACCGCATTAATTATTTTGTTTTCATTTACCCAATTTTCTCATTTTTGTTTAAGTTATGGCTTATAGCCCAACAAAATCATATTAAAAAACAATTTGAAACACAAAATATTTCAATTTATCACTATTTAATCTTATTGTGATCAACAATGCTCTATAATCGAAGTACAGAGATTACGGAAGCCTCTCCAATGCATGTGGAATTACATCAATTACATGTAAATTGTTAAACGAAATCTGAAAACAATCCGGAATATTCAACTTATTAATAAACATATTTCGTACTTAACACGAGTTAAAAACGATCTTATAATTCAAATTTTCTAACTGCTTACTTAACTTCCTTTTATTGTTGGGATTAGAGCCAAAATTAAAACAAAAATTATAATTTTAGTGTGAATTAAAACAAAAAATAAAAAATAAGGAAAATGGTCACTGTACATACACATGCACCACAACAGAAACCAAAAATAAAATTAAAACACCAAATAAACAAATTAAAATATAACCAAATTAATTAAAACATATATTAATAAATCGATCAATGCATACAGAGGCAAAAAGAAACATATGAAATAAAATAAACTGCCAAAACCTTGCAAAATAAGGTTTAGAAAATACATAGGCAGAAGCGGCGACCTAGAAACAAAATTGTAAGGGCTAAAAAGATTATTGTATAAAAATAACAATAAAAAAAATAAATCCAACAACAAAAATTAACATACCAAAAAATAAAGAAAAATAATTAAAAATTAATAAAAATAATAAAAACCGCTTAAAATGGCGAAAAATCGCCTATTGGTCGTACACATGCATGAAAATACTATATAAACAGTGATCAAATTCACTATTTTTAACTTAACTTAACAAAACTTACTTATAACTTAACAATTATCACCAGTTTAAGTCAAATTTGAACGATTACCTTTTGGAAGTAAGGATTGTAATTTTTGTTTTCGTTTCTGTAATTTTATGTTAATGTAAATTTTAAGTTAATTAAATATTTGGTTTTGTATTCGATAACTCATATGAAGAGGTCCCGATAAATATTTTATGCTTACGTATTGAAATAAATCTCAAGAGGGTAGGTCGGTGATCCGGCTAACGAGTTAGCTTTCGTTATTTGCGGTTGCTGGCCGTGCACTCTTGAAAACTCAGTTGTTCGCGGTGAGGCCTGGTTGTAAGACGCAGGACTTTACCCAAAGGGCACCGTTTTACCACTCGTAACGGCTGATGGAAACGTTGGTCGAGACGAGCAGAAGCTAAAATCACGGGAAGGGCGTTATTAGTTAAGGGAATCAAGGGTGATCGCTGGCCGATCATTAAGTGAAATTTTATTAAACCCTCTTCAATTATAATGCGATGGGTTAGCTAGGGATTGGAGGTAAATAGTAAAGTCAAATGCCTTGTTGTAAAAGTGAACACAGGAGGGTATCAGCAAAACAGCATAATATAGAAAAAACTAAACCACATGCATACTATAAATTAAGTACCAAACAATCATCACAAATAGGAATATTTAATGACGGGGTAATCACAAAGAACACACACTAATGATATAAATCAGCGAAACTCTACAGCGTTTTAGATAGGCACCCGTAAAGATACAAACAAAGATCCCTCTAAAACACTGATGAAAATTGTCACACCCCATATGGAACTAACAAGACTTTTATGAATAGGCTTAGCGTACCTTAAGTACAGTAATACCAATAGCTAGGGAGTATCATAAAAATCTCCGCTGTCAAAATGTATGACCAAATCTTCGCCGACGATATGGCTATTTACATCCAAATACGTAAATTATACTGTTAGAAAACAACGATCCGATTAAAAGTCGTACCATTCCAAGTAGGGAATTTCAGTAAGCAGCGCAGTTCTAAATTGCCTAACAATTTAAAATCAAACTTTACTGATCAGCATAAATTATACAGTAGCTTTGTTGACGTAGGCCAAGTCACTGACCACCGCCTACTACTAACAATTATATGACAAAAATCTAAATAAATCGAGTTAAATAGCGTAACAATTCACTAAAACTACAGAAATCAAGTGATAAGATTAGAACAGAAATCTACTTAAAATAATGGAAGGAAACCTATAGAATGAACATTAAATAATAAAAATTCAAATAAACTTGAAATTTATCTCCACCCTATATTGCAGTTTTGTGGAAATCAAGCTTTTCAATTTCGCGATATTTTCTTTTGTAATATTTTGGAAGATAAATCACATCCACCAGTGGTTCCTATTTCTCAATAACTCTTTTTCTATCAAATTTTTGGATTATCTGTTTATGACTTCCTTATCACAACTGCCAAGGATTCCCCGAATCTCTCCCGCTCCGTCCGTAGTGGCAATGACTCAGAAGATCGAGAAGTTAGAACGAGAGAATGCCATTCTTAAGTAAAAACATCACAAAGTTAAGGGCACTTGGTGCTCACCTGAAACAACCAAAAGGCTCTACCAAAAGATCTCACGACTCTCTCGACCCCGCGACGATTTAATTATTGAGAACTCGAGCCAGCGGATTACTATATCCGAGCAGAGTGCTGCGCTCCGGCAAATTTTCACAGAAAAAGAACTCCAAGCTCGTCTGCAGAGCAGAAGATTGGCACAGGAACTAGATATAATTCCCTCCCATCACTTGCCAACTCAGGCGGAAACTCAAATGTCCGGCCAAAATCATCCATTGGTTATCTCCAAGAATACCCCGGGGAACCGACGGCACAAACCCAACAAGAACCGCCGCCGGAGACAGAGACGCAGGGCTGAAAATGCACTGTTACAGGCCAATCTACTACATGATGAGCCTTCGGAGACGAGGGAGTATCGAAGTGCGTTCTCTGAGGAACATAATCGTCCTACCTCCGACTTAGAAGTAATATACGCGCGGGTGAAACTTCTCTTTTCGCACCCCTCTTCAACGCTCATCACCCCTAATTATTTCGGTGGTCGAGCCAAGGATCGCACAAGGGAGAGATTCAAGATACTTCATGCCACATCCGCCCGCAAGATGTCCCAAGCGCCGTTTTTTGCCCGTGGACATCGACGGGTACGACTGATCAGGTCTCTTCGTTGGAATGTGACAATTTTGCCAATTCTTTGTGATTTTACATCATAGCATTCGCACAAACCTTTGCTGTTTTCTTTTGTTGTTCGCTTAAAAATAAAATGTATTGTCTATTAATTTATTTCATAAATTAAATATTTGTAAATCCCAAATTTGATATAATTGCAGAGTAAGAGTCGGTTAAATATTAATGGTAGCCCTAATTAAATTAATGTATAAAGTTTCTTCTCGTAATAAATAATTATTAATTAAAATACTGGTTTAATTTCGCTATAACCTTAGAATCTATAATTTAAATGTATAAACTGATTAGTACCATCTGATATTCGATGGCTTCCCAATCCAGTGCATAACCTAAACACAAAGAACCAGGTATGTTACAAATTCAGGAGGACATAGAACAACGCGTAAGACCTTTTAGCGGCTGCTTTGAACCTGCAACGAAGGTTATTCGAGAAGTAGCAATGGTAACAGTGCTCACCTGCCCGAATAGCACTCGGCTATCATACGCATTACCAACATGGCTTCAACCATGGGTGTATGATGGTGATCCGTAAATTGTGTAGTGTGCGAGGGAAATTGAACCCTAGAGTAGGAGAAGCATGTGATTTAGCGAAAGATATTAGCCAATGGTAAGAAAGTTTTCCCAGTACACCAACATTATATTTAAACAGATAAGCATTAAGTAGAGAATGGATTGTTGATAAAACAAAGAAATAACATTAAGTAATGATAAAAAATTCGTGATTGGTGATGAAGTTTAGATAAAGAAAAATAATATAAATAAATCAGAGAACAGATTGAAGGTCCTGGTACAATTGTATGAAAGAACAATGTAAGAAGTTAGATAATAAAATTGAATAATGACTCTATTTTAGTTAGAAATATAGAGTGACTCAGCACGTAAGGGATAAATATTAAAAGTGAAATTTATAAATAATTAATTTTAAATAATTTAATAACAATATAGAATTCTCAAAATAAAATATTTTAAATATCCTCAGAAAATTTTGTTTTTTTAACGTCAACTAATATGATTTTAAAATAAATATATTATCGTACTGGGATTTTTAATTATTTTCAATTACTTTTTTTCAATTATGAATGTGCTAAATAATATGAGTTCCGGGAAAATGGCTACTCTAATATGGTAATCACGTTAATCGCTAATTTTGTAAAACAACCAAAATATATCTATCAGGCCAAGATATTCAACAAGTCATTATACAAACTGAACGTTTCTTTGAAATACTCATTATTGAAAAACAGTTGCAGAACAATTTTGTCAGAACCTTCTTGACTAAAAGGCTTTAGAGATTTACAATTTAATCAAATCCAAAGAAAAATACAAGAAAAACCCGTTGAAGGTATTTCCTTAACCATCAACACTATTTGAGCATCTACAGAAAGCGTTGATTAGAAGCTGGATAAGTTAATTGAAAGTAAATTGAAACAAAAAATGAATCAAGGAATCATAAAGAAATTTCTATTATTACATAAGATGGATGACAAAAATATGAAATATGACTTGAAAATTCTTGATTTGAAGTCTTTAGAAGAGATAATAGCTAAAATGTAAAATAATACGAAGGTTAACGAAGAATTTAACGAACGAAGTTTATCACAGTGATAAACTAAGATAATTTTCAGAAACAGTTAATTATAAAAATATAATCGGAATCCTGCTTGGAACAAGAATAACAATCATAACTATCTATGAACACGTGTTAAATACTCGTTTCTTGACACTGTCTACATATGTATATATTATTATTCCTTAACTTTAAATTGAGTTAAGGAATAATAATATATACATATGTAGACAGTGTCAAGAAACAAGTATTTAACAAGTGTTCAATCTCAAATGATACGCATTGATATATATTCCTAGAAATGGCCGGGTAACCTGATAAATCACTGTCGTGTAATGTCAGGAATAGTAGACTAAAATTATCGTATTTGAAAGTGGAATTTCCAGTAAATGCAAGTCAATTGTTTGCGATGATTACGTCCTTGAATTTTGTACACACCACTCGTCGCTACTACCGATTGAATGGTTTAACGAAATCGTTGAATTCTGATTTAAGGATTGGTAACATTTATATCTCGTCACTCAAATTCAACAGCCACATTATCCTCTTGATATGAATTTATTTTACCGGTAATTTTTCGAAACACGGAGAAAAAATTAGGATTTATATTCAACAATGTCGATGAGGTAAATCTCTTTCTCGAAGACCTTTTGCAAAACAAGATAGAAGCATTCATATTCAATAGTTAATTTTTTTTGTAATAATGTTTAACGATCATTTATGTTTAAAATAAAAAAATGTGTTTGAATTTTTAGACCACTAGAAAATAAAAATAACTAATTAATATAAATCTAAACTTCAAACAGAGAAAGGCCGTCATTTTTGACATGTAACTGCTAGTTATAAATAACTAGATAATACATAACACTCACATAAAATTACATTAAGTCCTTTTTATCTTTTTTTATGTACCATTTTATAATAAATAATTATTTATCAAAATAATTTCGATTCCGAAGAATTAATTAACAAATTAAATGAAGCAATATGAATAAATTAAAATAATCTTATATGAAATTAAAATCCAATTAATGCTTGAATTTAATGATCCTGGTTCATATTGGCTATTTATATGACGACGTTCCTTGAATCTTCAATGTTCTTTGACCTCTTTCATTAACGCTTCACGTGTAGTTGAAAATGGATTGATGTCGCGGGAGCTTGAAGTCCAAATGTTAAGTTCTATATTGTAATGAGAAATTTCACTCGTCCATTCATGGATTACTTGAGTTTTATGTGGATGGGTAATTCTTGCTCAAAAGTCATTCCATTTTATTAACAGTGAATATAAAATAAAATACAGCCATGACCAGAAAAGACATGTCCTAAATATCACGTAAAATGCTCGTTTTAGTAATTTCAAAGTTAAAAAGTAGTCAATGAGGTCCAACTCTCAGAATTACTGGAAATCAGTTTAACAATTTTTCTTTTAAGTACACTTTAATTTTTTTTTTGAATGTTTTTGAGTGAAATATTATGAAATTTGTAAATTATATATACCAAACACCAAATCCTCGGCGAAGTTAGTCTATAAAAATTATTTCGAAGGGTATCTGAAATAAGAAATCGTATTACTATCGAGAAGAAGACTTTTTCAAGACCTTAAACAATAAACAATCTTAAAATAAAATTACTAATTAAAGTTAAAATTTCTGAAAATTTAAAAAACCCCAATTAAAAATGTGGTTTAAATAAAAAATGTCATTCTTTCACAGTTTATTTTTAATGCTTTGATTCGATCTTCTCTTTGAGATAAGATTTAAATCTAATTAAAAACATTATTTGTACTCGAACTTCAATATTTAAGAGAAAAATACATTTCATGCAAAATCCCGTTAATAAAGTTACATAACATTTAAATACTACTTTTAAATTTCAAATTTAAACAAAAATTCAAATTAATTTTAAATTTTTTAGTTTAATTTTCAATTTTATTACTGTAATTTTGAAAAATTTAGGAATAATATTAAATTTTATTACAGTTAAAATCGTATAAAACGTATTACTTGAAAATAATAAGTAGCTTAAAATTGTTTCAATGTAAATTATATATACAGGTCTCCCTCGAGTTAGACGGTTTTCTAACAATTTTTATTAGCAAAGTAAACATGTGATTTGAGATAAAATTTTTTCGGAATATTTTTAAATATCAAAATTAATTTTTAAAAATTACAATATTTCAATGTGCACTAATTCAGGAAACTCGATTTACACGGAACTAGTTATCATAAAACTCGATGGGGGGGACCTGTATTTATGACCAATATAATAAAATTAGATAAATATACAGAATTTACTAGAAATAAACTAAGAAAAATTTAATGAGAAAAAGAGCTAATATAAGGTTAAAAACAGTTTAATTCATTTAGGATACTTCTAAAAGGTCTAAAAAATATTAGAAAATCTAATCAAAGCATTTGACATTTAGAAAAGTTTTGTCTTTTCCCAAAAATAATAACTATTAAAATCCAAAACGACTATGCTGTGCAAAAAACAGATGAATATTCTAGCGAAATAAATCTACATGATATTCATTTCCAATACGTAGCAATGAGTCTAGCACTTTTAAAGAATTAAAGATGTTTAGAAAAATATGACATCTCGCTGGTTCGTTTCTGTTGAATCTAAATCTTCATTTCACAGCGTCAGATGGGTTTGTCAAGGGCATCGATGTAAGTCAACGAGATGAATTTCGGAAAAATCCAATGCCTAAATAAAATATAATTAAATAATATCATAAAAATAACACAATACAATAAAAGTTAGACAAAACTCTAAAGAAACACTCATTTAAAATAGAGTTATGAATTAGGATGCCAGATCAAGCTTCGTTCTTGAGACTCAAATTTCAGCTAAACTCAATTTAAGACTGAGTCTAAGTTTTATTAATTTTTATTTTTTAAAAGAAAATTTTTTTTTATGTAAAACATTAAAAATGGGAAATGTTCGAAATTCAAAAAATAATCTTTTATTATAAAAAGTGTAATGGAAAACGATTTAAAAGTTCAATTTAAAAATTAAATTAAAAAATTAAAAATTAAATCTGGAAATAACAAATTTTTCAAAAGATTTATAAAATATATTTAACTAAATTTTGGACCAAATAAATTTTCCTTTAAAATGCCGAGAAGTTTCCATAATTTGTATTAAAGGACCCTAATTTAAATGTTTAAAAACCTTTGCGTTAAATAATTATTCTTTCCAGTTCAAATTACAAATGATAGAGATGTAAATATTTTCTGACCTACTTATTTTAAAAAATTTATCAAAACTATTTTTAATTTAATAAAATAATATTATGCAGTTTTTATTAAAACAAACCGAACTAACTATACTGAACATGAAGTAAAATATGACAAATGTACAACTCTCTTCGAGATAAATAGCTTCACTTTTTTACTTAATTAAAACAAGAAAATCAATGGTTAAAATGCATGTATTCAATGCGTAACAAAATTGCTTTACCGATCATCACCTAATACCTTATATCAATTCACAGAACAGAAAGAAACATTGTTTAAAACTCGAATGCCTTACTGTCATTAAAGGAACATTTGCTGAAAAATCAAAATATAATTTTCTTGAGAAAAAACTCTAAACAGCTTCAAATCACTGGTAAAATTGCCTGTATCACAAAGGCTCACAAATTCAAATTATTATTATTTACGCTAACAATTGTTTGAAATGTCTAATAGCCCAAATAATACTTTTTTTTATTTTATCATTATCACTAATAAGATCATGTAAAATAACCTGATAGGCATCTGCAATAAAAGTAAAATTGGAAAGCCTATTTTCGCATATGGAGTTGGAGCGAATCCCAATGCACAAAGCAGTCCTAATTGAGTCAATTGAAGTACTGTGAACAAATGAACTTTTCTCTGAGGAACTCTCCTTAGATAATGAGACGGGGGATAAGCTGCCTTAAAACAAAAACAATATATTTTCTTTACTACTGATAATTTAAAAGTAGAGTGAAATATTTGAAAGAACATGGAAATACAATCTCTCACCTGCTCGGTAAAAAGCAAAATAACTCTTTCAACAAGTTGATTTCCATAGAGTGCAGTTATGGCCATATAAACAAAAAGGCCATCAAGAACTGCTATTGGCACGTAAATCAACGGTATGGGTAATAATAACAGAGATAAACCGATTAATATGTGAGATATCAAACCAGTCAATCGAGTCTCACGGACTTTTACGATTCTTAATTATTAAACATCAAAGGATATTCACAAATAATTATTCAACGATTCTATTACGTTTCATAAATCCGATGTCCGGAATCAATCCGTTCTTCTAAATCTGCTAAGGCTTTGACGTGAAGTGGGGAATGCGGCAAAGTGCCATGGACCCATGGCAATCCGAACAATGACAATACTAAATTTATGATTGCTACGATTAGGAGATCCCAATGGTAAGCTGAACCTTTTTTCAATCTTAATAAAAAGATCATTAATTCATATTCACAATAAACCGCATAAAATATATCAATATAATTAGTGCAATTTTATATAAAATTATATCAATTATCTCTCAGATTGCAAGAATATAAATAAATAATGGAATTATATCAATAATATTTTACCAATTAGATTAATTGAAAATAATAGAAAATTTTTCAAAATAATAAATGTTTTTTTCATAGAAAATATAAATCAATTTTTACTAAATTAATTGGTTTCATTTTAAAAATATAAGTATAAATTTATTGATTAACCCTTTCTAAGGTGATGGCAATATACTGTACACTATTTTAAACTAATAAAAATATCTAAGTGTAACGCTGTCGGTAATCATTTTTACTTTTGGTACAACTACTGACATATATCTTCTCCGTAAAAGCCTGTTTTGTTTTTTTCTATGTTTTTATTTTTTTATGATCATTTGTAACTATATAATTGTTATCAATAAACTTTGAGTTTTACATCACTTTTAGTTTCCTTTGCCTTAGAAAGGATTAACTGATTAAACAAAATAGTTAAAATAAATTCAAAACATTATTTAGAGAACAATGCCCAGGGAAGTAAAATAATATAGTTTTAAATACCCTTTTTAAATTAGAAATAATTATATTAAGATTCGGAGTTTTAAATATTTAAATTTTATATTTTGACTTAATAAACAAATTGCGCATCTTACGCGAATTAGACACGATATTATGATCTAAAATTGCCATTTACTTCCTTATCTTTCTCCTGTAATTTGTAAAATCTTCCGAGTATGGCAATACCAACCCAAATTTAGGCTCATCATTCTTACACATTGATATAAAGAACATTTTATTATTTGACTATGAATCAGTAATAAAACATCGATATCAATTCTGATTCATAGTCAAATAATAAAATATTCTTTGTGTCATTGCAAAATGAAAAGCAATCAGAGGGGAAAACCTAAAAAAAGTTCTTTTAATTCTTACATAAACTATTGACAATATTTAAGTCGATTTACACTCATTAGTCAAATTGACATCAGACATTCTCAAATACGGATCTTTAGGATTTTTAATTGATTTGTCAACAGTCTCTTTTGTAATTAATAATAATTTCAAATACCAATTCTTTTTGAAAACCATAATCAATTTATAAACACTTTATACTGAATTTTCAAAAGTAGAAGATAACGATAATGAACGATAAATCAATCCTTTTACCATGTTTCTCTTAAACTTTTCATCAAAACTTATCGCTGAAGCATAAAGACCATTTTCAGTGGTTTTCTGTAAATCTTTGTTAAATGTTTTCTGAAACACATTTTAAATATTTCATAATAATTTTTGTATGTTATATTTTGTCAAACCACACAAAAAAATGGAAAGTTCTTTATTTTTGTTTTTGTCGATTTTTTATTGAAATTGTGTAGTAAATATATTCAAAAAGTCATTTATTAACAATTAATTCATTGCAATTAAACAATTATTCAACTAACCTTCTGAAAACCAAATATTATTATTATTATTATATGAAAAGAATAATGTAATAAGAAACATTAGTTAATTAATATAACATTGAAAAATATACTTTATAATTAATTAAATTATTTCCGTCAAACCGGGATTCAAAGAAAAAATATTAGACAATCATTGCCAACAATAATTAGATCGTAATAAATTTTCACAAATAACTTATTTTTATAGGAACATGACAATATAAAATCAGTTTTGGCATGGGCAAAATGAGCAGCATATAGAAATCTTATTAAAACTTAATTAAAGAGTATAAATAACTGTGGGCATTTACGAAAATTTAATTTACATATATAAATTTTTTTTATATTTATTACATTTAATTTTATAAAAAATAAGGTATAATAGTAATAACAATAAAAATAATAATAATAATAATAATAGCTATTATTATTATTATTATTATTATTATTATTATTATTATTATTATTATTATTATTATTATTATTATTATTATTATTATTATTATTATTATTATTATTATTATTATTATTATTATTATTATTATTATTATTACTTTTATTAATGAAAAAAATGTTGCCAGTTGAATTAATTCTAACTAAGACTATTTTATGATTAACAAACCTAAAAACTAAAAAAATTGCCTACTTATTTGATGGACAATTCACCATAGCACTTGTTACATTTTGATCCATAAAGAAGAGAAGTGACAATGGAAAGGCTAGTCCGAGGGCTGCAAATACAGCACTAATACTGATCTGACTAAAATTAACAAATTTTATTGAAAACTCTTCTTCACTTCTAGTTTTGAAAGTATCGACTAAAACGATAATATTAATAATAATAATAATAATAATAATAATAATAATAATAATAATAATAATAATAATAATAATAATAATAATAATAATAATAATAATAATAATAATAATAATAATAAAATAATAATAATAATAATAATAATAATAATTTTTATTATTATTATTATTATTAAAGAGAAGACAAATCCAAAATATATATTCAGGTACAATATATTTCGACTGAATAACAGTCATCGTCAGGTAGTCTTGAACTTTAAACTATTTAGAATAAACCAAATTTGTGCTTTTAAATTATCAAAACATTTTATCAAAAATTAAAATTTTACTTTTATAAAATGTTAAAAAAAATTAGTTTTTTAAATTTTACAAAACAGAGACTTTAACAAAATTTAAATAAAATCTTCAACAAAATATTTAAAAATTTTTACCAAAACTATTTTACATTTAGTTTCATCCTGCATCAAAAAATTGTTATGACTGTTATTCAGTCGAAATATATTGTAGCTGAATATATATTTTGGATTGGTGTTCTCTTTAATTTATTTCGTTTGCCAATTTTGTGTGATTCTGTTTTAATAATAATAATAATAATAATAATAATAATAATAATAATAATAATAATAATAATAATAATAATAATAATAAAAAAATAATAATAATAATAATAATAATAATAATAATAATAATAATAATAATAATAATAATAATAATAATAATAATAATAATAATAATAATAATAATAATAATAATAATAATAATAATAATAATAATAATAATAATAATAATAATAATAATAATAATAATAATAATAATAATAATAATAATAATAATAATAATAATAATAATAATAATAATAATAATAATAATAATAATAATAATAATAATAATAATAATAATAATAATAATAATAATAATAATAATAATAATAATAATAATAATAATAATAATAATAATAATAATAATAATAATAATAATAATAATAATAATAATAATAATAATAATAATAATAATAATAATAATAATAATAACAATAATAATAATAATAATTATAATAATAATGATAATACTGTAGTAATACTGTAATACTGCAGTCTTATAAAAATAAGCAGATTAGATAAAAATAGTAAAATTTCGATTTTTCTTCATGTATTTTCAAACGGTATAGGCTTATTTTTATTTATTTAATACGAATTTATAATTATTTTACATAATATTATTTTAAAACGAATCCGAATCAACTGACTACATTTAATTTATAAATTTATTTCGTTTTATTTTTACAATATCCAATTGGTTTAATTCCGTTTTTTATCTAAATTCAAATGACTCCAATATTTATGACAGTAATTTATCATTTTCTGTTATTTAGTAATAATTAATTAAATAATTAATTAATTGATCAATCAGTCATTGTCCCGGTTTAAAGTAAAATGAATAATGGTCTAATCAGTTTTGAATAATTAACAGTCTGTTATTTTTTATTCTTTTATTTGTTACCGCAATTTATGAAGGCTAAATTTAACGCTTTTATAATTATTATTAGTTAATGGAAAAACATTTTTAAAATTTTTTTAATTTTTTTTACATTTTTAAAATTATTTTATCTACATTTCCAGTTTAATTATTTAAATAGTTTACTAATAAATTTAATAAATTTGAATTTAAAATAAATTAAATTACAAATGACAAAGATAATGAATATTAGGTTATTTATTATAATAATTAAGATAAGAAAGTTTTTCAAAAATTAAATTTTTATTTTCATCAAACCAGCTCTTGTTTATAAATACAAAAAAACTTCCACTGGGTCTGTTGCTAATGTAAAGTTTAATTTTCAAGTTTGGTTAATTTTATCCCATATGGCCCCGGGAAATTTCCAATTGAAAAATCCTAAATTATTTCCAATTCCAATTCTGAAAGCATCAGTTACAACTACAATATGACAAAATTAAAACAATAATTAACTCTAAAATAATTAGCTATAGTCTGCTGCATAAAATTATCTGAAATGTGAAATTGCAACATATTTGTTGATCCTTTTGTCACTGATTTCAAACTGAAATAAACGGTTGTTATGTCTCAATATTAAGTTGTAATTACAGTTAAATTTTTACAGTAATTCGTTCTTTTGAGGAAAATCGAGAACAAAATTATTCAAAACCATTAAGAAACATTGGAGGAGAAATGTTGTTCAAGTCAACTAATTATGGGAGGTTTAATTAATTAGAGGAATCAAATTAAATTTTATCAAAACTGATCATGGAAATAAAAAAATTATTTCATCAAATTTTAGTTTTTTCTACAAATCCTTTAAAATTTATTTATTATACTTTCAAAAATGTCTACATACATGACACTTATGACACAGTTAAATATCAATTTACATATATATATATATATATATATATATATATATATATATAAAACTATTTATTTAGTAATTAATATATAATTTTTTTTATAATTTTATAATTTAACCTCTTCAGAGATATTGACTAAACAAGGATATTTTATATTTTATAATTAAAATTGTAAATAAATAATAAATTCGCCAAATGATTTCTCATTAGTTAAAAGAATATTTTTGGCGAGTGGTAGGACTAATAAAAGTGGAAGATTATTTTTATACGTTTTTCTAAATTTTAAACAAACTATCAAATAACAATTTTTTCAAAAATAATATGCAATTTTACACCATCGAAAATTCGGGGGAAAAAAGGTTAGTCAACTTAAGATTTTTAATCTTTTGAAATTCAAAAATAATATTTTATAATATTATGATAATAATAATATAAATAAATAAAAATTAAATAAATAACAATGGTAGCCAATTTCCGCAATGTTTATTTATAAAATATGAAATATTTCAACTGATAAACGGCCCTGATAACTTATAACTAAAATTTAACTAGACTTTCGCCTTCTCCTCTTCTTCTCTGATATTTTATTTCCCTCAAATAGCACTCAAATATTCACTAAAATAATACATTTCAAAAATTCCAAATACAAACTCAAAAAATTTAGTAAAATAAAAACTATCAATGATTTATTTAGCTATGTATGAAATAAACTGTGGGATTTGTTTTTGGGTTGGTATTTTGCATTATAAAATTTTCATCGTGTTTATTGGTAGATTTCAAGTTTTGCTTAGATTTTGGTTAAAAATATATATGTCATGGGTGCAATGTCACATGCATTGGAATGAATACTTGTCATATTCGTTCGCAAGTTCATAATTACTATTTTAACTATACTTGATGGTCGCAGTGAGTCTGTTAAAAAAAACAAACTATTATATCTTGGAAATATGAGAGGAATAAGAAAATTTGATAAGTTTTCTCGTATAGCACCTAAAACTATTAATTCATATTAAAACATAAATGCCTTCACTACATGACATGTATCTTAGGCATGAACATAAAATTTCACAGGTGTATATTTCCCAAAAAATGTATACACAATTTACATGATAATAAAAACAGTATAAATTTATAGATAACGTACAGATAAAGTATAAATTAAAGAAGACAAATGTAGAATTTGGTTTACTCAGCGAAATTTTCAAATTGATACCCATTTAGATTTAAACACTGCTGTTAATGGGAAACAATTAAATAACAAACGTAGCAGACTTTCATGGAGATTTTCACATCACGATGATAGTGTGAAGTAAGGAATAGAAATCCCAGTAAATTTCCAATCCCCGAATTGTAAATATCTCAAAATCAGGATCACTGGATCAACTTTATGTAAAAACTGGTATACAAACATATCAGGTAGTGTAAAAAGTTTCCGGGCAGCAGCAGTAAGTGAATTTACAAAGCACTTTGCATAGGTGGAAGTTATAAGTTAATAAACTTGTTATAGACAATGGAGGACTTTATTTTGAAGATTAAAACGGTTGGTTAGTCATGTTTGCTTTCATTGTCATTCTATATGTTGAAATTGTAATCCAAAACTGCCCGGGAACTTTATACGCAACCTAGTATGTATTTTACTTGAATGATAAAGTAGTAAAATCTACTTCTAAAATTTTATTAATTAATTTTATATTAAGTGTCATCTCTTAACCGCTATCTGATCTTTGTTATCAAAAGATCTCCAGTAGAAAGCACCATTTCACCATATAGACTAGTAGATGGTCCACTCATTAATGCATTATACAGAATTTCAACACTCTTTCCCTATTTCCACGAGTCTGAAGAATTCCAACTTTCGTCGAATTGTAGTTTGCATTTGATTGGTTCTAGTTGTGAAGGTGCTGCATATTTATTATAAAAATCTTCACAAATTTTGGCATGACATTTTCTTGTATCAGTGACAATGTCAGAAATTGTCAAAAAATAATAATTTAATTAAATCCCACGCTTAACGCTATCACCACACTGTAACTCCAAATAAATTTAAATGCTATTACTCAACAACAGGGCGACTGATTGTTTCCCAATCACTCCATACAATCATGTGAGAAAACTGTATTTAATCTGAACATTTTTCTAAACATCTGTTACAAAAATACAAGCTCTCATTACGATCATAATGTGAGTTAATCTTGGGATATTACTTTTCCGATGTCGAGTAATGGTAAGTTTCACATGTGAATCTATCTGAAACTACTTTCCAAACCGTCTTTGGACTTCTACTACTTTTTTCACACTTTTTGGATGACTTAAAAATAAATATACCGTATTCAAAGCTTTTGTCTAATATCATATATAATTTTAAATTAGTAGTTCCTAGAAAAGAATGAAAACTTTGAATTGCTTGATTTTGTTAAGTTTATTTTTTTACTTATTTTTAACAACCAAAAATTTTTCTTATTTAATGATTTTATTTTTAAGATATAAAATTACATTAAATTTTTGAAGTTAAATTTTAAAAATGTTTATTAAAATTTTTAATTAATGAATTTAAGATTTAAAATATTGAGCGCTCATGCTTTTAAAAAAATAATGTTTAAAAGAAATTGACATATTATTGAAGATATTCAGAAAAAATAATACAAAAAGGTTAGAGTCTATTTTCAGACATTATTTTAAATCAGTAGTATCTAGAAAAGAATAAAACGAATATATGAGGTATTAAAATATAAATATACTTTTAAAAATTAACTTAAAACCATCCACACACATCCACACATACACACACACATACATATACATTCAATAAAGAAACATGCAAAGATCTGCACCAGTATTTAACATTCTAGTACCTAAATGTTTCTGACATTTATTTTCCACCTCGTGTTTTCTATTTATTAATTTTTTAGGTTTTTTTAGATAATTCGTTATTTCAAGAAGTAATAAACCGGTGCCATTTGAGATTAAGCTCGAACAAACAAAGTGAAACCTTAAGTAGTTAAAAATTATTTTTAATTGGGAATGCTCAATTAAATTGATATTTCAGTGCCTATTAAATATGAGGAATATTTAATTGACAATGAACATGAATTCAATTTCAACTGATTAATTACGTCCATAAAGAGAATAATTACTTTTAGAAATATATAATGGAAAATATTCTACAAAATTTTCATAAAATCACTTCAATTTTGACAAGTAATTTAATAATATGGTTTAAAAGAAATATTAAAAAAGTAAAAGAAAAAGAAAGATTAAAATATTATTTTAAACAGTAATAAAATAGAGTTTTATTTTTTTAAATTCATATAACAATAATAATAATAATAATAATAATAATAATAATAATAATAAGAAGAAGAAGAAGAAGAAGAAGAAGAAAAAGAAGAAATTACCAACGTTATTGATTTATGTAAAAAAAACGCCAATACAATATATTTTAACAGACTCACTGTGATCATCAGGCATAATTAAAATTCAAACTATACGGATTTAAAATGCTATTTTTCAAACAAATTAATCATTAATTTTGTATTTTAAAATTATATTCTGTTAAAATATAATAAACTCTGTTTTCTAAATCAAAAATTTAACAAGATTTTAATAAGTTTTTCAAATAATATATTTTTATGTTCATACACAATAATATTTTACATTTATTTTTTATTATTTAGCACAAGCCTGCTTTCAGTAATATTATTCAATCCAGTCAGTCAACAGTGATCAAGAATTTTGAGAACTTTGATAATTGCACCCGTGACATATATATCCACATCCAAGACCCGAACAAAATCAAAGTATGACTTGGAATTCACTAATAAATTCAAAGTACAGACAATATTTGCGTTCACTGATATTAATCAATTCTTTTAGTCGATAGTTATCATGAAATTGCAAACGAATATAGCAAGTAGTCATTCCAATGCATGCGAAATTGCACTTATGACATATATGTATATATATTTAACCAAAATCTAAATACCATCTAAGCAAGACTTAAAATCTTCCAATAAACACGATGACAATCCTACAATCCTACATACCAATCCAAAAACAAATCTCACTGCTTATTTTACACAAAGCTAAATGAGTCATTGATAGTTTTTCTTTTACTGAATTTGTATTTAAAATTTTTTAAATATATTATTTAAATTAAAATTTAATACGTAATGTTGAATGAGAGTTTAGGAAAACTGTGATATGGAGATCGAGTGGATGAAAAAACGTTGTAAAGGTTTGTACTATAGAAGTCAAGGAGTCTGAGAGGATGAATGAGAGTCGACTAAAGCTTTGTTGGGATGAAGGGAAGTGTGAGTGATCAAACGATATTTATTTGAATGGCGCTTTATAATAATGATGATAATAAGGAGGATAATAATGAAAATGATAATGATAATGATAATAATAATAATAATAATAATAATAATAATAATAATAATAATAATAATTTAAAAAAACATATTATAAAGAACTTTTAATGTGGAATCAAATTTAAAAAACAATGTAATTTATATATAGTAAAGCACAAACCAAAATTTAGCCGAAGTTATTTTAAACGCAACTTTAATCGAAAACAGATTTAATTAAAGTTTATTGTCAACATAAGTAATGGAAAATAAATATGTTAGATATAATGGCAATCATAATATTATGCAATTTTTCGTTTGTCGGCACCAATTTATATTTGAATTTGCGCTGTAAAATGTGTTTGTTTGAGGGATTTAGGTAAATATTTATTTCCAAGAGCTTTAGTCTAAATATTTTTCTGATTCATTGAGGAATTAGGTTATAAATAAAATAAAAAGTGTAAAAAAGAAAATAATTTATCATTAATTTATTTGAAATATCCTGAACCATTTTTACTGGATTATTATTTTCTTACCTATTTATTTGATAGTAATCACTATTAATTTAAAATTTTCAAAAATTTCGAATTAATTTGTTAAATTTAATTGAAATAATTTATTATTTAGCATATTGAGTTAAAAAAATATATTTAAATAGTTAAATTGATAAATCTTCAGATAGATTTGAAATAAAAATATCGTGTTGTTGATTAAAATAAAATATAAAAAAATTTCAATTTCAATTGTGTGGCGATTATTTTAATTAATAAAAATATAATTCATGTCTGTATTGTTTAAAAAAATAAAATATTTCAACATAAAATTCAGTTTAATACGAAATTTAACCAATCTTTCTTTTTGTCTCTATCAATTTTTAATTTATTTACAATTTCTCTTAATGTTTTTACATTGAACGTTATAAACAAAATACTTTAAAAAAATCCAAAATCCAAAATATTTAATGTTTTCATTATAAAAATATAAATAAATTCATACATTTCTAAAAATAATTAAACAATGGTGTTCAAAGATAAGATAATATTTAAAAATATATATTTATGAAAACCTGCACCAAAGAAGAACTTTAAATAATCTTTAAAAAACTTTAGTTTTTAGGAAATCTTTTTTAAATAATATTACTAGAGCTCATCAATATTCTGGAATTTAAAGAAAAATGGATTTATAAGGTCTTAAAATGATGTTGTTGCTTTAACATGAAACATATGCTTAAAAAATACAAAGTGGGTAAAAAGTTGGATGTTAAAATTAAATTTTTAAACTTCAATAATTTTATAGAAAAATTAATTGAGGACTATTTAATTTTCGACAATAATTTAATTTCAATAAATATTGTAATAATATTTTCTACAAAATTTGACTATGAATCAGATTTATTTAAGGTATTCACGAATAAATCTGATTCATAGTCAAATTGTGAAGAAAATATTATGTCACTTATAAAAAAATCAGAGGTGAAAAACAAAAAAAGTCCTTAAAATATTGTAATATTTTTTTATTGTTAAAATTTAATAAACATAAATAATGATAAAAAATAATATTTATTTTTTGGCATATTTTAAGTTAATATCATTCCAAAAAAGTCCCAGGAAATATAAAATTTCTATAATTCTATTTGACAACAAAAAAATAAAAAGTTATTTTCAATACTAAATAACAGAATAGTTAATAAAAAGAATCAGGACATCAATTAATAGTTTATTGAGAATAACATCTTAAGAAATTTAATTAAATAACGTATCTTGAAATTCTCAGAAATTAAAGAAAGCAATATTAAATTATTATGTTTTATTATTTGGAAAATATCATAAAAAGAATTTGGTTTAATTGGAATTTTTGTGATTTGAATGTAGTGCCTGTAACATTTAATTTTTAATTAATTTTATTAACTTTTAATTAAATTACATAAGCGTTATTAAAAATAGAAAATATTTATTTCTGCTTGAATATTATAACATTTTAACATGATCATCACCTTTTTCAATTTATAAATGTTCCAACAACTCTTAAAGATCATCAAACCTTCATCGATAATGTTTCACTTCAAAGTTCAATCGTGGAAATTGCTGCTTTGTTTCATACTAGTTTCAGCACATTTAAATTCAGATCTTAGCTTTCGACAAGCTTATAATAAATCAATTGAAAATCTCGAAAACGGACACAATTCAAGTTCCTAAATATTACGAATCGGTGTTCTATCAATACGAACATCATTACAGATCTCACAAATCAGGCAAGACATTTATCGCATCTGTCAACATTATCACATCAGCCTCATATTCCGTAACAATTTCTTCTTATTTTCAAAAGTTCCGATTGACTGAGGAATTCTTAAAACTATGTAAAGTCAATCATGAATCTAACCAACCAAAATCTGCTTGGTTTTGTTTCGAACATATTTTAGATGTTATTGTTGAGTCCCTACAAAACATTTTTCATTTATCATATTATTTCTAAAAATTGCCTAATTGTTTGTAGTTATATCATTCTTTGATTAATTGTTTAAATATCGTTACAACTTACACCATCAAACGTTTATATCCACCTTTTTTTGCTATTAGACATATCAATGTAAAAATAATTTGTGATTAATAATTTATTAGTAAATTTGTGCAGTAATCATGAGTGTGACTCGAGTAAACTTATTTATGCCTTTTATATCACACATGAACGACTATTAGTTTATTTTTATTTTTTCACGGTAGTATTTAATAAACAAAATTCTTTATTTTGCTGTTATGAAATTTGTTTTAAATAATTATATCAGGCACATAATTTATTTAAATAAATCTATAAAATGTTAATTTTTTCTATTAATTTTTGTTATATTTAATTGTTCAATCACAGCGGCTTTACTTATCGTTTGTCGCGTCTGTGTGTGCAATGGTATTTTTGTTTGATTGTTGTGTGCGTACACAGTTGCTTTTTAGATTTTTAGGAATCGATTTGTGGTCGAGTTTGGTAGAATTAATTTTATTTTGAAGTAGATTTTGAATTTTGTTAATTGTGAGGTTTTGAATATCAAGTTAGTTTTATGTTTTTATGACATTTTGAATTTGTGGAATTTCGAATTCTTTGTTTTGATTTGGAATTTTGAATATAATTTTCGTTTCACATTTGTTTGATTTCTTTTTTAAAAAAATATTAATCATGACTGCCTCACGTTATTGAAGACGTTTAATGGTTTAATTCGTAGAATGGATATGGATTTATTAATGATGACAATGAACGCTGCAATGAAGTTATCTTTGTTCATTTTAAATATATTGCTGCAGCTCTTGCTTTCGATGGGTTTTGGCGTCCAATAGGCTATGCGTTGCCTCATGCAATTGGCAGAGTAGTTTTGACTGGAAGAGAAAAGAAGGATATGATGAAAATCATGTATTATATTACTCTTGATTATGAACAAGGAATGCAAACGGTAGCTTCTTCCTCATCCCTTGAAGAGTTATGAACTCCCAGATGCTTAAAGTATTAATATTGAAAATGATAGTTTAAAAGATGAAATTCAATACTAATACGCTATTATTTGATATAAAATTAGATAAAAAATTATTAAATTCAATTATATATCTAAAAAAAATAAATGAAATGTGGTTTGATTTATTCGTCAATTACATCACTTGAAGATTCAGAAAAGCAGACTTTGGGTTATTATCAATAAGCCATTCATTACATTTATCGTTAAAGCTACAAATGATACTTTTAAATAGTATAATCGAAGTATTTTTAAAATGACTATACTTTATGAGATTTTCAGTTAATAAATTAATATAAATATAAAGTAATATAAATTTCAATGAAATAGATTGCTTGGTTTTAAATGAATTAAATTTATTAATTCATTTTTCTACTTGTTAAAAGTTATTTGTGATTATTAAGCAAAATTTGCAATGAAATTATTAAATTAATAATTTTTTTAAATTAAAATTTCTCTTTTATTCACTAATTTTACATTAATTACCAAATATATATTCCCATTTGACAAGGATTTCTGGGAAAACTTTTAAATATAAATTTCTTATAAATTTCTATATAAAAACATTTTACTTGAAATAAGCAATATAAATTATAATAAAATGTTAATTTGAAAATAAAGTTCATTACTTAAAACGTCACCAATTTTTTTAATAAATTTATGATATATTTTTTAAAAATAAAATTTATTTTAAAGAATTATTCAATGAAACAGATAAAGAATTAGTGTTTTTGTTTAAATGTTTTATTATTATTTTAACTAATTTTAATTTTGTCATAAATTTGTTTTATAATTTGCTGTGATTAAGTACATGTAAAAAATGAATCATGTTTTCGGTTTTTTAACTTATGCAATATTCAATACTAAGTCTTCATTTTGAATACCCGATATTTATTCATTTTCAAATTTTCATTTCTACTCAAACCAAATTCATACAAAACTCATATAATATACGTCTCGATTCATTTCAATGCATTTCTCATCAACAGTGATCGACAGATTTGAGATTTTCGTTTTTGAATTGCAATAATAACAAGTTTTGAAAAAATAAATAGTGGTGAATTAATTTAAAAAGTCAGTGAAAATAATTTCCATTTTCAATCATTCTCGGTTCTGTAATTTAGTCACGCTTGTTTGAATCGAGGAACAAACGTAATTTAAGAGTATTTGACTTGGAATTATATATATATAAGTAATAAAATAAAACATTTATTTCAAACAACATTACAATTTTAAAACAAATACTAAAAATATTGTAAGCACTGACACATGGACTCTTCTTATGAATGGCATTTTAATTCATCTATACCTTTAGTAGGGTTTTTTTAAAATTACTTTCTGGTATCAGGTACAAATATGCAGTAATTATTCAACTTCCGCTCCATTTATTTTTTTACACTCCTCAAAACTTGTTTCTAATTCCTACCTTATGTTAGTATCTTTGAAATGAAGGATTCACTACTATTTATGTTATTATCAAATAGTTTTGTTAAATAATTAAATAATGTAACACTTTTTTTAAATTAAATTAAATTTTTAATTAATTAAATAACCAATTAATTGAACAATAACAAATTGATTTTCATTAACATTTTATTTCAAACAAAAAAAATTGTTTTTCAACTAATTTAAATTTTATCAAATAAAAATTCACAACAAAAAATCCAAATAGAATTTTGCTTTTGTTAATTACGTAAATAAAAAAATTAATTAAATAATTAATAATTTCCTAGAATTAAAATTCCGATTTCTAATTCTTATAGAAATGAAATTAATTTGTATTTTTTAGTTTGAAAATAATTTTTTGTAGGAATTAAAAACAAATTCTTGTGTTCTTTATTTTTATTGTTTTTGGAAAATTTACATTTTAAATTTTCAAATATAAACTAGCAGACTTAAAAAGAATTCACTAAAAAATTTCTACAACTTCCCACATCTTAACTCTAGGATGGGTCGCTGAAATAAAGATGATATTGAATGAATTTAAAAGTTTCTGCAGTAAATAAAATTGAATCTTGGTTTTATATTAAATGTTCCGATTTATTGCATTGTCTTTTCGTGAACAAATCCTAGCTAGTCTGGATTACTGAAAACGCTACTATATTAAAAGCTTTTAAGTCTTTAAAACCTATAATTTTTCTATTTCCAACATCACACTGTTAATGAAATCTTTGCAATACAGAATCTACACTACAAATTTAATCAAGTAATTTTTTTCACAACTTTTTTTTGTTCTTTTGATCTATCTAAGTGTGTTTTTCAATATAGGGGGGCAATTTGAAAAAAAAATTTGTTTAAGAATTTTATTTAATGCAACAATGATAATTTTCTAGCAATTAGTGAAACTTAAATAAATATCTATATATGTGAACAATTCCTTATTGTACATAGTATTCTTTTTGTTTAATTATCAAAAACATCTTAATTTTTTTCTAAATAATTATATGGGCATTAAGATTTTAAAATTATTTTTGGGAACATAACCAAAAAAAGGTTGAGAAACACTGATCTTACCTTTCTACCAATATATGTTTCTGTAAATTCTAAATCCAAAACTTCTTATTTAGTTTTTCAGAGTGTTTTTGACAACAATCCCGTAATTATTAGTCACCGAGACATATTTCATATTTTGTAACTAGTTTTAAATCTAAATTGATGAATTATTTTCACTGACATTTAATTCGTTCATCGAGAAGTGCAACTGTGCAAGCGAGTTTTAACTGAAATAATTTGTCTCATTTAATTGAATTATTTTCGATGTTAGAATAATAAATTACAGTATTTAGAAGTAATTTAACTACCGAAATAATATGATCAAATTTTATCATTTATGTTGATGATTATAAACGCAAAATACATTTGTAAAAATATATATTCATAATTTGAAAATTATTTAATTGTTTTATTTAATTATATTCATTTTTTGCTAAATATTGTGATATTTCCTGGACATATCAATTAAACAAATAACCGAATTTTTTCCTACGATTTTTTAACGAGCATTCACCGTAGATGAAATTCACGATTAAGGGACATTAATTTAGAATATAATTAAATGTTAAAAGTTTAAAAATAAATCAATTTGAAATATTTTATTTATTGTTTAAATTGTTTAAATCTTACAGTTGTATAATGTGTAAACATATATGTAACATTATTTTATTAATTATTTTATTTTTTCATTGTTTCATAAACTAAAATCAACTCTATAGTTTAAATAAAATAATTATATATTAAAAATTAAAACATCATACTTTTAAGAGAAAATTTCATATATTTGAAATTTTGAAAAAAGGAATAAAAAAGAATAGGTAAATTTAAATCAGAAAAAAATGTATAAATATTTTAAAAGAAAACAAAGAAAAAAATGAACTGGCAAATGATCATAAATTAATGAAAAATCTGTTACAAAGCGGAAATTTTTTTTTGAAATGGGTTTAATAAAGTTTCGATACTTAAATCGAAACTTATTTTTCACAATGAAGATTTTTTGTATCTTAAGGGTGGCTAACTTATTTTATAAAACCACATAAAAATACCTAGAGGAAAAGGTAGCTTTGTATTAGCGACCCCATTTTGTCGTGACATTTCAAAATAAAAACAACATTTGAGATATGGTCTTTTAAAGAAATATTCTTATGGTACAATTCTAATAATACTTATTTAGTCATACTCATTCACATGTGTTTATGACCTCTTTTCCTTAAAAGCTTTCAAAACGTCTAAAAATTAATCCTTATAATCAAATTACGTATAATCAAATTTTAGCCTTTATTTATTTTAGAAATGTTTGAATTTTATTCACTCATAATAAATACACAATATGTAAATTTTATTTCATTTTAAATCCAAACTTATTTACTTACTTCAGTATTATTTAAACAAACATTATGAATTGAAGCATTTTTTTAAATTCATTGACAACACTTTTACACATACAAAACAAATTTCTATATTCATTAATTATTATTTGAAAATTAACGTTATATTTTTTTTTCATTGCTTTTCTTCGTTGGATTTTCAATATTATTCTATTATCACATTTTCATTTGTAAAATTTTATTATTTTTAAATTTAAAATCTTTTAAGTTTTGAATTACAGCCTTTTGAGATTGCACATAAAGACTTGGCCCCTAAGCTTATTATTATACATGGAAACTGTTGGGAGTTTTTAATGTTTTGTTGTGTAATTAATATATTATTAACCTTATGTATTATGTATTGCGTTAAGCTTAGCCGAATCACCAGTAAAATCTGACATGGAATAGCTGTGGTGTTGCGTGTTTGCGTGTGATTTTATAACCGGGTATTAAGATAAAAATTAAAAACAGTACTTAAAAACAGTAGAATCAATTATTTTTAACAATAGAATTTATTTAAAACCTAAAAAAATAAAATTTTTTAAAATTTTTTTAAATTTAAGTTTACTATGTGGTTTTTATTTTAATTTTATGTTTTATTTCCATAGTAATAGAGATTTTATTTTATTGTTTGGCGAAGGTTGAAGAGCAGAAAGATAAATAGTAAAAGTTTGACATATCCGAATTTATATTATTTTATGACAGCCATTGTAAAAAAGATGTACTTGATATTCATACATTATATAGTATAGTCGTATTTATATAGTAACTTGTTTATAGTTTCGTTAAATATTCTTTACAAAATCTTGCGGACTTCTTATATAATTTTAATATTAATTAAATCCTCCCTACAATTTTCATTCTGAGATTTGTAATTTTATTCTTCATGAATAAATCAAAAATTATTTTTTTTTATTTATTAATAATTTGTTATATAGATAAAAAATAATCAACAAGTATTAAATAAAAATAAATATTCTTGCGGGCCTGACTTGGTTATAAATCTAGCAAATTAAAACAAAGGCAGATATTGAAAATAATCTATTAATAATTTCCGGTATTCATTAAAGGTATTTATTTTCTTACATTTAATAAATTCATTTAATATTAAATAGTCCTGTATTTAATTTTCAATATTTACATACACACATACACAAAACATAAACATTACATACAAACATCGTGAAGGTACCGAGATAGACTTTTAAGGTGACGCGATTAAGATCTACATTATATTAACCCTTTGCGGTCCGTAAAAAAAAGTTACCCACCAGGCCTATAATTGTTTTAATGATTTCTTGTATATATGATTTTGTTGAACTAAATTTGGGTTCTTTTTAATAAAAGGTATTTTTTGGAATCATACAATATAAATAATCATTCAAATTATTTTTATCAATTGCTCAACGAAATCTGAAACTTCAAATGAGCAATTATTGGAATGTCTAGTCAGACTCGACATAGGACCGCAAAGGGTTAAAAGAAATTCACAGTATTAAAAATGCAAAATAATAAAACAATGAAAACTTACAAAATAAACAAAAAAACCAAATTTTATTGTATTTACCAAAAATAATTCATCAGTTTTCCTACAATTATTTTATTAATGGCTGAATAAATTTAATGATCTCAGCAGAAAAATTTGATTATCATAAATAAAAATCTGATCAAATTTTATATTTAAAATATCCGTTCAATCGAATTTTCTGAAAATTGCAGACTAAATTGTTCTCATTTTTCAATAAAAAATGAGTAGGAATTCTGTTTAGGAATTTATGCAAATGTCTGTTAGGAATTTTCAAAATAGAATATCGATTCGAAGAAAATTTAATTAAAATCGATTCTCTGTCATCAAATATTGATAATATATTTATTGATTTATGGATATATTTCGGTAAAATAATAAAATAATAATAATAATAATAATAATAATAAAAACAATATTTATAATAATAATTATTATAATAATAATAATAATTTATACATTCAGTATGTTTTAAAAAAATTTGAAAATATAATATATAGCCTCATATAAATAATTTCGTTTTCCAGTTAATAGATTGTGATAAATAAAGTTTTTAAAGTTTGGAAACACTTTATGACATTTTTCAGCCTTTTTGCAAAAACAAATAATAGTGAATTTATATTTATATATTACTATCTAGTTTAGTTATATATTGAAATTAAATTATATATTTAAACAAGCATAATAACTGTTGAATAAAGTGAACTAAGGTTTTTCATAAAAAAGATCTTTGTGTCACTAAAACTATTTTGCTTTTTAAGCGCTATAATTCTTCAAGAATAAACTAAAAAAAATTTTTTGTGAAACATTTAAGTAATTTTAATTTTATTTTTAAATTTTATAATAATAATAATAATAATAATAATAATAATAATAATAATAATAAATGTTATCTAGCAGACATTTATCCATGAATAATTTATTTTGTCTGGGGAAATTGGTCAGATAATTCCGTATTATTTTAATGTAACAGATTAAAATTTTATCTTTTATTATTATTGTAATAAAAACAAATTGGAACAATAAATAACAATAAAGTTCAAATTTGAGAAACTTTAAAGGCGTCATTTGATTAAACAAAAAGGTGATTTTTGATAAACACAAATTAAGAGTTTCTAAATTTTTATAAAAATTGACTTACAATATTAAATGCATTTTAAATACATATCTAATCTTATAAAGCAACCCTTTCAGGTCACTTGAACCTTATACGTGATAAATTACTAACAGGATCTTATTTTTAATTAAATGATTTAGGTTACCTAATAAAATGAAGTTTAAGCATGAGTTTTCAATAGAACGTCAAATAGTGACAAATTTTTTTATTATTTAATCAAAGCCAAATTTTCAAAAATAGTTTTTCACTGAATGCATTTTTTCTTTGAACAAAATGTTCCTGGAACCTTTTATAAGATAAAAAAATCAAAAATTTCCACTTACCCAGTTTAAAGAACCTAAAATTATAATACGCAGTTAGTTATATTTTCGATTAATAAATGTGTTAGGAATTTCCATATATGGATAATATATAAAATAAATAAATAATAATCACAATAAAAGTGAAAGAATTCAAATCTGGCACGACAAATTTATTTATCTAGGTCTTGACATTGGTTTCTGGCGTTTAATAACTAGGTGTAAAAACCCTATATATATTTATACATTATGTAACATTATGTTTTAATTAACTTAATAAAATTTATATTTAATAATCATAAATTTAGATTTGATTTTGAATTTTTTCAAAGAATAGTAACTTATATAAACTTTTTATTTGTATATTTATAGCAGTTAAGAAGTTTTCAAATATTTTATAATTTATAATTAATTTATAAAATAATTATAATTTACTTATTGAATTTATTAGCATTTTACTTTTATTCTATAAGTATTAAATAAGTCTTCATTTAAAATGCATTTTTAGTATCTAGCGTTGGAAAGATAACGGAACCATTTAAATATGTGGAAATATCAAGAATAAAAAACGCTTCAAAGATCTTTGAATGACAATGGCAGATATGGCAGATATGCTATCTTAACTTTAACATTTTTAGTTATTTTTCTAAAAAAATTATTTAAATAAAATAAATTCCGTTGCACATTTAGGAATTTTCTACTTTCATTACTAATTATATAAAAGTTTTATTTTTTTGAAAATGGATTTCTAAGAAATTATTTTATATATGAAATATTAGGATATTATTTACCAATTAATATACAAATGTTGTAATGTATTATAAAATGATAAATAATCAATATTTCTATCGAGATAATCACAAAATAAAAAATATTAGATTCAATATTTAATAAATTACACTACTTACTAAAATAAATATTGATTAATTGCCATCTAATAATTCAGTGAAAAGTCGAATGTTATTTTTGATCAATGCTGACAAAATCTAACATAAACTTTGCAAAATCTGCTCATTTTACATATCATTATAAATTTGCAAGCAAATTAGTCGAAATGAATCTGGAATCCAGAAAACTTAATTACCAATTTTATCAAATTTAATTCCTCTGATTGAGCATTAATCCACAAACAAACAAAAAACTACACTTGCAAATCAAAAAACAAAAATCAGATAAACGGCAATTTGAAGAGGAATAATTAAAATTATTTTGAGAAGCACAATTAAATTTTTTATGAAGAGTTTTTATTCCGAAAATTCAATGTTATTTTTAATTATAATTATAATTATAATACAAATTCTTTTAAATCTTGCCTTTTCATTGTATAAAATTAAAGATAAAAAAGCAGTTATATTAATTTTTATAATCATTTTTATTTTTTCTTCACTATGCAGAGATTATATTCATTTTTATTGTTTACTCCTTTTAGTTTTTATCTCTTTTTAAAAAAATCTCTTTAATCAACCATCTCATTACACTATAATTAATTAAATACTGTCATAGTTATTATAATTGAAGTGGACGATGAACACGAAGAATGAAAGCAATAATGGTTATAAGTAATCTCATAATGAAATTAGGTAATTAATACTTATTATGAATGACTTTATGTGTGTGTATGTTATTTTAAATCTAACCTATGTCTCATATTGCAGATTCATTATTACAAAATACTATACAATTCAACAAACATAAATAATCGAACTCATATGACTTGAATAGATTCTACATCAACCAGTATTTGAATTATCAAACAATGGTAAAGTACCAGAAGGGAGATGCAAAGAATGAACTCTCAGTTAAAAAGCCATAAATGTTTATTTATAAACATTACATGTTTACTGTTAAATGGGAATTAATAAGGTTTAGAATTTTAGAAACGTAGCTTAACTAATATAAAACGGTTTTGGAGCAGGGATATTAACAGAGTGAATAGTAAAATCTTCACTTTAACAGGGCAAAAATTGTATTTATAGAAGTTGGATTTCAATGTTACTATGAATGAAACTAGAATCAACCAATCAAAATTGAGTATACATATAACATTTAACAAGAATTCTTTTAAAAATTATTTACCACATACTTAATACATAAATTAAAAATTTATTTGATATTTAAAAATAGTTTTGAGTAGAAAATTATTTTATTTAAATTTATTGTTTTACTTTAAATTATAATTTTTATCTATATTTATTAAAAAATATGTGACTGAATGAATCAGTAAAGACGTCGACGTTTTTTGATAATCACGACTGTTCGGCACAACTTTTTTAATTAAAACTTTAATAATGATTTTCGGGAGATTGGTAGGTGATGTCATACGCCTAGATGAAGGCGGTCACAAATCTGTGACAAATTATAATGTGAAAGATGGTGTCAAAAAACAATTAAGATTCAGATTGTTGTTTAATTTTCATATTTATCAATTGGAAATGTTATTTAAATTTTAAAATACAATAAAACATTTCTTTATTTGTGTTTTAAAATTCACAACTTAATATTTTCTATATTAATAATTGAATGTATTATTTTAAAATCTTAATAATAATTTATAAATTTTCAAATTTAAATAATAAACTTTTACGATTTAAAATAAAATCTATTTTAAAAGCCGTTGACTGCATAGATGTATCTGATATTATTATTTCATTTTTCCACCATTTTCAATATTTTGAAATTAATTCTTTTAAATCCACATTAATAATTGTACATTTTTATGTTTTATGATTATGTTTTTAGTTTCTTACTTTTTTATAATATAAAATTTTTTTTTCTCTTACTGATTGTAAGGAAATTACAATGTAAGTGCTCGTTTTTTTATTAAAAATTTAATCTTTAAAAGAAACGAGCTTTGTGATTGAAAAATTATGTATTTAATTATTAATAAAATTCTATGAATTAGATAAACAAAGTTTTTACTTTTATTTCAAACAAAAATTTACAAAACTGACTTAAAAAATTTAATAATTATTATTCAACTAAGGATCTATTATTAATTTTATTAAAATCAGACTTATTTATCATTAGTACTTTTTATAATATTCAATTTAACTGTCAAGAAATACGGTAATTTAAATATAAAAAGGAACATTTCTGCCGAATGTCAATTTGTATAAAACATAAAATAATACACTATTATTAGCTGTCACAGTTTTTGTTATTGAGTGGCTTTGATATTCTTTTGATGATTATATTTTATAAAAATTTCTTAACGTTAAATTAAAACAAAATATAAACCATAGAAGTTTTGCAGATTTGTATTTATAATGATATTTTCAAAAGATCTTATTAAAAAAAACAGTATTTTCGTATTTAAAGAAAAATTATATTTTCTAGAATATCTTTTTTTTATTTTTTTATTTTTTTACTTTCTTAGTTATCAATATGTGTAACAACCAAAATATATTTAAAAAAATATGCATTTAAACCAGTGGTTCTTAACTAGGGGTGCTCGCACCCACGGAGTTAACAATTTTACAAATTCACTGTAAATAGTAGGTACTTATGCACTTTAGAACCGCCCGGGTTCGAATCCAAAAAATTCAAAGTACTAATCCTAACTGGATTTTTTTTGGTTCAAAACTGACCTAACCCTGTTTTATTTTCCAATTTTTAGCAATTTTAACTTAGGATTAGGTTTTCAAAAAAAATAAGTATGCAGGATTCCAACTCAAAAAAAAAATTCAAAATTTCAATAGAAAATCCATCCCCTGAATTCGAACTCGGGGTACTAAAGTACATAAGTCCGCTTGTAAAATAAAAAAAATTAAACTTAAAAATTCATTTTGGCGAGTAAATTTTTGACATTTAAACATTTTAAAATTTTTTTGTATTTAATTTAAGTAAAAATCAAAAATAATAAAGTACCCATAGAAATTAAAGAATATATATTCTTTCCACGATTCAAAAATTTCAAATGCGTTTTTATAGTGATTTTTATATTTTCTTTATTTTAATCAATTGTTGTGAAGATTTTTAAAAAATTGTTATGCATATAATATTAATAAAAAATATATTGTGCATTGTTTTTTTTTCAATTTATATAATTCCTTATTTTCGGTAAGGGGTGGGAGAATTTTGTTCAAACACTTTAGGGCTTCCGGTAGCTAAAAAGGTTAAAAACCACTGATTTAAACTAACAAAGTGTGACGATATCATCAACATCATCGCCCTCTCTAAAAACTTTATTTTTTCGGTACTAGATACTTTTTAATGAAACGTTACGAAAACGTCAAACTCGACGTTATAGGGTTAAGATCAATTTGAAAAACGCCGTGCCTAAAATTTGTGTTAATACTTATTGTCAATTTGCAGTAAGTGAAATATTGTAAAATTTTATGTAATTTTACTAAATTTAACGTAGAAATTTTTAAAGTTTTCTTTGGTAAGTTTTTCGTCAAAAATAATAGTCTAGCTTCAGTGGACAGAATTAAATGCGAGTAACTAAGAATTCATTCAATATTGTTTAAAACAATCATATTTTTTAAAGGTTATGATTTTACATTTAAAATATTATTAAAATAAAATTACTTTTAATATCCTTGAACAAATAAGAACCAATAAATGACATAATTAGGACTGCAAGAGGTAGGGAATAATCCGCCATTAGTAATCTCTTGGACGAATTGAGAAAAGGCCTGAATAAAATGATGATGGATTATTCTCAAAACGAGTTCGACATGGAAATATAAAGTCAAAACTAAATCAACAGCGACAAAAAACACATTGGAAGCCGTTTTCAAAAAACTTCGAAATTTAGTCAAAAGTATATTAAAACTAATTAAAGCTCAATATGCGAAAACCTGTTGAAAATAAAACAAACACTTTATTCAAGTTATGTATAAATTAGGCGGCATCCAGAAAAAAGAAGACCAAAATAAGTGTGTAAAATAAACACAAACTAGAGCAGTGCTTCCCAACGTTTTTCAGTCTACGGCATGGTAACTATTTTGTAAAAATATAGCGGCACACTAAAAAAATCTACTACAAATTTATAGAAAAAAAACTCTGTTAAGTTTTGAAAACAAAAATATTTTTAATAATTTTTTGGACATACATTATGTATTACATTTATATCTGACCTTGATGTTGAGAACAAAGCTTGCTTATATTAGGTTCTATACTTGAAACTAAACTGAATACTAAATAAAAGAATATCGACATGTGACTATTCATTATATTTCTTGCAGAGCTTACTTTCTTTTTACTTTACTGAATTTTCAACTTATTATACTTAATTGAAAATAATAATAATATGTTAATTATTTAATATTAGTAATAATATTAGTCGAACAATATTTATCACTTCATAGATAATTTGTAAGAAAATTTTAAAAAATCCACAATTATCCTACGGCGCATCGCAAATGTTTCACGGCACACTGGTTGGGAAGCTCTGAACTAGAGGATACCAACAAGTCATTTACGGAAATAAAGCAGAGGACAAGCAGCCTTTTAACGAACATAGACAGAACTGCAATTTTTCTTCAGATATCTCCATTTTGTTTTGCCATTTATATGATCTTTTCTTAATCCACATTCATCACTTAACTTGTGCTGCTTTTACTTTTGTGATTTGATTGTCTCCATGATTACTTATGTTACTTATGATTATAAGATAATTTTGTTTTAAACGATCACTTAATTGTTTGAATGTACTTATAAGGTCATTGTCTGAATTTGAATTATATCAAATTAATTTGGTAATTTAGAAGTAAACTAGCGATTTGGCACTGTAATAGCCTTTTCAGATCTAAGTGGACCGCTTTTGTTGGGTTACCAAAAGAAAATATCCCACAGAACAAACTTTAGCTACAATATATTTTAAAACAGTTGTGAGGATTTAGTTGGTCGCTTACTCTTGTTACATGATAGGCATCAAATTTGTTTTAATTAATTGCAGTTTTGATAACGATCTTTCACCTTTTGCAATTGAAAAGTAGTAACTTTTATCCTATGCATATATCCGAAAAGGTATTCCTGTCAAACTATAGTGACCACATTAAACCATTTTTAAAAGCAAAGAAAAATGTATTCTTTTTTATTCATTTTATAATAATTTACAAAGTAATAGATTTAATTTTTTATCTCGATTTTTATTTTTCATTTTCTGATATGATTGAATTCAAATTCAGATGAAATACAAATTGGTTTCTGAGGTGTTGAATAAGAACAATGTAGTCTCATATTTTATTTTTTAAAGGTTCACAATGTCTACCATTATTCTATTCTATTATAATAGTGCTATCAGTTCACCAGTTCCAGTTGATTCTCCCGGCATCATTCTACCTCTCCTCTTACTTTTCAATATCCATTTTCTATGTTTACATTATTCAAATGTATTGTTAGTAATATTTTCATTTTTAAATTCGAGATTTGACTAAGCTTTGTTAGATCACAAAAGCTTCATGAAACCTCCTTTTTCGAGGTTGTATACCACTTATTGTATATAACTTAATACAGTTTTAAGCGGAAAAAGTTTAAAAAACTTAGACCAAATTTCTGGGTCAGATATTAAATAAATATAAACAAATTTTAAATTTCAAAAATTAAATTTTTATTTTACTCTTTAAATGGATACACGCGTCTTTGCGCTCCTTTTTCTCCATTTCCCACGCCAATGGCTGGTACGAGATAAAACAATATAACATTTGTTTCTATCATTGCAAAATTATTACAATAATTGTGTTTGATCAATTAAATGATAACTGCAGAAGTTAGGTAAAAAGAATTTACAAAGACTAATTAAAAAAATATACTAATTGAAAATTTATAATTATTATTAAAACAAAATATTATGGTTTTATTATTTTTGTTAATTGGAAATATTTATTCAAGGACCTAATGCTAAAAACAGAAAAACATATTTTCTTATAAATAATCCCGTAAATAAAAAAAGAAATTAAAAGAAATTATTAATCATTTATAATAAATGTGAAATCCAATGAAATGTCAGTTGGCAGGTAACTTTTGAAATTTTATGGCTCTCATGATTACCATGTGAAAAGCTTGCTCTGACCTAAGATTGACCACACCAACTTTTCAAAATGCACGAAAAATCTACAAAATCTCCAGATTTCATATCTATTAATTTCATGAAAATATATTCACAAGTGAAATTTTTTAATTTTTTTAACTAAAGTTAAAATGTAAAGTCATACAAAAATATTATAATGATATTTAATAATACAAATGAAATAAAGGATTTATTAGATTTATAAAAGTTTTAATTTATTCTAAAAAAGAATACAAAAAATAATTTCTCTTGATTAAACTGAAATGAATTCCCATGATAATAAATATTTGCTTCCAATTATTTTAAATAACAATAATAATATTTATAATAATAATAATAATAATAATAATAATAATAAAAATAATAATAATAATACAAATAATAATAATAATAATAATAATAATAATAATAATAATAATAATAATAATAATAGTAATAAATAATAATAATAATAATAATAGTAATAAATAATAATAATAATAATAATAATAATAATAATAATAATAATAATAATTACAAATATAAAACATTATAAATGAATTACGTTTTAGTAAAATTGAGAAAGTATATTCCAAGCCAAACTGTACCAATTAAAAGCAATAAAAACAGAAGACCATTTTCTTTACGTGATTCTTCAGTTGTTATTGTAATGAATTCATTTGTAGAGTTGAGCAAACCTTTGGCTAAAGTTGTATTGACAATGGGAACAGTTTTGTTTACTAAAGTTGTCACATAACTTTTATAGAAAACTAAATGAAAAAGACAATTGAAAATAAAATGATTTAAAAATATGTGATTCATGAATTAATTATGCTATAGCTTATCATTTATTGGATGCTAATCAAAGACAATTTAATCACCTTTTAAAACGTCCTTTACAGCATCAACTATAAATGCAATGGATATAAATAATGCAAATATTTCTTCTGTTGATCTAAAGTAAAATATATAAATAATTATAGTTGACATATTAACTATTGTGGAAAATTAACAAAGAATATTGGTAAATATTTTAAAGGAAAAATAATTTTGTTTAAATCTTACTTACCTGTATCATTAACTAAAACACAATACTTGTGTTTTTATAAGACAATAATTAATTGATGTTTATTCCTCAAGCATTTTCTAAATTTGCCTTCTTACAACAATTTTTTTTAAATAATTAAGTATATTTTTTAAAAATGAAAGATCAAATTTTATTAAATTAAAGTTGCATTAATATAAAATTTACCAAACTAAAATCTAACCAAAACTTGTATGATCTCTATTTAAACAGAAATAGTTGATTTTAAATTAATTAAAACTTTCTAATAATTCAAAATTTATTTACTATAATTATTAGTAATATTCTTATTACTATTAACATTATTATTATTACTATTTTTATTGCCATTATTATTATTATTATTATTATTATTATTATTATTATTATTATTATTATTATTATTATCATTATTATTATTATTATTATTATTATTATTATTATTATTATTATTATTATTATTATTATTATTATTATTATTATTATTAATAAATAATTAAATAAATTTGGCAACGATTTAATTAAAAGATAACGCCAATAAAAAACCTTTCGTACGATATATTTCGATAGCACAGCTATCATCTTCAGGTACTCAAAACCAACTAAAAATATTATGAATTAACATTTAATTTAAACAAATTATTTTTTATTAATTTAATTTTTTAATAAATAAATATTTTTAAAAATATATTCAATTCACTTTTAATTAATTTAAAATTTTAAAATTTTCACTTATATTCTAATTTTTAAAAATTAATGTAATTTAAAATTTTCAATTATTTTAATAATGTTAAAAAAACAAACATGATTTAACATACGTAAACTATTTAAAACCATTCAAAACATTCGTAGTCACAGCACTTTGCACATTAATCTTTGGATCCAATGACCTTATCAGCAATGCTTCACATTTCACGCGTTCCCAATAATTATTAAAACTTCTCAACAAAATTCTAAAATCAGACATTCCTATATCACTTTTACAGCCTCTATTGTGTTCACTAATATTGGTCAAACCCTTCAATCGACAATGTTCTAGAACTCGAGTACAGAGATAACGGGAAGTCTCTCCAATGTATGTGGCATTACACCCATTACATGTAAATTGATAAACGAAATCAGAACACAATCCATTATTATTATTATTATTATTATTATTATTATTATTATTATTATTATTATTATTATTATTATTATTATTATTATTATTATTATTATTATTATTATTATTATTATTATTATTATTATTATTATTATTATTATTATTATTATTATTATTATTATTATTATTATTATTATTATTTTTATTATTATAAACATAATATTATATGTTAATTTTTTTCAAAAAAAATATATTCTATGATCAATTTGAGTTATTAAATTAAATTTGATTCAGATCTCAGTTTTGAAGGCTTTCATGATTTTCTTCTGTGAATTATCAATTAAACTTATTTCCCATAGTCTGGACTTGTAAAATGAATTAGTCTTCAAAAATAACATAACAAAAGTTAAAATCAAACAAAATTTGTTTATTGGATTGATTTAAATTAAATTAAGTTTTATATTTTAAAAGCCTTTTGTTTAAGACTTGTTTTTAAAATTTCTTAATTAAAACAAAGATATTTTAATATATTTAAATTAAATCAATTAATTATTCCAATAATTGATTCGTCGCAGAGAAATTTGGCCATAAATAATAACTTTTAAAAGTCTCTATTTCAGCTTTTACTCCAAGTCTCTTTCGGGGAAATTTGTCATTTTTTATTTTCTCAAATTTATTTTGATTGAAACTCGAAAAGATTAGATTTTTGTAAATAAAATTTAGATTTTTACATGAAAAGTATCATTTTATTTGATTTATAATAACAGAGTTGATTATATTGTGAAACTGGAATCATATTTTGCTTATAACGCCGCATTCCTTCCAATGAAGTTAGAAAGTATTTGTATAGAGACAGAAACTTCATTTTTGTGTATAATTTCAATACAAATATTATTGTGGAATACATTCAAACAAGAAATCCACCATAACCAGCTAATATAAATTTTGATTTTTCTCATGAATCGTGCATGTTCGCGGAGTATATTTATTATTTTACTCGTTTGTTTGCGCTAAATTAATAATAAATATGTTCGCTTCGGTGTAAGCATTTACTGTAATGTGCTCGCGTTTTTGTGCACAATTATTAAATTTTATTTTAGATTTTATGGAATTTTTCGAATGGATTAAATTTTGAAACTGTGAAAACTATTCTGGAGAGGGGAGAAGAGAGATTAAATGAAAGTGTTGGAATTTATTTTTCATTTATTTAATTACTTTGGGTCAAAAGAATAACTATAATTCAAACGAGGCTCAATTTAAGAGAGGAATATTGCATTTGAATTATTCAATTAAACCATGATATGTGATAAATTGTAGTGACATAAAAAAGATCTGGTGTTACTCGATGTACAATGAGTCCAAAACAACAGATCAACAATCAGGTTTGTTGAATAAAATGTCGTTGAATCTCAGATCAAAGCATGAAAAGATGATTCAAACTATGTTTGAAACAATAAATTTGCCTGTTATGTATGCGTCTATGTAAATAGCTCTTTCATTTTATGCGCCCGGACATGCAACGAATATGGTTTTGAAGTATTGAGATAAAGTAACAAAGGCTTTGAAAACATATGAGTATTGTGTTAGGTCATGCAATTTGCGAAATAAATTTGGTGGAAAAAGATTTGACATATTACTTTATGAACATTCTAACAGAAATAAGTTACAGTTTTACTACACCCTAAATAAAGCAGAACCAACGAGAATTAAATATAAGCAGAAAAATTCATGTTATCGTTGGAGTGATATTCCCTGATGGAATGGTTATTCATGCCGTTATTGAAGGTGTGGGAAAAGTTATAACTGACGCTATATTCTGTCCAGCTCCTTTCATTTTTCAAAAAACCCGATATTTATACATAAATATATATATATATATATATATATATATATATATATATATATATATATATATATATATATATATTGTTAGATTTTAGATTTTATGGAATTATATAATTAATAAATAGAACATTGATTATTTATAATTAAATTTAAAAAATTACTGATTTTCAATTAAACAAAGTTTAATTAAAATATATTTCAAAATATTTTCAAAAAAAATCATAGCATGAATTAATTTATAATTTTTATAATGAATAATATCTGTTAAAATTTGAAATGGGTATTTTAAATTTTATAAGAATGGCATATGTTTTGTAGAATCTAAGTGACCCATAAAATTTTAATTGCATAAATATTAATAACATAATAATCAATATTTTGTAATAACAATTTTATAAATAAATAATTAAATAAATTTGGCAACGATTTAATTAAAAGATAACGCTAATAAAAATCTCTTCGTACGATATATTTTGACAACATAACTGTCATATTCAGGTAAAAAAAAACAACTAAAAATATTATGAATTAACTTATTACTTAAATAAATTATTTTTTAATATTAATTTAATTTTCTAATAAATAAACACTTAAAAAATATTTAAATACTTTTAACTAATTTAAAATGTTATTTATATAAATATTATAATTTTTATCTATATTATAATTTTAAAGTTAATTTAACATTTTATAAATTAAATTATTTTAATAATATTACAATTTAAAACTTTTTTTTAAAAAACAATACAGAAACATGATTTAACACATTTAAACTATTTAAAAACATTCCAAACATTCGTAGTCACAGCACTTTGCACATTAATCTTTGGATCCAATGACCTTATCAGCATTGCTTCACATATCACGCGTTCCCAATAATTATTAAAACTTTTCAACAAAATGCTTAAATCAGACATTCCTATTTCACTTTTACAGCCTCTGTTGTGTTCACTAATATTGGTCAAACCCTTCAATCGACAATGCTCTAGAACTCGAGTACAGAGATAACGGGAAGTCTCTCCAATGTATGTGGCATTACACCCATTACATGTAAATTTATAAACGATATCAGAACACAATCCAACCGGAGATTTTGATTAATTAATAAACATATTGCGTACTTTACACAAATAAAATATAACTACAGAAAATATAAAAACCCCGAAAATATAACTACAGCCTAAACTAATAAAATACTTAAAAATGTAAAGTTTAGAAATCGCATTTTTTGTATATTTATATCAGTTACGAAACATTGCAATTATACAATGACAATTATTTAACAATAAAATTATATTAATATTATTCACATAATAAATATTCACCTGGTTGACCATCGCATTAATTTACTAAGATCTAGCAACGAATAGAGAATCAGAAAAATAGAGTTAAAAATCCCAACCCAGGAAAACATCGTATAGAAATGCAGCGAATATTTCGCAGATATTGCATAAATGACTATTATTAAATGTTTTATCATTTTTCAATTATATTATTATTCAACCTTTAATATATAATGTTAAAGGAGCAGTTGTGAGCATGACAATCAAAGGTTGTCCTCCAATTAATGCAAAACACAAACCACCGACTGTTTGTGAAAGAATTACTCTTTTTACATCTGAAAAAATGTATATAATAATAATAATAATAATAATAATAATAATAATAATAATAATAATAATAATAATAATAATAATAATAATAATAATAATAATAATAATAATAATAATAATAATAATAATAATAATCAACAGTTCTAATAATTGAAAATAGCTATCATCATGAATATATATATTTCGACCTTTTATCAGTCTTCTTCAGGCTGTAAATCGCATAACAATAATAAAATGAAAATAAAGAATATTTAAACAAATTAACTGATAATAATCGCAATCAAATTGTATCAAAAATAAAAAATCATTTTAATTTTGTTGAAAATAAGCATTTTTTATTATGAAGCCTAAATTTATTAACAATTTTTAAACATTTTTTTTAAATAACACCAATCATTTAAAAAACAAAAGCAACATTTAATTATTTAAATACATTCACCTTCCTTGTAAACTGAGTACTATGAACATTAATTACAGGATTTAAAGATCTTATCTACAACTCATCACAAGTTACTCTTTCACAATAATTATTAAACGTTTTGCAATTATATTAAAATCAGAAATATCTATGTTCTTATTGCTACACTTACTAAAATGATCACTAATATGAGTCAATCCCTTTATTCAAATATTCTCCAGAGGGCAAGTGCAGAGATTATGGGCAGTCTCTTAAATGTATGTGGCATTAAACCAATTACATGAAAACTGATACACGAGTTCAAAACGAAGAACAAACTAATAACTTTGCAAGACATCAAAATAATCAAACTTTTATCCGAAATTCGCAGAGTAAAGCAATTAATACCAACACATGTTTCAACAGTTTTGTTGTCATACGCCCAAGAAAATATTTAGAATTTTCATTTTTAACTAGCAACACAATTAAATATACAGCATTTTTGCTGAATTGACCAACGTTGATGATAAAAACCACACACGAGATACTTATCCTTTCACCATATTTCACTTGTACATTAATTCACAAAAGCTCATAGGTGTAGAATAAAGACCGGAATCTGTCACTTTTTGGTATATTTTACACTGATAGTCTTTGCAGTTCCGATGTATAAGCAAATACAAAAATCCATATAAGACATTATTTCATCTTCCCACGTAAAATTTAATCTTTGTATTCATAGAGATTGTTAATAACTGTGTGGTGAATTCTCATAATCTTTGTACTGGTTTGTTAGGAGGTAACGCTCCTTTTTATTCTGAATATACTATGTTATCAAGTTCAGGTAAAAAATTCAATCAAATCATACAAAATCGAAATATGTGTTGGTTTCTACAAATTTCTATTTTTGATACAATTCGATTGCGATTATTATTAGTTAATTTGTTTAAATATTCCTTATTTTCATTTAGTTATTTTTAATGTGATTCGTAGACTGAATAAGACTGACAGCTAGTGAGATGTTATATAACAGAGGTGAAGAGACTTTAGTCCGGCAGGAGCCATAATTCATTAACTTAAATTTTGGAAAGCCATAATCAAAATTTACAATGAATACAGAAAAATCAATATCACCTATCAATTGAAACACTTTAACGAACTCATAAGAATTTTACATTTTAACGGTAAATATCAATCAAATGGAATTTGAAAATTTAAAATTCTTGGAAATTAAATCAAAAAGCAAAAAAAATCATAGAATATTTCAATCAATGCAATCTTTATATTTCATGTGTTTAATTTTAAAATAAAAATATATTTTTTTTAAATAACTTTAATTCATGTCATGAGAGCTGCTTAGATGATGCTAAAGAGCCACATAAGGCTCTAGAGCCGCAGTTTGGCCATGTATGTTATATAATATAATGATTTGGCCATTTTCAATCAATCAATAATATTAATAATATTAAATTGAGTTGTTTAAATAAATAATTATGAAATATTCTATGTAGCTTTAATTGATGTGTAAACACATTAGGCGTTTCAATAAATTGAATAAACCATTTAAAATATCAAATTTCCCGCTGATATAAATATTCATTAAATGAATTTCAGATGGAATAACTATATGAAAATTTCATTTTTTATTGCAAAATTAAGTATGACAAAACAAAAACTCTAAAAACAGAAAATCATTGAAATATTCACAATTATTGGTTCATTAAAACCAAATTCAGCTGATGTCATTTAAAGTTCATCCACTTTAAAATATATTCACTTGAAAATATGCAAATCAAACAATTACAGACAAAGTAGAAAATCCCATTTTCAGTTTTACATATCAAAATTGTTAGGTTTAGTTAATATAATAATAATAATAATAATAATAATAATAATAATAATAATAATAATAATAATAATAATAATAATAATAATAATAATAATAATAATAAAAGAAATTCTTTTGATTTTAACCATTTCATTAAGGAGTATTTTTAGGTTAAAAAAGGCTCGTGAAAACAACATCGATATCTTTATTGATTCATAGTCAAAAAACATTTTTAATAAATATAATGTAATTGAAAAATAATTAATAAAGATAATAATAATTATAATAATAATAGGTTAAATTTGATTTAAATAAAAGTAATATCAGTAAAATCCTTTAATTATCTGAAAACCTTTGATATGATTTCTTTTTTGCCATTTCCTTTATTTTGAAAAGATCAAAGGTTTTTGTCACATGAAAAATTAACTTTTTTTATTATATTGACAATAAAAAAATATTAAATGAATATTAAATATATCTATGACATTTTCAGTCATCGTATTAAAAAAATAATGTTAGAATATGTGAATATCAATGCAACATCTGATTCATAGTCAAACAATAAAATAAATTATTTAAATGTATTTTTATTTAATGACTTACTACAAAAGATCTACAATTTTAACAAGAACACAAAATATTTTCAATAGTCATTGAAATATGAGAACAACCTGAAGGATATTTGCCGGGGCATAAGATAGAGACGAAAGCGATAGTAAACGTATCAGTTTTCTAAAGGAAACAAGAAATGTTAAATTTTTGGTAATTTTTAAAAAAAAATAAACTGGAAATAATTTTTATTTTCAATTTTCCTTCTAAACTTCTCGAGTTTTACTGAAAACTTCACTCATTAAAGCTCTAGTAGAAAATATATGTAAACTCTGGAAATTGGATATTTCAACTGAAATGGGAGCTTGCTAAATTGAAAGGAAAACTGTCAGAAAAGGTGATGAAATATTAATGTGGAGGAAAAAAACTGTAAAATCCTGATGTTAAATTATGATAAGCTAACCAGTTTATATGTCAATGCAACTTGTGCACTTTCGTATGAATATCCCTGTTAGGACTTGGGAGGAATTTTTGGTTTTAATTAATGATGCAATGCAATTCATTGCAGAAATTCGGGATATTATGTCAGTTATAAATATGTGGGAATTAGCATAATTTCATTATTTACATTTACATTCTTTTTATCTGAAAATTGTTTCCTTGTTAAAGTGCATTTAGGCAAAGTGAAAACCTTGAATTTTGCTGGCTGATAATTGGCTAATATTCCATTAAACCTGTTGAATTTAATTAATTTAATATTATTAGGGTTGTCAGATTTTATTCAATAAATTTAGAGTAATAATTAAATATCGTTATTTTATTGTTCTAAAATGCATTAATTTGTTTTAATAATCACGATTAAAAATTAAATTTTTGTATTTAATTATTTATTATTTTATTAAACTCTATTAATAATAAATAATAATCTCGGATTATATTTAATAATAATTGCAAGCACATTTAAACATTTAAAAATTTTAAAACACATAAAATATATATTTGACAGAATATAAAAAAATTATTAATTGTAAGATAACTAAATAAATAAATTCTAATTGAACTAGAATAAATTAATTAATTAGCTATTTAATTAAGTAATTATTTTTTATAATTGAAAATATTATATTAAAAATAATTGAATTTAAATATCAATACATCTTTATCTTCTGGTTGTTGTTCTTGATGGTTCTCATTTTTTCCTATTGACTTGAAAATTTCTTAAAGCAATTTCGTATATTTTGAGAAAAGATATTCCTCTTTTCGTATAAAAAGAAAAATGTGATATTAGCATGAATAGTTTGTAAAGAACTAACTGCTTAACATGAACAAAGTTAGGTTATGTTAGTTAGAGTTGACCAAATCCGTTTTCGGTTTCAAATTCTTTTACAACTTTAACCATTGAAAAAAATGTGTATGTTGTCTTTTTTATTGTTATTTTTAAAGATCATAGTAAAAGATTTTCAAATAGTTAAAACAATTTTAATAAATATTAATAGAAATGCCATATAATGTGATAATTTGGCATATAGAAAAATTTTCTTTGGATAAATTGAATACAATTATTACAATGTTCTTTTCCAAAAATAAGAATGTCATCCAACAAACTAGAAAATATGAAACTTTTGAAATTTTATCGCCGCTTGACATGTTTCACATTTGTGCTCACAATTTATCTTTACACTTTGAGTTTTAATTAATTTGCACTCAAATTTTATTTATTTTATAATTTTTTCGTAAGTAAACTACTTTTTAAAATAATTAATTAATAATTTTATACAGAGTTATTGTATGAATTATCATTTTACACCCCGTTCCACTAGACAACATTTTCTATAATTTTAAAAATTGTTATAATATATATAACACACCATTTTGCCTGTCAACCTTGGCCAGAGAAATAAATTTCCTCTTACAACAAACTTCCTAAGCTACCAAAAAAGGAATTCAAAACATCATTGAGTTCGATATCACCCAAATATATTTTTATTTACTTAATACATGTTTTTATAAAATTCTATTCCTAAAATGAATATATAAATAACTAGAATGATTTTTTTTAAATATAAATATTACATTACATTGAAATAATTAAATAAAACTTATTTATATTTAGATTAAACATATTTATGTAAAATGACCTGATAAAATGATCAAATAACAAATAAATTCTATTGGCTGGCGGTTTGGAACAATTCAACACACAATACAAAATACAATAGAAAGAAATCGAGTGTTCTATTTTATTATTTTATTATCATGCGTTTTATTTATAAATTTAAATTTATTTTTATTTATTATAAGAATAAGATTTAAACAAAATTTAATTAATAAATTAATATCAATTTTCGATAATTTACTCCCGAGAACTAGTATTTAATAAAAATTATATTACCGGTATTATATACGCTTATCCATCTTTGTATTAAAAGGATGCAAATCTATAACGCTTAAAACGTTTACACTTTAGGCGATATCCTTTTTTGGAAAATTTTATCTAACCATCGATACACGGTTGTGAAGGGTTGATAGTACCCAAAATTTAAACAACGGCATTGTTGATGATAAATGATTAATTGAAAAAGATTATCAATCACATGAAATTATTATGAATAAAAATTTACTTATTTTTCCATCAGTATTTTGATCATATAGAACACCGAAAGCCATACTGGGTAAAAGACAAGCAAAATAAAGAAATGTTGCAGCTGACACGAGTTTTCTGATTGTACCAGGGCCTTGAATTCCTTTAAATTTAAAATAAAAATAATTTTCTTTGACATACATTATTTTATTTGTTTTAATTATTGAAAATAATATTTTCGGTTAAATTTAAATCCAATATTAAATTAGAGAGAACTTTGGTTAATACTTAATTTATCAGCGAAAACATTTAAATCTTTGTTCACTTTTGATCTGTTCTTTTCCTTTATAATTTGCGATTGAAAAGATTTGTGCATTTATATGACAAATAAATATTTATTGTTATTGAATGCAAAAAACTATATTAAAAATAATCATTTTACAGATACATTTACAGTATTAAAATGGGATTTAATATAAGGTCATTAGATGCTCAGATACAAGCAAAAGTTAACTTAATTATTTATTTAGAGCAGTGTTTCTCAAGGTTTTTTTTAACAATCGCCCCCTTAAGACACAATTTGATTTGCCAGCGCCCCCTAAAGATTATATAATTGTATAATATACAAAATGTATTACATGTAAATAAATTTTAATGGTACAGAACAATTGCTACCGGATTGCTCTAATAGCGTTATTTAATAGAAACTTGTTACAACTTGATAGCGTACGGCGTGCGGGCTACCCTACGAAATCTACGTTAAGTATTTTAAGTTTTTATACCATCATACAAGGTAGAAATATAAACTAATTATTCGTTATTGTGTAGTAGGTAGGTTTTAATTTTAGTGAAATTTAAAATATAAAGTAAATGAAATTACAAATCTACCATCACCCTCTTAACCCACGTAAACGCCCTTTAGTTTTTCTGGGCCCTTCAACGCCCCTCTCTAGGTCTCAAACGCCCACAAAGGAGCGTTATCGCTCACTTTATGAAACACTGATTTAGAGTACCTTAATTTGTTTTAACCTTTATTGTCCTTTTTAGACATGGGTCAGTTAAGTATAGGATAAGGCAATTAGGATATAAGTATTAGGATATAAGTAAAAAAACTAACGACACAATTATAATGATATTTATATATAATAAATATTAGATTTCATGTCTTGTTTATGTAATACTCAATCTACACTACTTGTGACATCCTCATAGCTCTATATACTTCCTTACCTTTTGTGTTTAAATATTGCAAATTTAATAAGATTTTTTTCATGTTGAAATGGAATAAGTAAATAATATTAAGGAAAACCGACTATGGAATGGTTAGTATATGAAGTGGTAACTGTTTTAAATGTATGAGAGTCAATGACATTTAATTAGGTTGAGTATTATTAAAACAAGTAAATTTCAAAATAGTAGTTTTGAATTACCATCAAAATAAATTTATTTTAATGTTATCTTTTTAAGGTATTTGAATGTAAGTTAGGAGTACAAAAGGTAATTAGTAATGAAAAGGACGTATATGACAGTATCTATGCGAGAAATTTGTAAATATCATTTGTACTTTGTTTAAAATAATATGATTTAAAAATATTTTTTTAAATTCAAATATGAAAATTAAAGGTCTCTCAAAGTATTCTACAAATGTTTGTAACTTGAAGAATTATACTCTAACTATTTATAAAAACTAATCTATTCAAAAGATTATCTTGAATGTAAACCATAAAATTGTAAGAATTGATAAAAATAAAAAACCTCGTTCAGAAAGCAAAAATATCAGAAAGCATGCAATAAGATATTGTATAAAATGTATGTTAAAAAAAAGTTAAAAATTAGTTTTAAAGAAAGAGTTTTCTTCATATACTATTCATTTAAATTAAATTAAAAGCTTTTTTCGAAAAACCCGACTCATTTCAGTAAAACTGAGTAAAATGCCGAAAACTGTAAATCTCACTAGATTTATAAAATTAATTAATTAAGGAAATCTGAATTTATTTAAAATTTTTTTAAAATTATTATTATATATTAATAAAATCTTTGGAAATGATAAAAAAAATAAATGTAACCTAATGAAATAAAAATTCATAATTTAAAACAAAACCATATATTTTATTAAAAAAATTTAAGTTATATGAAAACCTTTTAATTATAATTCTTACCATCTTTATAGTCTGATATATAGACAGGTATTCGTTTTCTAAGATCATCTACTATTCCATTCCCCAAGGGAAATTTTTCTTCCTAAATAAAAAAAAATGTCATATTTATTTTCGCAAAATATATTTCAGCACTATATACATATATGATATTATTCAATCAAATGTTTTAAATTTATTAATTACACTAAAACCTCGATTTGCCTCGTTTTCGAAGTTGCGTTGTTTTTGAAATTTTGTTATTTCAGAGTTGCGTGGTTAAAATTTTGATTTTTTAAATTTCCCATATAAAATAAATTTTTACGTTATTTTATTTTTTATTTAATGAATTTATGTATTATATTTAATGTTGGTTTATGTATTACATATATACATAATGATTTTGTTTTAGTACTAATTAACAAAATACATTTTTATACGAAAAAATTAATTTCGATTTGTGTCGTCTTTCTTCGGGCCCAATTAACGACGCAAATGGAGGTTTTAGTGTATATATTTAGCAACTTCTAGTTCAAACCTTTCTATTATAATTAATTAATATTTTATAACTTTTATTCTTCAATTTAATTATTAACATACATAAATTACCTAATCTATGCGTCTGTCCGTGACTGTTTATTATTATATTATATTATATTATTCAAAATTATTGTTTTCATTTTTTTAATATCATCTGGTAATCGAATTTCTTTATTTTACAAGTAATTATTTGCTATTTATCTTCGTGAATTTAATATTTAAAAATGTTTTTGTTTAAATAATGGCTTTTCTAAAGTTAACTTATAATTTGATAATGGTATGAACTATTTATTTGCAAATATTTATCACTTATCAAAAATTATATATATATATATATATATATATATATATATATATATATATATATATATATAATTTTTGCTGATTAAAACAATTGTTCAAAATGAATTTAAATTCAACGAAAATTTTATCAAATTTTCCACAGTGTGACAAGAAATGCATTTATTTCATAAATCTTAAGTGGCTACTGGATTGGCAGTTACTGTTTATCGTTATAAAAAATGGAATTTGCAATTATTCATAAATATAATCTCTCTTCGTGCTCGGCAGAAGATTGTACAAAATTTATGAATGTGAAATTTTGATCAACAAAAAAAAATTTAAATGAAATTTTACATTATTTTTATCTTTTTCCTATTTTAATTCGACTATATAAATGTGTTATTGCAGATCTAATATCAACTCGTTATATTTATTAGAAAGATTTTAGTTTATTCGAAGTAATTAAATCTCATTACATGATGTCAAGGATTTATGAGTTAACGAGGTTTTATTTATTAGCGTGACCTTGAATTTAATTAATTTTTATTTTTATTTAAATGGTTTATATTTCTAAATCAATAGTATTTTAGTCTAATATATTTGTGTTTATAATATAAATTATTTTAAATTAATTTAATTTAATTTTTTTGATTTTTATTGGCCCAAATTAAAAATCCAGAATCTTTGCGTAATTGGTTAATGGAAATTCATGAAAACGAAACATAATTAGCGAGGGTTTTAAAGAGGGTTTTAAAGTTGGTTTTAAAGATAAAGAAGGGATGATTATTTTTATATAAGATAATATGACTCACTGAAGAAGGAATACTTCTCCTAACAATATAAGAACCGTTGTACGTAATATGATCTTTGAATTATTAGGAATTATGGATAAAGGAAGAAATATTTATATATATTTAAAAGCCTTAAAATGTTTTATAAATAATTCCATTGTAATTAAAAAGGTGTAGTAAAGTATTCCACGCGATCACTAGTGTAATAAAAGTAATCGCAACTATTGTACCCTCACATCTGTTTATTTAATGAATGATTTAAAAAATAATATTTAATTAAAATAATGTAAGACTATGACAAACACTTACATAAGCAAAGGCTTGATTCATCACTTCCGTAATTCGAATGCTACGCCTCCGATAGAGTCGCTGTTCTTCTGCTAAATCTCGCGCATGATTCTGTAACATTTCTTTGAATTCATCTTCTGTTTGAGCAAACAACAATTGAGATCGGAATTCCATGTCTGATAGCAAAGTGGCAAATGTTCGACTGAGTTCAATATCGCTTTTCGTGTCTTTCTAAAATTAAAATTCTGGAGTTTTATTAAAATTATTTATTACTTTAAATCTTTCCAATTACAATGAACAAAAATTGCAATTGCCATTTTGAGATTAATTTCAAAATTAATTAGCATTACATTTCATGTAAACTATATTGAATATATACTTTTTGCATTGAATTAAGACACTAACTATTTAAACTTTATTAAGAAAAACAAATAATAATGAAATTTATTTCAATAAAAAATCATTTTTAATTGATAATTTAAACAAAATAATAAAGTTTTCATTTAAAACAACAAATATGTCATTAATTACTATATTTAGTTTTTTTTAATTTTATAGATCTATTCACTAAAAATCTGCACAGTGGACACATTCTACTTTGGGAAAACCACGTTCCACTCCAACGAAAAATAGCATTATTAATAGGACAAAGAAAAAGAGCAATTAGAAACTGTTGTGTCATAACAAAAAAAAGAAACCCTCGATAATTTCAAAACACTTTTTTTGCAAAATATATATCCAAAAGAATTTATAGAGAAATATTTTTTAAATAAATACAGCTGCAAAAATAACAACACACAAAAGAAACATGACAAACCAATAATATACCCACGCTTTCCTTTCTTGAACAAAGAGACATGTAATGTAATCAGATCTTTCATTCACAACATAGATTTGCATGTACATATTTGTCCAACCTTCACCACTGCAGCACATTTGAAATCACAACTTCAAAAATCGCAAAAAGCCCAAACATCAGACCTTTATCACCAAGATTGTCTGTGCCGTTCGCCTACCAAATGTTTTTGCTTTTCTAAAAACTTGCATGAAATGCGACGCTATTTACCTAGGAAAAACACACAGAACATTTTGCTCACGACTCAATGAACATATTAAAAGCAAAGCCAGTAATTATCATGAAAACTGGAAAAACGCACACAAATCAGAACCATTAATACACGAAAAAAAATGCCAAATACTACAAGACGCGTTCAAAAACACATTACAAAGACAAGCCGCAGAAACATTTTTTATCAATAAACCCAAACCAACCATCAATATTCAACTAATGTAAATTGAAAACTTCTTGATTTTTTTTGGAGGGGGGATAAGTTAAAGTAAATTTAAATCTCAATATTAATTAAAATTAAATTTAACCAATAAAATCAATATAAAATTCAAAATATATAAATTTTACTCCTATTTTTTTAAATAAATAAATAATGATCGAAATCATTTGAAAATGGCTCTGCGGAAAATTCGTGAATACCTTAAATAATTCTGATTTGTAGAAAATATTATGTCACTTATAAAGAAATCAGAGGTGAAAAACAAAAAAATCAAGTAGACCTTTGCAAAATGAAATTATGATGCTTTCAAGTCTAAGTCATGAAAATATTATTAAATACTTTTCATCATGGATCGAATACGAAAATACTTCCCGATCAAACAATTATATATTCTAATTATATATTCTAAATTTACAGACATAAATAGATTATGAGTGGTAAGATTCATGTTTGTCACGCGCACAATTATAGATTGCCAAGGCCCTGTTGCCAATATTTTATTTCAATATTTTTATGAAAATTAGCATTAATTTATTGAATAATTTATTAACTGTTATTTTTGTAAAATATTTTAAAAATATTTACTTTGTAAATTTGATTTTGCTTCCAACTAAATTTGTGAAATTGTATGGTTTTTTTAGCTTCAATAAGACAATAAATTAAAACAAAGTTAGATTATTTAAGATATGTATATAGCATAAATTTCTTTGGAAATTTGAATTACTTTTTTAATATGTAATATGAGCCAAAATACGATGGAATTTCAATTCAGTTTCTTTTACTACATTTTTCCTTTATCTTAAACGCGATTTTTTGTACTTTACGTTTTTTCTTTTTATTAAGCAAACAATATTATAGATGTTAAACGAAGATGAATTAAAACAAATATTTGGATAACTTAAAATAATATAAAATACCACTTAATAACTAATAATTTATTACTTTCAAATTAATAATAATATTAATTTATTTCCTGTTTCTTAATAAGAAAATATAAATATTTAACTTTGACAAATTCTTTTTCTTCTCGTTACTCTATGTATTTTTGGAGTTCAAATAAAGCATTATTTCTGGATATTTTTTTCATAATATTCTGAATTATTTCAATTCTTTCAGTTGAGTGAAGTGAGAAATGAAATCCATTTCATATAGAATGAAATTTAATGACAGAAGTCTTTTTTTCATTTTATTCTAAGAGTATTTACAATTAATTTTATTTTTTAAAGTTTAGCGAAGCGTTAAGAAAAAATTATAAATGTAAATATTATAAAAAATCACTCATTGAGTTTCTGTAGCCATTCATTGGGATAAATTCATTTTTATATATTTTTATTTTATTTTATATATTTTTATTATTTTATATATTTTTATTATATTTTTAAATTTAATATTTGTAAGGAATTATTATTATTATTATTATTATTATTATTATTATTATTAAATAAATAATTAAATGAATAAACATGACAACGATTTAGTTAAAATAATATATTTAGGATATATTTATAAATAGTATAAATTGAATTTATATATTTTGATCAAATTATTACAATCAAATATTTTAAAATATATTTTCTTGTCTAAAAATTTTGCATTAACTTTAAAATTTATGTTTCACTGAAAATAAAAGTAATACACTAAAAATAAAATAAATATTAAAAATTTAAATTTAAATCATTCAAATATTCAATATGATATTTTACTTAAAATAAATTATATATTATATTAAAGATTAAAATTAAACATAAACAAATATTTTACATAATCAAACTATTTAAAAACATTCCAAACATTCGTACTCAGAGAATTTTGCAGATTAATCTTTGAATCCAATAACCTCATCAACAATGCTTCATATATAACGCGTTCCCAATAATTATTAATAAATTTTAATAAAGTTTTAAAATCAAACATGCTTATTTACTCATAATGTCGTTACTGTGCTCATTAATATTGGTCAATCTCTACAATTTACAATGTTCAAGAACTCGAGTGAAGAAATGACAGAAATTTTCTCAAGTGTACTTATCACGTACATTCATCACTGCTTACTTATTCTACACTTATGATTTGTAAAACCTTCTTAGTAAGGCACTGCAAAAGTCAATCGATTTACATACATTAGTCAAGATACAATCGGATACACTCATATATGGATCCTTAGGCACTGCAAAAGTCAATCGATTTACATACATTAGTCAAGATACAATCGGATACACTCATATATGGATCCTTAGGATTTTTTATCAACTTGTCAACAGTCTCTTTTATCATCAATAATAAAAATGATTTTAAATCCTCTTCATTTAACAACAATTCAACCAATTATCAATTTACTGAATTTTGTAAAAAGTGTTTAACCCTTTCTAAGGCCAAGGAAACTAAAAGTGATGTAAAACTCAAAGTTTATTGATAACAATTATATAGTTACAAATGATAATAAAAAAATAAAAACATAGAAAAAAACAAAAGAGGCTTTTACGGCTCAATATATGTCAGTAGTTGTACCAAAAGTAAAAATGATTACCGATAGCGTTACACTTAGATATTTTTATTAGTTTAAAATGGTGTACAGTATATTGCCACCACCTTAGAAAGGGTTAACTCAGATAATCCCAATATAGTTTTGCACTAACTCGTATGCTATTATTATTATTATTATTATTATTATTATTATTATTATTATTATTATTATTATTATTATTATTATTATTATTATTATTATTATTATTAACACTAGTAGTAACAATAATACATTATAATCATACATTAGTATTAATAATCATACAATCTAATAAGTCTCTTCAAAGTCATAGACAATTCTAAATTTGTTTTATAGAATATTTTAGTCTTTATAATTTTGAGGTATTAATCGGTTATTTATGAAAATGATTTTTTTTCGTTTGAATATTTACTTTGGTGTTAAAATATTATAAATTCAAAAACTAAATTTCTGTTTTGTATTATTTTTAATAATTTCATTTATAATTTATTATAGTTAACTAACAATATATACAATTAATATTCAAATAAGTCATAAATTGTTATATTAATATCAAAATTATGAATAAAATATTCCCAAACGAGAACAAATATGCTAATTTGTTTTATTTGCCGCATTAATTTATTTGAATTTTATTTAATATGATTCATCGTTTAATAATTTTTCTAGACTAATTATGATCTTTTCTCGGCTAATTTGAATAATTAATCTCGATTTAAATTAATCTTGATTGGAAAAATATTTTGAAAATATTATTAATAATATTATAGATTTTTATTTTGATAATTTTAAAAAAAAGATTCTCTGATAATCTTTTAAAAGATATATTTTAAAATTAATAACTAATAATTATTATTTAAAGTTTAAATATATATATATATACACGCACATATATATATATAATTATCTACAAAATTTGACTATAAATCAGATTTTTTTAAGGTATTCACGAATTTTCGGCATGTGATATTGAAAATATATTGTTTTTTTAATAAAATAGGCGTAATTAAATGTCAAAAATTATGGAGGTCATCAAATTGGGCTTTAATTAAATGTTAAAATGTCAATTAAAATATTTATGAATTAAAAATTGCGCATCTGTGAATTGACATATAATATTGAAATAAGAAAAACCGGTTCAGAAAAAAATGAAAAATAAAATAAACTAATATTAATTTAGAATGACACAAAAAAATTAAATGTAAATAGTAGATACATAAATATTAAAATAAATAATTTTTGATTTATAAAGAAATTTATAAATAAAAAATACTTTTAAAATAAATCAGTACTAAAAAATAAATAATTATAAAAAATACAGAAGTAATATTATATGTATTTAAATGGTTTAAAAATATTTACTTCGAATAAGAAATATATTAAACATATCAATACTTGGTCCGCGTTTTGAGACCATCTCCATTTGTACTACTTACTAAATAAAAGTAACTAATATATATTTCACTCCGTACTGATAAATATATAATTATTTTGATTTTATTTTTATTAATATTATTTATTATTTTTTATTTAAATTTATTTAAAATTATTAATATAACAATAAGCAATAACAAAGTTAAAAACAAAAATATCAATGATTTGATAAACAGTTTGATAAGCAGTTTTAAGTGGTTCTTGATATTCTAAATTTGGACCCTATTATAAAATCCTGCAACAAATTATGAAATACAACATGTAATAATTGTATGCCTTTTAATATACATATACCTTCCTGTAAAATGATCGTGATCATTAAAGTAGTAGAATGTGTCCCCTCAAATACAACCCCTGCTGTTGACGTATAGAAATTGATAATATGAATTGCTTAAAATTTTCAAAAAATTATTTTTGAAAATGAAATATTTCTTTCATAAAATAAGTTTTAGCCTTAATTCATTGATATATTTATGTGTTTAGATGTTTTTATTGTAGTTTTATTAGTACTGTATTGAAAATTCTAAAAAAAATTAACGATTTTAGTAGTTTATTTATAAAAGCCTTTTTCATGAGTCATTTTTCAAGTCTTGAAAAAGGCTGTGCGGAAAATTCATGAATATTAAAAAACATCCATATCTTTGCTGATTCATAGTCAAACATATTTTTTTAATAAATATAAATATAAGTCATTTGAAAATGATAAGAAATCAGTGCTGAAAATCAAAAACAATTCTTATAATACCATAAATAACTTTATAATAATTTAAAACATAATTAATTATATGAATACATTTTTTCTAGTATAATATTAATAAAACTGAAACAACGATTTTTGATTCTACTTTTGCCAATTCTTTTTAAGAAAGAAGTTAGTGCAATTAAAAAAAAATTATTTTTATCACTTTATCAACACGGAATGAAATATTTATTAGTTACTCTTATATAGAAAGTTGCGGGGTACCAAAATATACTTATACTTATATTACTATACTTATATTCTATTTTATTTAGATATATAATTAAAACACGAAATCCGATAACAATAACTTTATAACTTATTATGAACATATAATTAGAAAATTATTTTCAAAATTTGTAAAGTAAATTGAAAAAACTATTTTTAAAATACTAAACAAATTTTACTCATTTTATTATTTACAAGTCAGTTCAACAATCACTGTCAATATTTCAGTTTCTTATATTTATTTAAACAAAATTTATTTCCCCTATTGTCTGTTATGACAACTTGATTAGAATTCTTTTCCATTTTAATAAACAAAACGTAATAATTTGAATTGTTAATGAATAATAATAATAACCTTGAATATGATTATGATAATGTTTTGATAATGTTAATAATAATAATAATAATAATAATAATAATAATAATAATAATAATAATAATAATAATAATAATAATAATAATAATAATAATAATAATACTAATAATAATAATAATAATAATAATAATGATAATAATAATAATAATAATAATAATAATAACAATAATAATAATAACAATAATAATAATAACAATAATAATAATAATAATAATAATAATAATAATAATAATAATAATAATAATTAGGTTATCTAAAAAACAAATTATGAATAGTAAATAATAAATAAAATAATAAAATTATTATAGAGATACTGTTTAAATTAAATATAAAATATGAATAACAAGTACAAATTGAGCCATAGTGATAAAAATATAAAGTTTTTCATAATTTCTCAACAAATAAAGAATTAATTTATTAAATAATATAATTGAAAATAGAAGACGTAATAAATGTGTTAATGAACGAAACTGGACTAAACTGGAAAAATAATTTGTGGAGAAGATTATTGAAAATATCTTAATAAATTAATAAAAAAAAGAGATATATTAATTGAAAGGCAAATGTTTGATGATTGATCAAATTAAAAATTGCAATTGTAAATTGATATAAGTTTCTTTTTTAAAGATTCATCTGACAAACTAGTTTTGTGATCTAATCTCCATTCTAACCGCCCTCCCCTTTGGTTGTAACAAGCGTGCTCTGCCAGTAATATATATATATATATATATATATATATATATATATATGTAAGTTTTCATATAAATAGTACAGGGAGTATGATAGAAAGTAAAGGTTTATCTAGATGGTTGTGTCCGTTTATGAAGAGGAAAAAAATGATGAAGTTTTAATCCATTTAACAATATTTACTGTACGATATAATTTTTATCGTTGCTTATGATTTCTTGCAATCGTAATGGAAGCAAAAAGCTCAAGAAGTTTTGTTTTGGCATCTTGAATTATTAAATTTTCACGTGAAAACGTTTACAAAGATAAAATTAAGTAAAAATTTGAGGGTACTTGATCTGGGAGAAATTTCCCAGCGTTGCCCAAGCTGCATGTGGTATTCATTGTCGTAATGTAGTATGATTTGCTTCTTTTTGAACATTTCTGGCCTATTTCCTTGAAGTGATTTATTTAACTCGTTTATTTACCGACAGTATTTCTCAAAATTGAGCCTTTTGTTGGATTCCAAAACTCGCCATGACTTACCATAATCATAATGTTCTACTTTACAGTATACCAACAATGCTGTAAATAACTTGAGATATCTTTGTTGTATTTAATTTTGAAGGACGCATGTGTATAACTTTTAAATGTGATAAGATTCTGATAATACTGTATAACTAATAATATTAATACGAAACTAAGAAATATTTCAAAATTCGACTTTCTATCAGAAATCTAAAAAAATTTCTTTTGTAGAATATTCAAAATTAAAACACCACTTAAAACAATAAAATACTCACCTCTTTTTTCGGAGTAATGACCAACATTACAAAGTAAACGCCTTCGCTAGATCTACCTAGGTTTACCGGAGTTTTTAGGCGAGCAATGGCAACGTGTCTTTTGTGTACACAAGTCAAGGAGCACCTAATAAATTTAAATGCACATAAAAAATAACTAAAACTACATTGATAAATATTTAAAAAATAATAAATAAATTTTTATTAGAAAAAGCAATATTGAACATGAACTTCAAAATCTTTGAACTTTAAAGTCTTTGTTTATAATTTATATAAATAAAATTTAAATAAATTACAATGCTAGCCAATTTCCGCAATGTTTATACATAAAATGAAATATGAAATATTTCTAACGAAAATCGGTCCTGATCACTCATAACCAAAATTTAACTATAGTTTTTTTCTTCTTTGATTGATATTTTCTTTCACTCAATTGTATTCAACAAATATATTTATTTAAATAAAATTCAAAAATATTTTTCAAATTAGATTTACCAATATTATAAATTTGATAGATTGGTTATTAAATAATTATTGAAAATTCGCTTTGAATATAACTACCGTAATTATCCGAATATAAGACGCTTTTTTTTCATCACTTTTGGGGATGATAATCGTGGTGCGTCTTATACATGGGTATAACAGGAAATATTTTTTCCTACTCAGAAAATTTTCCGAAAAACCGGTATGGGCAAGGGAAATAAAGTATAAATTAATACAAAATGTTTATTTTTAGTTACAGAATGTTTTTTTCATTACAGAGACCATTTTTTCCATCAAATTCCTACCTCTGCCAGAGGCCTTTGTAGAGGATCTGCACTCTTTTAAAGTATTTTTATTTTTCTCCAACGCCTTACATTAGCTTCACTGAGTCCATATTCTCTAGATGCTCCTCTATTTCCAATACGTTTGGCTGCTTCAATTACCTTCAATTTGAAACCTGTCGTGTAACTGCAGCGTTTTGAAGACATTATAGGGAAATAAAAATTTAAATTTGAATTTAGGTAACTGAAATTTTAATTTTAAACAAAAAATAGATTTAATAATAAATTTAATGTAAGGTAATAATTATACATGCGTCTTATATTTGGGTTACTTATATTTTCTTGAATTCAGTCAATTTTTAATGATGCGTCTTATATTGAGTGCGTCTTATATTCGGATAATTACGGTAAATATAAAAGAGCTTAATAACTTTATTAATTTAATGATTATTATTATTATAATTATTATTATTATTATTATTATTATTATTATTATTATTATTATTTTTATTATTATTATTATTATTATTAATATTATTATTATTATTTCAATTTCAGCTCAATGCATACCAATATAATAATTGTTATTTATACTAATAATAGTTTTCTTGTATTCTCAAAATCATTTAAATAATTGTTTCATAAAATAAGGAAATAATAAATTAATCTTCAAAGAAATGGAGTAAATAATTTCTAGCAAGTTCGTTTATCAATAGCAAGTTTCATCAAACTGAAATTTGTTTAAATGAAAAACTTATTTTAAACCTCAAATTAAAAACATATTTGTACATATCTTTACATAAAAAGCAGTAGCATATAGTAAATAAATATTTTAGCAAGCAATAAAACAAAAGTCATTTCATTCAAAATGTTTTAATTGGAAATCTAATTGTTATGATATATTATTTATTAAAAATAAAAATAATTGCTAAATTTGTTTTCAAGATTAATTTGGATATCTATATTTAAAAAAAAGTAACATTTCATTAATTTTGATCGAAATATATTTGTATGATTAATATTTAATCATACCTTTCCTCTCCCTCCCATCTTGATGGTCACGCTTGTTTTAACCAATCAACCGATTCATTCTCCCTGTTTAACAACTTATAATATTTTGTTTTCTTTTCGATAAAAAAAAATTGGTTCGAGGTATTATAAGTAATTTTGTTAAATTCAAATGGTAATTTTTTTCTTTGTGAGTTAAACTATATGGGAAAATATTCTGATGAACATGGATCATTTGTTATTATTAAATTATATTCATCTTTAATATGATTTGATCGTTGAAGGTATAATTTACGCACTTCGAGTCCGATGAAATTTCTTCATTTTACCATTGACTTGAGAATTTTTTTTTTTTTTGAGAATTTTTTATTAGTGCTTATTTCAAGAATTCTACATGTCTGCAAAAATAGGTGCTTGTAAAAGGCTTCAGTAGGTAGATATCGGCCTCCTTCTGCAACCCCTCTAGCAGCAGAGATGTTTTGCCTTAACAAGCAAAACTAAAGTCAGAGGTCTTTTTTGGCTTAATTTTTCATGTTAAATTAAATCGGCTACCGCTAAAAACGCCATGTACGGCAGTTGGCTAATGGGGGTTTTGGTCGCTCTATATCAGCGGGCGGGGAACCGGAGCAAATTACCCCAAATGGGGTAAAATGAAATTATTGGGAGAAATATGGAGAAAAAATAAAAAATTACAATAAAATAACTATAATAAAAAATAAAAAACCGAACATATTATATATTAGAATTCACTTGATATTTTTTAATAATACATTTTAAAAAGTAAAGCTTGAATTTTTCACTTTTCTATTGTATGTGTTTTAATATATATTTATTTAATTTAACTTATTTTTATTATTTAAAATATAAATAATAAAATTTAAATTTTAAACAGATATTTATTTTATATTTCAAGGTGAGCCGTTCTATGAAAATTTAATTTGATTGGTTTTTTAATTCTCTAGTTCTTTCACTCTTCAAATGGCAGCAGATAAAAATAAAAAAAGAACATACCAGCAAGAAATTCTTAATTATGGTTTAACACTAAAAGTATACAATGGTACAATGAAACCACAGTTTGTTATATGTTTGAAAGTACTGACTTTAGAATCCTTCAAAAAAAGTCAATTAAAGAAAAATTTGGACAATTTGCATTCAAATCTGTCTATAAAACCACGAGAATACTTTATAAATTTAGAAATGTATGTTAAAATACAAAGATTGAACAGCAACTTGGTAGGTGCTTTTGATCAGCGCTCTGTATCAAAGGCTAGCTTTGAAGTAGCCTGGTTGATTGCCCTAAACAAGAAACCATATAGTATTGGTGAAGATTTGGTTAAACCAGCAGCTGTGAAAATGGAAGAGATCATGTGTGGTCAGAAAGAGGGGAAGAAACTGAATTCCGTGCCCTTGTCTGCAAGAATTGTAAAAGAAAGAATTTCTATATTAGCAGAAAATGTGAAGGAGCAGGTTATATTTTCACTACAACATGCTAAATATTTTGCTATTGAACTTGATGAGACTACAGACGTTAGTAGAAATTCACAGCTAATGGTGTATGTTCGCTACAAAGGTACGCATGCAATTGAAGAGGAATTGCTGTTTTGTTCTCCTCTCAAATTAAGATCTCGTGAAATTGATGTGTATAATAAGGTAAATGAATACTTTATTATTACAAGCATTAATTTAAAGTGGGAAAACTGTATTGCTGTGTCTGTTGATGGAGCTCTAGCTATGTTGGGTCGTATAAATGGTTTTACGGCTTTCTTGAAAACAAATAATCCAAATATTGAAGTTAGTCACTGTATAATCCATTGCCAGGTACTTATTGTGAAGCATTTCGAACCTACACTGCAAGCCGTCATCCATTATGTCATCAAGATTGTCAATGCTATCAAAGGACATGTACTAAACACGCGGCTATTTCGTGAATTATGTCAAGACGGTGAAGCTGAATATACCGACGTACGTTATTATACAGAAGTAAGGTGGTTCTCTAGTGAAACTTTCTAAATTGGGTATGGGCTCTCAAACCTTAACTCGAAATTTTTATGCCTGATCTAAAGAATTTACTTGCAGATAAGTTTAAAAACCCTCATTGGTTGCACATCTCGCATATTTAGCTGACATATTTTGAGAATATAAATATATTGAGCAAAGAATTGCAAGGTAAAAATATTAATATTATTTCAGCCAGAGAAATAGTGTCAGCGTTTGGATTAAAGCTTCAATATTGAGAACATAAAGCAGAACAGAACAAGATAGCTTCTTTTTCAAAGTTAGCTTTGTTTTTGGTAGATTGTGAAAATATTACTTTTGATACAGTTATCTTACCAAATCAGACAGTGGTTCTCTGATTACTTTCCAGATTTTGATATACATACGGTCAGTTGGGTTGTAGACCCTTTTGAATGTAAAGTATTCAAATTGAGAGCAAAGCAAATCTGCCATCTTTTTGGATGTCAAAAGCTGCAAAGGAACTTGATGAGGCGGTAAACAAGTTCCTGCCATTTACAACAACCTACCTCTGTGAACAAGGCTTCTCTACTCTAATGAACATAAAAACGACGAACAGAAATCGATTAAACGCCGAAGACTGTATTCAAGTTACATCAAAATTTTCCAATTATGAAGCTATTGTGTCAGGCATGAAGCAACATCATTTCTCCAAAACCTGAAGAGGGAAAGTTTCTAAATAACTTTTGTTTGTTCCAATATGAGAATTTTATTTTGTTTATATATTACAATGTAATAATTATGTTGGATTTGATTTTCCCTATCCTTATTCTTTTGATTCCACTCAAGAAATTCTTTTAATGTGTCATCGATACTTTGTAAAAAGAGAGATAATTGTCTTAAATATAATTTATATATTCGTTCCTTTTGTTCATTACTACCATCATCTACAAAACGTGACTTTTCATAAATAAGTTCCCCATATTAAGTATCCTTTGGTTAAACAAGTTCCAACTTATCAATAGCAACTTCAAAACATTGCCCATTTTCTTCTTTATCAGTTAAATATCCTAACATAAATTGGCAATATTCAAACCATACATCGACACTTCTATAATCTTCAATTGAACGAATGAATAAAGCACGTATGATATTTTTGTCTGAATTAATAGACTTTTCATCATTGATCCAATCAATCCACATTTCAGGGGACAAGGGATAATAAATATGCATAGTTTCTCTTGATTCTCTTGTTTCAATCATCTTTTCTGAATGTTTTAGTGCAATTATTAACTTCCAATGAGAATCATAATCAAGAGGATTTTTTAAAACATTTTCTCTATACATATCAATTTTCATAATTTCCACTAAAAAATCTTCTAATTCTGAATCACTACTAGATAAATCATTATTGATCATATGAAACATTTTTAAATATGTTTTCTTTATCAGACAAATTCGTTTTATTGTTAGCAATTTAATTTATTAAAAAGAATTCAAACTACAAATCCTCCAACCTTCGTCACAATTTGAACCCAATTTTAAATTTACAATTCCGCCAAAAAAAACTAATACACACTAACTCGAATAAACAACATACAAACCAAAAGTAAATTTTACAAAAATAAAAATGAACTTTTATTTCAAGATTCAACCAATTACATACTTGTTATTTTCATCCAACCTTTTTTATTTTCCGCGTGAATGAATTCAATAAATAATGTTTAATTTTAATTCACATTAATTGTCTTCTTTTCAAATGTGAGGATAATATCGACTTACGCACAAATATTTTGGGGTAATGGTTAAAAAAGTTCCGTGGCCGCTGCTTTAGTCAGAATTTTTTCATTATTAAATTGATTACAGTTAATTACTTTAAGATTTATTTCAAAAAAATTTTCTTTTAATTTTTATGCCAAAACCTCTCAAATTATGTTATTTGATCGACTCTCGATTTATCAGAGTTTAATGCCACAAATAATGCCATATTTTCAACTCTTACTTTACTTATTCTCATTTAGTTTTTTATAACTTTACCTTATGAAAGCTTATAATTCCTTAGTTATTTTATCGAGATCATAAAATTTTACTGTAACTAAAAAATCCAGAGACCATATTTACCTATAGATAATACTGACACCAAATCTAAAAACATTTTTTACTAATTTCTGAAGCAAAATCTCTGCGAATTTAATTTAAATCCCCTTAACAATAATGAGAGCTAAAAATTTCTGTAGCCAACCGCCGCAGTTTATTTTGACTTATGAAATAAAATGACGTTTCTTGTTTTATTGAAATGCTTAACTACAAAACAAATTTAAATGTGTCAAATCAAAGTGCATTTTGTGAAGCGCTGTCAGAAAATATTTATCAGGATTCTGGGAAATATTGAATTCTGCTATTTATGTATATGTATATATACATATGAAGAATTCTAATAGAAATACAGAATTTTTATTATACTCGTAATTAGCTAACACCCACCTCCCGCCAAATGGAGGCTTTCAAGCCAGCTCGATAAAACAAAACATTTGGATCACGACATTCCATAAAAGTTGACCTGATTTGCAATACCAAATCACGAGAATTTGCTATTAAATTCAATTACACTCTAAATCCCATCAGACATGGAATAATTTCCCAGAATTTCTGTTTGTTTTCGGCATCTATTTCGACAGTTTTAGATTTACAGCCGTCAAAAATTCACGTGTTTTTTTTATTTTTAAATGTAGCTCTTGTTTAATATAGTATAAATGTTAATTGGTCATTTATTGGTCATAATTGTTTAAATTAATAAATATACTAGTTAGTAATTGTTTGTTTAAAAGATTATTGAAAGTGAATGTTTTAATTGATCATTCATTTATCACTGTTTTAATTTACTTTTTAATATCTTTGTAAATTGTTTTATTCTAACACTCTTTAGATTCCATAAAATGTCTTTATCTAACTAGCTAAAATTTCACTCTTTTAGAAGTAAAGTTTCAAAAAAAACAATTTAGTTTTCTGCTAATTTTAATAATTCGGAAATGTTTAGCAGAATGTCAATTTATCGAGAGTAAACTTTTTACAAAAATACACTTTAATAAAAATAAGATTTTATTTAAATAGGCAAAACTTATTAAATATAGTACAAGATATTAAGAGTAAAAATTAAATAAATTCTATGGGTGAATTAGATTGAAATTAATATCATGTTTTTTGAAATAATGTCACCTATTTGATGTAGTTACACCAAGCGAAGTTCAGATAAATTCCGCTATAATGCAAGTTGAAACATAAATCAACTTATTGGAATTTATTTTTTTTGAAAATTTAATGGATTTCAGCCATTTTTGAATTGGCTGCAAAGTAAGTTATTTTTTAAAGTTATAAGCTTAAAGTTATAAAGTTTTAAGAGTTGAATTAGTATTTTATAAGGAAATTAAATCATTATTCAAAATTATAATTATAACTTTTGATCTACAAGCTCATGTATATTATTGTTATTAATAATGTTAATGAATATTCAGGAAATTATTTATTTTATGATAACTTATTTTTCGGAAATTATTCAAAAAAAAGTGAGTTAAATTATTTTTGAAATTATAAAATTATTAATTGCATTAAATTATTATATTTTTTATACATCTTTTGAAAAAAATCTTCGAATATGTACAAAAAATAATTGGGTTTATGATTATTTTTTAAAACTTATTAATAAAAAATACAATTTATGCTTTTTTCGGATATCAAGTTTTGTTATTTTTTCGACAGGAATGGTCTGAAATATTAAATTAATTTTAGTATTAATGGTAAATCTTATGAAGATACATCCTCATTTACTGGAAATGTCTGAACAGAAACCTCAAAATTTAAATTAAAAATTGTTTCTGCCATTTTATTTTCTAAAAATATCTTAAAAATGTCTATAAATTAACTTATTATATGGGTTTGTCTCAACTTCAGATGGCTACACGCTGAAAGTTTACATGCATTTTTTATTATGGGTTGTGTTAATGTGTATTATTTGATTTCTCTATCACTTTCTTATTTTCTATGGATTTGGGTTTATCTCAGTGACTATTTTACAAACCGCCTCAAGGTGAGTTGGTGTATTTATATGTTATAAAAATGTATTGATTTTTGTTTTATATTATAGGTGATTTGACTCATCGTGGCTTGGTGTATATTGGGATATTTAATTTCCTAGTTCGTGTGTGATGTTATGTTAACTTTAAAAATTGATGTACATGAATGCCGCATGTTTGATTGATTATCTTGATTCTCAGCTTCCTCAAATTATGTCATTATTTATTAATTTCCACAATGATGCATGTGCTGTAAACACACATTTAGTATATGTATAAATATATGTAAATATATAATCTACTTTACATTAATAAATTATTTTGGAAATGTAACTTCCAATGCTTTTATGATGACTTCATAGGATTTAAGATCATTATTCAAGCTCTTTAATGTGCCTTTTATGTGAGCATTAATTATTTTAGGATAATTTTTTGGAAATAATTTATTTTCTGATTAATTATAATTTGAATTAAATAACAATAACTTGAAAATAAAATTAACAAATATTGAAAACTAGCAAACAATTATTTCTTTTTTTAGAGCATTTTGAAGAAGTGTCATATACACATAATAATTTTTTATATTTTATATTTCACAAATTTCTAATATTTATAAATTAAAGAAAGAATTGGATTTTTCTGTATTCAGAATGAAAGCAATTCTCATCTTTTACGATATCATTTTTTTTCTCCACAACTCTAAGAAGAATCTGCAAAATTACATTAAAATTCTATTCGTCAATAGATTTTAGATGATTGTTGTAAAATAAATACATTGACAAACTTGTAACTTCCGGTTCCAAGACGGGGTTACGTACAGGCTGATGATTTCAAGTTCCAATATAGCACTGCTTTAAATAGTTTAACTCCGAATCGAACTTAACTCTTCCCCTTCATATACTAACACATATTAAAACGTTTGGCGTCAGGTAAATCAAGATTAGGAATAATTTTCATAATTTTAATGTTTTGATTTTTATAAATGTCTTTTAGTATAAAAACGAGCAATTAAACAAAAATTAAATCAAATTATTATTATTTAAACAAACTAAACTGTAAAGTATATGTGTAATATATTTTGATAAAAAATAAAAATGTGTAATATACTTGTTTTTAAATAAAAGAAATTGGAATTTATTATTTGAACTAACGGTCCGCTTGAACCGGCTCCAATACATCACCATATATACCTATTATTATTCAAATAGGTCACAATACAACCATTTTAAAATGTATATTTATAATAGTATTTTGGTAATTTCCAAAAATCGTGCCTTTTAGTACATATTTTAATAATTAATTTACCAAGAGAAAAAATTAAAATAATATTTAAAATTTCCGTCTGACATAGTGAATAAACAAATACACCAAGCCAAATCGAAATTTTATTTCATATTTAAACAGGTTGTTAGATTTCAATCAAATTTTCAAAATGTATTTGCATTTCTACTATTTCATTAAAACAAATTAAATCAATATATAGTTTTTCAAACCTGATTATTGAAAATAATTAACATTTTAATAAAAATTTTATTCATTTTTAAATGCTTTTAAAACAGTTTGTGGTATTTCTAGTTTGTTTACGTGGATTTTGGGTAAATAAGTTTTTGCTCCTTTCAATGTTTATAGAAAAAACGTTTTTCTTTTGTTTACTCTTCTAAAATAACTTTTTACCGGTTCTGGAGTAAACTGTGATTTTGCAAAACGTATATAAAAACTAAAATTTGTTTTATCATTATTACTGATTTTTAATACCATAATAATTTCAAGGAGAAGAATTAAGTGTTAAACTTTTTAAAAGTTTTCAAATTCGATCTAATCACACTGAGCCGAAATATGTTTTGGTATTGCCTTATTCTAAGAGTTTCAGAAAATTTTTGCATATGATTTTAAAACATGAATTATTTCGTATCGTTTTGATGTCTTGAGAAATTATTAGTATGTTCACTAATCAATATCCAATTTCAGATTGCCTATGTTCTGTACTCATATATCAATTTTCATGTAATGAACGTAATGCTGCTTACAGCTGAGAGACTGTCCGTCATTTCTGTACTTGAAGTCTTAAGAATTTGGACCTAAAGATTGACTAATATTAATGATTAACTTAGAAAGTGTACCAGATTATTGCAAAAATTTTGAGTAACTATTAGAAACAAGTAACCTCTTGGGCATAGTTGATAAGATTTTTAAATCATATAATTAATGTTTAATGTTTTAAATTTTCAAGGAATGTGAATGTATTTAAATAATTGAAATTTATTTTTTATGATTTTGTTTTTTGTTAAAATTTTGTATGAAAAAAATTTTAAGTTTTAATTTATTTTGAATTTTAATTGTTGTTGTTCTTGTGGTTGTTATAATTACTAATAATAATTATAAAAACAACAGCGTTTTAGTCATTGCACCACTTACCTGTATAAAATCTGAGGACCCCCGTGGATGCAAAATCTTAGATTATTCATGGTATAAAAAAGTTTGATTGATTTAAAACATAAATTTTGCAGTTGTATATACAGCGAAAATTTATAATATTATCATATTTCTGAATATTATAATTTTTTTAAAAATAATGTAATTTACAAATTCAATTATTTTAATAATATTAAAAAAAGTTTATTTTTAAAATCAATACATAAACATGATTTAACATACTTGAACTATTTAAAAACATTCGTAATCACAGCACTTTGCACATTAATCTTTGGATCCACTGACCATTTTTAGCAATGCTTCACATATCACGCGTTCCCACTAATTGTTAAAACTTTTCAACAAAACTCTAAAATCAGACATTCCTATTTCACTTTTACAGCCTCTATTGTGCTCACTAATATTGGCCAAACCTTTCAATCGACAATGGATTGTGTTCTGATCTCGTTTATCAATTTACATGTAATGGGTGTAATGCCACATACATTGAAGATACTTCCCGTCATCTCTGTACTCGAATTTTAGAGCATAATTGACGTAAAATAATCCTCTTGTTTTATTATTGTGAGTAAAATTTTATTTGATTTTCGAAAAGCATTTCAAATTTATGGATACCATTGATACTCGATTCACACATATAAAATAAAATATTTATGTAAAAATTTATAGGAAAATAAATGAGCATTTAATCGCTATCTAAGAAAGAGTGAACCACGTCCAGTTTGGAAGGTGTGATAAAACGAGAATGAAAATTTAAAATAGGAAAATTCATCCAAAATGTTTGGAAAAGAAGAATTAATTTTGAAAACTTTAAAATTGTTCATCGACTTTAAATTTGTCCCATTTGTTTTAAAATATAATTTTTAAAAATCATATTCGTAACTGTGTAACTAATGGTTGAGCAGAGACAGATAATTTAAAGAACAAAAATTAAAAAGTTGTAAAAATGATAATAATTTCAAAGATTATGATAAAACTAATCAACAAATCTTACATTGCACTGATCCAAGATTGATCGGTTGATAAACCTTCATTTTCATTAATAAGTATCCCTTTAAGCGTTTTAGCTAATCGCTGATCTGAAATAAAAATGTGTAAATTTATTTTTGTTTTCATTTGTTTATTAAAAATTTCAATTCCTGACAGCATAATAAATAAAAATTTATAACGATTTTCTCATCCACCATTGTTGGAAAATATTTATTTCAATGGATTTATTTTATAAAAATCATTAATTATTTAATTAAAATGAAGAATATTTATTTTAATTTAATATCCTCGAATAATACTCAGGAAAATAAAGAATAAATGTGATTTATTAACTTTCAAGTTTTGAGTCAATTTACCCAGCGACAGCAATAATCACAGAAATTTGAGAAAAATTATTTATGCAAAAGCATTAAAAATCATATAAAGACAATTAAAATAAATATATTATGAAAATTTAATAATTAAATTTGATTATTTTGATCAAAATTGAAACAAATAGCTTCGGTGTGTTAATATTCAGTATAATTAATAAAAAATAAAAATTTATTACTAAAATTTTCTTTTTGTTTGAAATTTGCTTTAGAAATAATTGAATTTGATTTTGGTTTAAATATCCGTGTTGCTTTCGATAGTGAAATAAGGAGCTTTTAAAACTACTTTTATTGTTAAAAGAAGAAGAAAAGATATCTATAAACGTTGTATTTAATTTCAACATTTGTCAAAATTGATATGAATACTTACTTTGCTTTGGCTGAAATTTATAATAATACGACTTTGTTTGTTTTTTTGTCTTATTTTATTATTATACTTGCTTATATATTGTTTTTGTTGGTGGCTGACCATGACTGATTATCCTTACTAACCTAGTAATGAGTTATGTATTCAACAAATTATCAATTTTTTTATATTATTCTGTAACAAATTATTTACATCATATACAATAATAATAATAATAATAATAATAATAATAATAATAATAATAATAATAATAATAATAATAATAATAATAATAATAATAATAATAATAATAATAATAATAATAATAATAATAATAATAATAATAATAATAATAATAATAATAATATTAATAATATTAATAATATTAATAATAATAATAATAATAATAATAATAATAATAATAATAATAATAATAATAAACTTTAAAATCTTTTTGATGTCGGTAGTGTAATTTTTTTTTATATAAATAGCACTTCAAATAGCACATCATATACAATAATAATAATAATAATAATAATAATAATAATAATAATAATAATAATAATAATAATAATAATAATAATAATAATATTAATAATATTAATAATAATAATAATAATAATAATAATAATAATAATAATAATAATAATAATTAATAATATTAATAATAATAATAATAATAATAATAATAATAATAATATAATAATAATAATAATAATAATAATAATAATAATAATAATAATAATAATAATAATAATAATAATAATAATAAACTTTAAAATCTTTTTGATGTCGGTAGTGTAATTTTTTTTTATATAAATAGCATTTAAACAAATAACAAGCTTAGCCATTTTTTTACATTGTTTATTCATAAAATATGAAATATTTCGGCCGATAAATCACTTTGATAATCAAAATTTAACTAGATTTTTGCTTTCTCCTCTTCTACTCTGATTGATATTTTCTTTCACTCAAATATATCCAACAAATATATTTATTTAAACTAATTTTCAAAATTTTCAAATTCGATTTATCAATATTATAAATTCAATAGATCCGTATAAAAATTTTAAATCTTTTAAAAATCAAAAATTATTTATTCAGATTTAAAAAAAAGTATTTTAAACATTTAAAAATCGAATTTGCACTTCAGAAAAATGCAAATAAATTTACAAAATAAACTTTACTATTCTTTTATTAAATTTTGAATTTCCGACCTTTCACCTAAGCAGGGTTTGTTTTGATAGACTTTAAAATCTTTTTTTGTGTCGGTAGCTGAATTATTTATATAAATAGAATTTAAACAAATAACAAGGTTAGCCATTTTCCGTAATAAAAGAATAGTAAAATTTTTTATATATTCAATTTTTAAATGTTTAAAATTCTTTTTTTAAATCTGAATAAATAATTTCTGATTTTTAAAAGATTTAAAATTTATATTCGGATCTATTGAATTTATAATATTGATAAATCGAATTTGAAAATTTTAAAAAATTTGTTTAAATAAATATATTTGTTGGATATGTTTGAGTGAAAGAAAATATCAATCAGAGAAGAAGAGAAGAAAGCAAAAATCTAGTTAAATTTTGGTTATGAGTGATCAAGGCGGTTTTTCGGCCAAAGTATTTCATATTTTATGAATAAACATTGTGGAAAATGGCTAAGCTTGTTATTTATTTAAATTCGATTTAATAATAATAATAATCATAATAATAATAATAATGATAATATTATTATTATTAAAAATGACAAAGATGTTACAATAAAATATTCAATAAATTTTATTAAATTTCACTTTATGTAATCAAAATTATTGATACGACAAAAAAATTATTTAGTCATACTTAATTGAACAAGAATTTTGAAGGAGAAAAGACTGAAAAATAGCTGAAATTTTAAGATATCAAAGGAAATATGTCTTTTATTTTCTCGGTGGCGTTTACAAGAGATTCGAAATTAAATTCTGTCACATTTCTCAAATAGAGATAAATTTTATTACTTATGATTTATTATTATAAATAAATAATATGATGAGAAAATTAAATAATATAAATATAATAATAGTTTTTATTATTATAAAAGCATCAGTGTTACCATCAGATTACCATGTTGGATAGAAAAAACGCTAAATATAATATGTTAATTAAAGAATGTTTAAAATAATTATCTTTTTCTTGAAATTAAATAATCTTTCAAAAAATGTTTTAAATCTACATTCAAAATAATTTTAATCAACAATTTTATGTTTTATTTAAGATACTACCTTTTCTCATATAACACTAACTTGATATAGTGTTGTATGCCGGAAGCCTTAAAAAGCTCAAAACGTAACCTGATTCAATTTATTGCCTTTTTCATTCATTCGTGCATAATGCGATTATTCTAAAACACGAGCCAATCAGAAAAACGTTCCAATTCTTCATCATATTTATTTGCAGTGAAACAATTTTCATACTATCACTATCATTTGGAGTGATCTGTAAAACGTTAGTAATTTATTTTCTGTAATCGTCGACATTATTATGTAATAAAATCTATTTGCTAATTAAATATTCATCTTTTTGCAATTTTTAGATTATTCAAAATAAGTGGTTGTATAGATAACAATAACCAACACAAGCAGAAGTTGGTTTGATAAATTAAAAATAATGAGCAACTTCCACAGTATTTGAATCTTCAGAACAGCAGAAAGTTTAAATGCTATTATGGCGGCTTTAACTTTTCCAGAAACTTTGAAAGCTTTAATTGAAAGAGGGACTTATTTTCTGGAACTTGTTTTTAATGTTGAAAAGACGGGACATTTCTAGGCGAGAGTGTAAAACACCACATTTAAATCTTAGGAACAAAACCAAGCACTGGGATTCAAAACTGAAAAAGACATTTATTTTAATTTTTAACACCAATTGTGAGTTTAAATAAAAACTTCGAAACGCAATGATTCGTGAATGGAATTTCAAAATCTTTTTTATATCTAATTGAGGAATTTAATAAGAAATATTGGATCAGTAGAGGCATTTTTTTCAAGCGTAAAACCTTTTTCTGAATTAAAGAAAATATAACAAAAGTTTATATTGATCATTGATAATGCATCTCATACCTTTTTTTGATTTAGCACTTGTAGTCCAAATCGCAATTGTATTCCTACCGCCCAACTCTACGTTGGAAACTCAGCTCATGGATCATTCAATCATATCAAATATTTAGCATATTATTTTCATCGCATATTTCAAAAACTCATTTATAAAATAGACTGCAAAAATAAAAAATGAATTGCGCAATTTTTGAAAAAAAATATCACCTTATACATTGAATAGGCGATATCAACTTCACTTGAAAAGAATTAGATAATAAATGCAGAAACGGAGTGAAAAAGAATGTATATCCGAAGGATTCTCCATAAAAAGCATATTGTTGATCAAGTTCTCATCAGAACTAAGAAATGTAGATAAATAAGTTACTATTTAGTTACTGCAAGTTACTTGAAAAAGTCTTACTAATGATGACCTCCAAGAACTCATCATCTCTTATTGAATTAGCAAAATAAAAAACAATAAAAAGGGAAGAAGAATTAATAATAGTAATAATAAGAATTAATAATAACTATTATAAGGTTATATAATATAAATTTATAAGTAAATATTAAAATAATTAACAAAATCACTTAGTGTTGGATGACTGACGTTGGAATGTTAGTGTTCGTGACGAAGTGAAGCAAGCATGTATGTGATCTGCATAAACAATGACTCTTAAACTAACAACTAAGTTTTCTAGATTATGAAATTGGAAGTATTTTAAGTAAATATTGTAAAACAATCTCTTCTTTTAATAATAATAACAATAATAATAGTAAAATTATTAATGGCATTTATAATAATTGCTATTTATTTAATTATTAAATAAAAATTCAATAATAAAACTTTTGTAATTCTACTTCTGCAATTGGATTTGAATTATTAAAAATTTAATTTCTCCTGTCGACATATTCAATTTTTATCAAAATCTCATTTATTATCTGGAGATTTTGTTTAATTTTTAATCATTTTTGTTGAGATTCAGATTTGCCTAGTTTTGTTTGCATACAAGTGTATTAGGATTTGGTACAGAAAAACAATTTTCGTTTTCAAGATTAAATATTATTAAATAGGATTTTTTTCAATTTCAGAGAGTAGATTAGTATTTTAATTATTCTTTATCATTCTTATTTTTATTTCTAATTCTTATTGCTAGATTTAAAAATAAGATAAATATGATTTACCAAATATATTTTTCAACTAATATATCCTTAATGAGATTTCATATTATACAAAATATCAATGCAATTATAAATTGTATAAATAATATTTAAATTAAAAATTTGCGTAGGATTTTTATTAAATTTTATCTCTTTGTAAAATATAGCTTTTATGAACATATAATTAAACAATTGGCTAATTTTTATATTTTTCAAAACCTGGCAGAAAACAGACAACGATAATTATATGTTAAAATTGTTTTTATTATTATTATTATTATTATTATTATTATTATTATTATTATTATTATTATCATTATTATTATTATTATTATTATTATTATTATTATCATTATTATTATTATTATTATTATTATTATTATTATTATTATCATTATTATTATTATTATTATTATTATTATTATTATTATTATTAAGATCTTTTATTGTCAATAGCAGAATCATTTATATAAATGAAATTTTAAAAAATGACTATGTAACCCAATTTTGGCAATGTTTATTCATAAAATGAAAAATGAAACATTTGAACTTAAAATAAGTCCCGATCACTCAAAATCAAAATTTAATAAGTCATCGCCTTTTACTTCTTCTTTTCAGATTGATCTTTTCTTTCAACTGTTTTCAATATATACCGAGTGTTTCAAAAAGTGATAGACGATAAAGAATTTAAATATTTTGCAAATCATTTCAAATAATATAAATATTTTAGTTTGTTTTATCGCATCAGTATCATTAATTTTTTTTTTATAAAAAATGGCTCAATTTTCAATTAACAATAGTGTTTTTACTAAAACGCTATTATAGTCTAAAATATCCAATTTTGATACAGAGGGAATGGATGAAAATCAAAAACGGTAAACTTCCAACAATGGTATCAATAAGCAACATTATATTGACTATGGCGAGCATTGGGACAATTTGAAAGATCGTAAAAAAATGATAATTCATTCATTTTGTCAAATTCCATTACAAGATATCTAGAATGTATGTAGCGCTGTATTAAAAACGTGTAAACTTTTTATTAATGTAGATAGTGAACACTTTTAGCATTAATTGTAATTTCTGTTTTAAAATCTGTTATCTTAAATAATAAAAAAAAATTAACATTTATATTGTTTTAAAAATACAAATAGAATCATTTATTACCCTTTGAAACACTCAATTTATATAAATCTTTAAATGTATATATATATATATATATATATAAACATTTATACAAATTTCCTAAATTCTCAAATTAAATTTACAAATACTAAAAATTAAATAGATCCGAATAAAAACTTTTTATAAAAATATAAACAAATTTTTTTTAATATTTTAAAATTCAATTTGCCTTTCTATAAAGAATTTAAACAAATATAAAACATCTTTGGAATTCGTTTAATAATTGACAAAAAAACGCAAAAAACATTTTAAAGTTTATCTAAATTAGGCCCAGCAGGCGAAATATCAAAAAGTTATATTTTCCATTAAATTTCTAGTTTTTCTAAGTTTTCTTTATATATCTTTTTATTTTAGTAATATATTTAATTATCGCATTTACTATAAATTTCAGGTCATTTATACTTTATTTTTAAAGTTAAATATTTATAAAACCTTTACTTAATACATATTTTAAAATCTTTTCTAAATTGTTTTCATTCACAAAATAGTTCCAGGAAAATTTCTTTGCGTGATAGTAATAATTTTAGGTTCATTGTGTAATCTCAATCAATCTTTTGATCAATTTCTAAATAACTAAAAATATTTAACTTTTAAAATTATTATTTCAATTATAAATTATGTTTCTTGATGCTTTTCTCCGTTTTCCACAATTTCCGTTAATCTATTATCATTTTTCATATTTCTAAAAAAGTTTTAAATTGAAATTTTATTAAGTAACTTTAAATTTACATTGCTTTTCTTTGTTCCTGTAATACTCATGAAATGTGATAAAGCTCTTGATATATTTTCAACTTGCATATTTTATAATTGAAAATGTCCGCAATGAATGAATTGTGTGTATCATTTTTGCCTCCTTGTATCTATTTTGTTATTATACAAACTTATAATAGTTGTTGCGTGCAAAATGTGTGTTTGTATTTTATTTTTGTCACTCAAATTATTTTCTGCCTTTTTACATAGTGCTATGAAGTCTAAATTAATTTAACTTAGTTTAACATAATCTCTATCGGTGCCCATAAGTTTTGTTGTTATTTCAAGTAGGCGTGTATATTTTATCTATATATAACTAAATTATTTCTTAAAATAGACCCTAATTTGTGGTTAAACTATTGGTAATTTATGAAAGCGGGTTCATTATTTACAAAGTCTTGCAACCAAGAAATCATCTATGTTTACTCTATTTAAATATTTAGTTATATTTATTTAGATTATTTTTAGTTTTTGTAAAAATCCTTTATTTGATATTTTAATAAATTAATTCAAAGCAATTAAATTGTAAATAAACAAATTACGAAATGTGTTTAAAAAATTTAATAATTAATTATTTTAATTTAACACATTAAATTTTATTAGTGATATTATTAATTAATTAAATAATTATAAAGAAATATTTTAATTAGATGCTTTAATTTTTATTATAGCATTTAGCAAATTAAAAATATCCCAAACAATTCTATTGAACTGTAAAACAATTGTTTATTCACATTGGAAACAAATGACCAGATTTCATTAAATTAATTCAACTTTTAAATTTATTAACCTCAGAAAAAGTATTCAATGAAATGTTAGCTATAAAATATATTTGTAATATATGTGATTTATATAGGTATCTTATTAACTGTGTATGATGAATAAGGGTAAACGGTTGGGTCATGTATCCATATGTTACCTTTTGGGTGTCAGAATTTCACCATTCTTTTACCAAATGAAGTTTTGTTTTATATAAATGGAAAGAAAACAATAAAAGAATTAAAGATTCACAATTAGTATTTGCATTTTTTGAAACAAAATATTGTTTGATTTAAAAATATGTACATTCAGTGAATGATCTCAATCAAGCATCTAGGATTATCATTTTTTAAATCTATTTTCTTTAAGTATCCCTAATTTAACACTTACTTCAGGAAAAGATTTAATTCATTCAGTTATGCAAAAATATTAATTAATTTAGTTTTTAGATATTTAATCTATTTTAATACTTGTTAACTGAATCCTTTAAAAGTGACAGAAGGAAATATATTTTTATAAAATCTGATAAAAACAAATTAATTACAATGTTTTCATTTCAATTTTATTTTAAGATTTTTATTGTTTTTATTATTATTATCACTATTATAAATATCCATTGCTGCCAATTAATTATTATTATTAATTTCATTATTATTCATATTCATATTATTCATATTCATATTATTATATATATTCATATTATTATTATTATTATTATTATTATTATTATTATTATTATTATTATTATTATTATTATTATTATTATTATTATTATTATTATTATTATTATTATTATTATTATTATTATTATTATTAAATGATGTTTTCATGGTAACATCATAAATTAAAAGTTTATCAAGTAAATAAATGAAAAGATAAGCTGTCAATAATGTTTTAAGTTAAATGAGAAAACCTTTATATATAATATATACATTTTCAATTTCTTGGAAAAAAAACGTTCAAATGTTTTTGAGGTTCATTTTTTTTATTCATTTTCTACTTTTTCATTGGTTTAAGTTTGATTAAACAAAATTTAAAATCAAAATTATCGAAAGTTTTAACAAAGGTTTTGTTCATTTTAAAATATTAATAACTTGGTATTTTTATTTTAAACCTAATCTTTTACTTAAAATTTATTTAGTTAAAATTTATTATTTAAATTTAAAAAATTATTTTAAAGCTTTTTTTAACAACCCACAGTAATATTATTTTCATTTGAAATTTGAAAATATTAATATAATCCTACATGAGAAATTTTCGTAGTGAGCCTTCATAAATAGTGCATTTTTTGCTTCTGTTATGAATGTGTCCATCTGACCGATAGAAACGTCCATTGCTAAGGGATAGATTTCTCTCAGTAAATGTTCCACAATTGTGTCCACGTCGTTGGCTTCCATATCAAGAATAAGTACAACCTCTTTGAGAAACTTTTCAACATCTAAAGTTGCCCGTACTTCTGATGAAAAGTCTTTGATTGGAATTTTCTAAATAATATCAAATCTTAGATCTATTTTATACATGTTTTAGAAAGCAATAAACGTAGAGTTTAGATTTATAATTTTATTAAAAAACTAACATTTTTATAAACCGATTAAATCACCTTATTAGTTTGATGGACCTTTTCCTAGACCTTATTTGCAGTAAGAATTTAATAAAATAAGCAGTTTTAAAAAAAAGGAATTCAAAACTTTCATAACTCTGGCGTTCTTCGTTATTTATATCTTATTATAATTTGTTTATTTATATTATTTTAAAATTTTTATTTTCAACTTTAATTTAATGTAATATTATTAAGCCAATGTATAAGATAAATGTCTTTTTATATTTTTCATATCTATCTGAGAAAATAAGAAAAAATAAAAATAAAAATAAAAATTTAAAGTGTATAATTTTACTTCTTGTTACATTTTAATTTAATGATATTATTTTCCTTAATTAATAAAATTAAAATTATTTAAAATAAAACATTTAAAATTTACTTTATTAATCAGTTGAGTCTCAATTTACAGTTTCAGACAAAAATGTCATTTGCTCAATTATAAAACAAAAAATAATTTATAGATTGAAAATAATAATTTGATCAATTAGAAAATTTTTGGGCCCATAAATTATCTAAAAATTTTTGGATTAAAATTAAGGTACAGCAATAAATCAGTTGTGAGTCTTAAACAAAATGAGAAAACCAAATGTCGAAAATTAACCGTCTTCTCTAATTGCTCCAAGAAATTTAGACCAATTATTTATCAAAATTATTGGTTTATGGTAAACAGGTTTTATCAATCATACAGAATATATTAGAATTTATTTTAATATTAACCCAAACAAGCCTGAAAGGTAATTTTAAAAAATTAAAAATTGAAATTAAATTTTCATTTTGAGACGTTAAGGAACTTGTTATGGATAATATAAATTTCTTAAATTTTGTTTTAATCTAGTGCAATTATGAAAACCCATTTATATTTATAGAGATTTATAAATGCAAATGCAGTAAACAGATTTTGTGGGGAGTAAATTTAATTAACCAACAAAAATAGAATTAATTAAAGTCTGCGTTTAAAAATTATTAGGTTTCATTTTATATATCAGAAAATTTTACATTCCACCAATTATTAGATCTGTACAAATTAGTAATAAATTCGGAAATTATTACTAAATCATGAAAGACAACTAATTTTCTAAGGATAAAATATTCCATTTAAAAACATTAAACTTTTTCTCCTCATAGAATTTGTTGAATTAATTAATTATATTAAAATTAGTTCATTTTTGTTCCATATTTTTAATCAAACAGTCGGATAATGCACCGCAGTCAATAAACACAGTTGTAGCGTGTGTTGACTGTACTTGATAATATTTGTTTACAAATTTTGTATCACATTTTGGAAATTTGACATTTTTAATTATTTGTTATGTATTTTTCTATGGCATTTAATATAAATTGAAAGTTTTCTTATTTAAGCAATTATTTAGAGATAACTAAATAAATAGTAAAAACATTTAAATGTTTTTTTAATTAATCGCCAATAATACCAATTTTTATGTTTAATATATTTATTTGTGTTTTGGGAATTTTCAATTACAAATATTTTTTCATTTCTTGTGGCTCTATTCATTTTACTTTTGTCTATTCAAGAATTCTTAATATAATCCTTAAAAATAAATGTTTTTCTCTGAAATATTTGTATGTTTCCTACTATATTTCGATACTAACAATAATTTCTTCCTGTGTTTTATAATATAAATTATAAATTATTTTGTTATAATATATGCAATTTTAAAGACGTACTGTAAATAAATTTAAATTTATTATGAATCTTTAATTAATTAAATTTATATTATTCTACTTGATACTTGTTAATTATAAATAAAATATTTTTCAATGACAAAGAAAACTATTATTTTAATCTAGGGACAATTTTGAATTGTACAATAATTATCACCCAGTGATAAAATAAAAAAATATTCATAATTAGAGTCAATTTAAATAAAAGCTTTACGGTTTTTTGGCAATTGTTCTGCCACGGGAAATGTTACTAATGTTCCATTTATTTCGTCGCTAATGACGGTTTTTGCATTATGTTAAATATTCTTAAAGAAATGCTTTTTTTGGAAATTGACAGTTAATAAGTCTCTTCTGGTTTTCAGCAAATACATTAATTATCCAATATAAGAAATTATTATTTTTAAATATTGTTTTATTTGAAATTTAAATGAGATCTGCTTAGATATTGCAGTACAGGTTCTGAACAAGGTCTCTCCTCATTAATAGTTTTTTAACCAAAGTGCTTAAAAGAAAAATCATAATTATTCTAAGTTCATGTTAAATTCAAAAGTTTCAAACAATCGCTGTGATTTAATTTTTATATATATATTGATGTGTGTGTATTATAAAACATTGTGAAGAAATTTTTAAAAGTCAGTGATGTTAGTGAGGGTCGCGTGGGTCCCGTGAAATTGCGTTACTTATCTCCAATTTATCCAAATACAAAATAAATACTTTGTCAACATCACTTTCACATTCAGAACCGCTAATAATAATTATATGTTATTATGTGGTCGCAAACTTGTTTTTTTTTGGTAATTTCCTAATTTGAATAATTATATTGACTATTAAAACAATAAATTATTCATCGTATAACAGAATTTATTGCTATTGGTTTAGATAAATTTTGTTTATTCTTTCATAAAATGTGACACGTATAAAGCAATAAGTTCCATTTTTTGTTTAGTCATTTGTTTGTTTGTGGTTTATATTTCAATAAAACAATAAAAAAGAAACAAAAAAACATTGCTTATCAATTGCAGAAGTCACATTTTATTAATAAACTTTTAACCATTTTGTCTGATCCCTAAATTATATATAATACGTCGAACATTTTCTGTGAGAAAAGCTTCTTGGACATAAAAAAGGTTACATTGTAGTGAATAAATTTCCTTAAATTTGCATTTATTTACTGATTACCCATAATTAAAGGTAGTCAACAGTTTTCCTTGGTTAAAAAATCATTTTAAAGTGAGAAAAAATTTAAAAAGATTTCTTTTCTACAAATGATTTTTTTAAACTGTATATCGAGGAATTTTCTCACTTTGATATAAAACCTAGAGAGTGTGAGGCTTGATTTGAAACTCTCTTTGACCCGTCACAATAAATAATGTAACCGAGCTTTAATTTCTAAGATAGTAAACAAGGTGGGTGTTGTATTTAATTTATGAATTAATAAAAAAAGAATTTATGAAATATTACAAATGCAATCATACCCCCAAGTGTTAAGGAAGCAATTACACCAATTTGTTTTAATCTCGTTATTTTAATATCAGAAAAATATTTCAAAAGTACCGTTTTGCATTTATCTTTTTCTCAAATGTGTTCTTGTAAAATAAATTAAAAATTATTATTTTTACTTATCTCATCATTTATTGGACAGCTGGACGTTTTGTGCATGAATTCATGTGTTGGGTGTATATATATATATATATTTACAGACTCAATAAAGAGGTTAAAGAATTATCCGAAATTAAAGTGGTACATTTAATTTCAATACTTCTTCAATAAAACAAAAAATAGGTCTTTTAAAAAATATTTCTCAAATCATATTAAGGTTTTCTTCGGTTACATTTTCAATATATATAAAGTTCCTTATTGTATTTTCCAGTATAACTCCTAATTGAAAGGAATTTACAGATTTTTTGTACACACCAATTCCTTTTTTGTTATCAAAAGTTTGTTTTAAAATACGGACAGTTTATATCAATGAAATATTCTCTTGTTTTGTCTATGTTTTCTATAATAGTTTTTTTATGGAACATATTTAAAACAAACATTAATATCTTATAAATTTATTTTAATTTTAAAAATGAGTAAAATCTGCATAATAAAAAAAATATTGTTATAATTTTAATTAAAACAAATTTAAAAAAAAATATTTAACAAAATATTTCAAATGAAAAAAATGAAAAAACTGTATCTTACCTCTAATCTTGCAAGCACCAAACATGGTAATCCTTCACCTAAAAGGAATCAAATTAAAGTTGTAAACTTCATATAATAGTAAAAAATATGAGTTGAATATTTGCATAATTAATATAACCTTTAACTGTACGAGGGGTATAATTTTTATTTAACAACTTTTGAACGGACTTAAAGGAAATAGAACTGCTTCTGGATTTTTTTCTATTTGAATTATTATCATGATTGTTTTGTTCAATTAATACAGTCAATGGCGGTTGATCAGAAATACTGACACGAGCTGCCGACTTACATTTAAACTCTATTTGATCCGGATCTAGCATTGTTTTTTATTCTCAATGAAATCAATAAAATAATTTCCATTTTTTTATTTGAATTTTGAATATTTAACGTATATTTTCCAGTTGTAGGAGGTATGTTAATGCGAGAACAAAATATTTACTGAAGCAGTTGTTTTAATGAATCAGGCGATTTTGATTGGTTGACAATTCAATTAAGACTGGAGATTTTCTATCAATTATTGGATACTGAGAAATTATAATCCCATATTTTTTTATACGTGGAAAAATTATTTTTTGCATTTCTAAATGAACAGGATTAAAGAGTTGTTTATTTTCTATTTTAAATGTATTAATCGAATTTTTTAAAAATCAGTTTATGATTTTAAATTTAGATAAAAGAACACGAGGATATCAACAATGATTTAAAAATATTTATAAGAAAACTTTAAAAAACATTTTAATAATTTAATAATCCAGTTATTCAAAAGTAATCAACGTTATAGAAAGTACGTTTATTAAACCAAAAGTCATATTTAAAAAATATTATCAAAAATGCGGCAATTTGTTATGGTATAATAATGCTAGTATTTTTAGTTAGATGGTATAAAATTTCATATTTTGTTTTACTTTGTCCTAATTTTTAATTTTTTCAAGGTATTTTAATTCTAATGAGATATTATTCTTTATTCTTTTCAAATATATATAAAATTGGTCATGATCTTATTGCATATATATTTGGTTTATATTCCCTAATTCTGGAAAGCGAGAATTCCCTAGAGTTTCAGAGAGATGTTTGCCTAAGAATTCGTTTTGTGAATCATATTAGAACAAAATGTATCTTGATAACTGTCAAGTTCAATAGCCTCTAAAACCTATGAAGAATCACTATTAATTTATGATTTAATAGTTATATATAAATTATATTTACCAAATTAATAACAAAATATTTCTATTTTAATCCAAATATTTTCTATTGAATTCTAACTTATTTTTTTCTTCATAAATTCGTTTATTACTGCCATATTTACTGAAATATTATATAATAAATTATAATTTAAATTCATTTAAAGTTAATATTTCTTCATTTTTTCTATAAAAGACTAGAAAACATAAAAGACATGTGACTGTCTGTCACTAGAACTCCTCCAAAACAATCAGCAATTGTGTATATAATAATAATATAATTAATAGATGTATAAACTGACAAATATTTTCACTTTTCAAACCGTTAAGAAGAAAAAAGGTTTTACACAGATTATTAAAACACTCTTATTTCACTCGTTCTTTTTAACAAAGTAAATCTTAGAGTTTTCCATCTTTATCATCATAGTGGTATTTATTATTTAGTAGTCGTTGATTCAGTTTGCAATTGTAGAAAAACATTTTTTTGTTTGTTAGACGATTCGAGGGCCAAAGAATTGAAGGCAATAAATTGTAGAAACTGTTAAAAACTTATTTATATAAAATTTTTAAAAAAAAAGAAAGTGAGAGTTTATGTAAAATGAGTGGCTAAATTAACTCTTGTCTGCAAATTTTTATCAAAAGAAATTATGAAAATTTTAATTATGGAAATGATTGAAATTTTGGTTGTTGAATATTTGTGATATCTAGATCGAGTCTCAAAATTTGTTTTTTTATTTCTAAATTAAACAGACAGTATTATTATTATTATTATTATTATTATTATTATTATTATTATTATTATTATTATTATTATTATTATTATTATTATTATTATTATTATTATTATTATTATTATTATTATTATTATTATTATTATTATTATTATTATTATTATTATTATTATTATTATTATTATTATTATTATTATTATTATTATTATTATTATTATTATTATTATTATTATTATTATGTAAACTGTACTTTTTTTATGTAAACATTGTATTCACATGTGAAATGGAGAGAAAGTGATCAATTGCGTTTTTGGATTTGTTAATTCAACGTAAAGATAAACAGTATGAGACAGAGATTTATAGAAAACCAACTGATACTGGTCTTTATACTTCTCCAGAAAGCTTTTGTGAATTTAAGTATAAGAGAAATGTGGTGAAAGGATTGATTTATCGTTCATGGGCTTTATCTTCTACTTTTGCTAATTCGGTAAAAAGTGTTGATAAATTGGTTGAGTTGTTGATAAAGAATGGATATTCTAAATCATTTTTATTGTTGATGATAAAAGAGACTGTTGATAAATTGATTAAAAATCCTAAGGATCCATGTTTTGGAAAGTCTGAATGTAATTTGTCGGATGGGTGTGAATTGAGTGTTGGTCTGGGTGATGGTAAAAATGGATATAAAAAAATTGAGCCTAAATATGTGTTAGTATTGCCGTACTCTGAAGGCTTTACAAATTATAAAAGGAAGTTCAGTAAACAGATGGGAAATTTAGAGTATAAGATCGTCTCTAATTAGTGTAAGGTACGCAATATGTTTATTAATAAATCAAAAACTCCGGTTGGATTGTGTTCTGATCTCGTTTATCTATTTACATGTAATGGGTGTAATGCCACATACATTGGAGAGACTTCGCGTTATCTCTGTACTCGAGTTCTAGAGCATTGTCGATTGAAGGGTTTTACCAATATTAGTGAGAACAATAGAGGCTGTAAAAGTGATATAGGAATGTCTGATTTTAGAATTTTGTTGAGAAGTTTTAATAATTATTGGGAACGCGTGATATGTGAAGCATTGCTGATAAGGTCATTGGATCCAAAGATCAATGTGCAAAGTGCTGTGACTACGAATGTTTTGAATGTTTTTAAATAGTTTACGTATGTTAAATCATGTTTGTTTTTTTAATATTATTAAAATAATTGAAAATTTTAAATTACATTAATTTTTAAAAATTAGAATATAAATGAAAATTTTAAAATTTTAAATTAATTAAAAGTGAATTGAATATATTTTTAAAAATATTTATTTATTAAAAAATTAAATTAATAAAAAATAATTTGTTTAAATTAAATGTTAATTCATAATATTTTTAGTTGGTTTTGAGTACCTGAAGATGATAGCTGTGCTATCGAAATATATCGTACAAAAGGTTTTTTTTGGCGTTATCTTTTAATTATTATTATTATTATTATTATTATTATTATTATTATTATTATTATTATTTTAAATTCTTTTTAGTTTTCGAAAGCAGAATAATTTATATAAATAGAATTTAAATAAATAACAATGTGTTACCCTCTTCTTATTATTAAATATGTGATACTGAATATTCTCCGAATCATCATAATTGTCCAAATATCTTTCACCCAATTAAATCCCAATCCTAATTCAAAGCAACTAACAAATCATAAGTTCACCAAAAAAACATTTATTTTAATACGTTTATAAAATTCAATTAAATAAATTTCAACTTCTGCCCAAGTTTTTTATTTCATAAAACATATTTTAAAAAATTGATAAGAATAAACCAAATCCATTAAATAATAGTTCCAAAATTCAATTTCCATTGCCATTCCTAAACCTAAAATACACGCACACAGACGAACAACATGCAAACAGGATTGACCAATTATTATTATTATTATTATTATTATTATTATTATTATTATTATTATTATTATTATTATTATTATTATTATTATTATTATTATTATTATTATTATTATTATTATTATTATTATTATTATTATTATTATTATTATTATTATTATTATTATTATTATTATTATTATTATTATTATTATTATTATTATTATTTTTATTATTATTATTATTATTATTATTATTATTATTATTATTATTATTATTATTATTATTATTATTATTATTATTATTATTATTATTATTATTATAGTAGTGGGATGTGTCACATCCAGCACAGTACCCCCCCCCGCTGAGAGAAAATTTTTCTAAGTCCATGTTGTATGATCAAATTGTATGACCATATTTTCATTAACAAAATATCAACATTGCCATGGATATTTTATCGTGAATATCAATGAATAACAAAATTTTATATTTTACTAAACATTTATTAAGCATTCATTAATAAATTACCTTAGATTTTATTTTCATAAATGGTGATAAAGGATACAGAAGTTTGGTTTGATATTTATTGAATAAACTAACCATTTAAATTAGGTGTTATATGGGGGTCAGACCTTTTTAATAATTGATAGGCTTTTGGCATCAAAATTTGATGATATATTTCTAGCAAAATTGAAATAAATCCTTTAAACATGAATTAGTTGAATGTTTTGTAGACTTGTTTGGATTCAACAAATCACTGATGAAATTCTCGATCTGGATAATGTCGATAAAATAGAAATATAAAAATTCGAAAAACTGTCCGATGCAAGAAAAGATTTTCTGACATGATCAATTTCTCAGATTAACAAAGCATTCATCATATATTTACCTTGTGGACATATAATTATTTGTTTTTCTTGTTTCAAAACCACTACTCGTAAATGTGAAAGTTGTGGTATAATTATTGAAGAATATCATTTTGTATATATGTAATGTAGTAAAAATATATTTTCTGTTTTACCAATTGAATTTGATAAAAGTTACGACAGTCTTATAAAACAAAGTTCAACTTCCAATAATTCTAAAATAAATGTTTTGATGGTTTATGTCTAACGTAAAATAATTCTCAACAGTGAGTGATATATTTCTATGAAGTACCCCAAATATACCCATGTTTTCATAACAAACATATTAAGACTGTTAAATTGTATGAAATAGGTTAGATTTTATATGTGGTAAATACCTCACATTGATTAAAATTGATAACCTCAATGTATAATTATCGTGTTTTATATGTGATTTGCTCATTTTTGTTATTTGATTGATTTTATTACTCATCTGCGACCCAAATGCATGATTTTGATTGATAGATGTGTGAATGTTATATCATGTGAATGCAGTTGTGTATACCTTGTATGTGCATATATGTCAACTTTGTATCGATACATTTATCAACCCTTTAAAGTAATTTTGTTCCCGATTTATTTAATACCACAATGATATGTAACCCCTTCATCGAACAGTGAGTAAATCTTTGAATGTATGTTTTTTAGATTCAAAATCTACGACAAATCAATGGAAATTCGATTAAATCAGATATTTAAAACAAGCTATGATATCTTTATTGGACAGTATTAATTTGATGATAATTGACTCATTTTCAATTATTTTTACATAAAAAGCCGTGAATCGTATATGATTAACAAAACCTTATTCATCCATCTGAACATTACATTAAGTACTCAAGTTATGTATCCCCATTAAAATATTTTGTTAATATTTAGTTAGCATCTAGTATCAGAACTAATTTTTTATCTGTCAAATTATTAAAATTTATGATTATTATTATTTTTATTATTATTATTATTATTATTATTATTTGTTAACTATTTATTAAAATAATTTATCGCAGTATTTGCAAGTTGTGTTATTTTATGATTTTGTAATAATTTACTTAAAACGTTATTATCTTTACTATAATTATCATAAATAATTTGATGGTAATATTTAAATAAATTTTGCTGGTTCATTACTTCGATTCAATATTAAGTTAATACAACAATGTAACAATTTACATAAAACTTTTTTATATTGTTTTACTTAAATATTTTAATGAATTATGATAAAATTTATTAATTTGTAACAAAAACATGTATAACTATTCAATTTGTTTTAGAATTACTTGATTACAAAACATTTCTATATAGATCCTTAGAACCTCAACTGGTATTATTCCATCATAAAAATATATATATATATATATATATATATAGATAAGTTTTGATCACTTGTTTCCGTATGATTTTTTATAATATTTTATTGCAATATCCATTCATTTAAAATGCAATATCGATGCAATTTATTACTCAAACTTCGAGATTATGAAGAGGTTATGCAGACATTAAGGTTATATACATCATAGCTAATTTTTCAGCTTTCTGAGTATCTTCAGTTTTGGCATTTTTAATTTCAAAATATTTTTACAATCTTTATAATAAAATTATACATTATCATTGCATTGGTTATATACATAGTATAAATACGATGAAAACTATAATCATTATTTTGACATGCAAACTGAATTTATGATAGTGAAGAATTATAGCCATACCTTACATTTTCTCAGATTTTCTATCACTTACAAATTTTCAATGCCAATCACATTAATCAATACCCAATAATATCGGATGCAGATTGTAATTAGTAAACGAAATTCTAAATACAATGAATATCAAGTTAAGAAGCGATAACAACATATATCTTGGCCACGAGAATGCAAAGTTTTATATTGCTAATAAAGAAGTAAAGTTTATTGAAAACTTTCATTGGTATACAATTATCATTATACAAGGATAGAGGATCAATTCAGATGATGTCATGACTCCAATTTGGAAAGTTAATAGTGCTAGAATGTCATTTTAATAAGTATTTTCATTAAATAACTGGGGTTTTATTGTGTAGATTGGTTTCCATATGCTTTTGTTTTTATTGATTCATTGGGTAAATTAGCTTTCTTTTTATTGATTTATTATGTGTTAACTCCCTCTTTACTCATATTGTACCTACCTGATAGCCATCTGTTACTAATATACACATAGTGCATCAATTTACTCACTCAAATCACAATTAGATATTTACACATAAAATATATACTTTAAGTTAAAATTAGCTTATAAAATATATTTGAGTTCAAAATTTAAGTAAAAACTTTATAAATTAACTTAATATTATCATTAATTAGTTATGTTATCC